>OX459068.1:7881138-8295226 GCA_949775005.1 Orthosia gothica
ATATTTAACCATGGTTACAAATTCTTCAGTTGTTAATCTCACAAATAGTAAAATAAGAAACAACAACAATTGAGGATTAAACGCGATTTACCGAAAATTGAATCCATTGGTTGGCATATTTAACCATTGTCGAATAAACTACATATCAAAAAACCGGCCAAGTGCGAGTCGGACTCGCGCACGAACGGTTCCGTACTTGGTACGAATTAAAAAAAAACTACTAACTAGATCTCGTTCAAACTAATTTTCGGTGGATGTTTAAATGGTAATGTACAACATATATTTTTTTTAGTTTTATCATTCTCTTATTTTAGAAGTTACAGGGGGGGGGTGCACACATTTTACCACTTTGGAATTGTCTCTCGCGCAAACTATTAATTTTAGAAAAAAAAAAATATTAGAAACCTCATATAATTTTTCAAGACCTATCCATAGACACCCCACACGTATGGGTTTGATGAAAAAATATATTTTTAGTTTCAGTTTCATGTATGGGAACCCCCGAAATTTATTGTTTTTTTTTTCTATTTTTGTGCGAAAATCTTAATGCGATTCACAGAATACATCTACTTACCAAGTTTCAACAGCATAGTTCTTATAGTTTCGGAAAAAAGTGGCTGTGACATACGGACGGACAGACAGACAGACATGACGAATCTATAAGGGTTCCGTTTTTTACCATTTGGCTACGGAACCCTAAAAACTGGCCCTAAATTAGCCTCTTTTATTACAGTTATTTTCCTGGACAACATAAAATAGAATTTATTTGAATTACGACTGGTGTATTTTATGTCGAGTGGTAAAATCATAGATGAAATGTATGTGTAAGCAATAAACAGAACTAGATCGGGTGAACCTCGGTTTACGGATATTACGCTCTTCTGTTTACACTCTGCTATTGACTGGAGAGAGTGTCGACAGCGCAGACAAAGTAAACTAGATATACTTGAGTGGTTTAGATTGAAACTGTCGTATAAAAACAAGTCGAAAAAGTAATTTAATTAAGTGATTTAAGGGTTCCGTAGCCAAATGGCAAAAAACGGAACCCTTATAGATTCGTCATGTCTGTCTGTCTGTCTGTCCGTCCGTATGTCACAGCCACTTTTTTCCGAAACTATAAGAACTAGACTGTTGAAACTTGGTGAGTAGATGTATTCTGTGAACCGCATTAAGATTTTCACACGAAAATGGAAAAAAGATACTGAATTTTAGGGGTTCTCATAATTGAAACTGAAACTAATTTTTTTTTTTCGTTAGACCCATACTTGTGGGGTATCTGTGGATAGGTCTTCAAAAATGATATTGAGGTTTCTAATATATTTTTTTTCTAAACCGAATAGTTTGCGTGAGAGGCACTTCCAAAGTGGTAAAATGTGTGTAACTTCTAAAATCAGAGAATGATAAAACTAAAAAAGTATATGATATACATTACCATGTAAACTTCCACCGAAAATTGGTTTGAACGAGATATAGTTAGTAGTTTTTTTTTAATACGTCACAAATCGTAAACCGCAATTTACCAAGTATGGAACCCTTCGTGCGCGAGTCCGACTCGCACTTGGCCGGTCTTTTATTTCTTAAGAATAGCTTAAGCGCGAGCCTATAAAAAATAAAAAATAAATCAAAGGAAAATTTTTTAACAGGTTTTTTACTATTATTACTTTTTTTATATTCTATAGGTTCGTGCTTGACCACTATCTCACTTGATGGTAAGCTATGATGTGGTCGACGGTGAAACACGCTTGCCTAGAAATAACCTATTCACTCTTGACTTAAAGACCCCCAGATTGTAGCTGTTGGGAAATAGACTCCGGCAGGGCATTCCAATCCTTAGCTGTACGCATAATAAAAGTGTTCACAAAATGTTTTGTGCGTATGGGTAGGATGTTGAACATTACTTTCGCCATATAATAAATTCTCGTAGAATTAATTAATTAATGAATTCAAATCAGTATAATGAGAAACCCTATCTTCGCTACAACAATTCTAACAGGATAAAAATCCAATAAACACAAAAACATTAAAACAAAACAGTCCCATACAACAGCATCAATTTTAAACATCCGTACCCTTAAACCGGTGAAATCCTGCCCTTACGTAACGTTAACGTCAGCCAAATGCCTCATTGAGTCCGCAATTAAAACTGTGTCTACAAAGTTCCACGCACCGCTCGTCTGCTCTCGACTTTATGAACTATTCTGCGAGATTGAATTTATTTTTGGGGTTTACGTTTCTGTTTTAATAAAAGTTTGAAGTAATGACGACGATTTGAGTGGGTACTGACTAATCTAAACTTCACTTTATCGTCCGTGTTTTGAGTTGCGAGTTCAAAATGTTCTGAATAATGACGGATAGAGTTCATACACAAAGTACGGAAGCGGCGGCGCGCCGCAGACAGAGGGGCCACTACGACCAAAGTTTCATTTTGCACACACATTTTGACATTGCGGTTTTACAGGGAATATTGGGCAATATTGGACCGAAATCGGTCGCGGCTGTCATGAGTGCTTTGTGCGGGCGTTTGGCACGTCAATCATACATTAAGTACTGTAACGAGGTTGGTTGCATTGGATGGGTTACCTTTATTATTTGTTACATACCGAATTCACTTTTTTGCAATATTTTTTAAGTTAAAACAGTTATAAAGGTAATTAAATCTTTCAAGATGACAAATTAGAAACTCATTATCTAGGATTATAATAAATTATTTTAAGTCCATAGACGAAATTGGGAACTTGTCATAATAATAAGTTTCAAGTCATACAGCTTACAAATTTGTTTCCTCCGACTGCACAGCATAATTTTCTTCTTGTTTAAGATCATCTGTGGTTTTTTGATTTCATTAGGTACCTGTTTTTCACATTTATATTTTTTTCGAGCTTGGTGCTTTTCACAATTTAATGTTTTAAGAGGGATCATTATTACACCATTACTACGTCTTGTTTCTCTATAATCTTCGTCGTATGTGGCGTAATATTAAATGTTTTGTGATATTTGATGCCCTGTCTACCCTCTAAGGCATGTAAGCATGATATGATGTATGTTTAGACGAATCGATGTATTTATTATTGTAACTTATACAAATACAACCTACTCTTTTTTTAATTCGGAATCAATATAGTAGCAACCCTAGTGAATCTGTCAAGTTTGCTGTCAATTTTCTAAACGGCGGGAGTGGCCCTTCTGTATACTTACTATTTTGTGGTTCAGATGTTAACTGTTATTTTTAACCCCCGCCGGAAAAAGAAGGGGTGTTATAAGTTTCACGTGTGTTGCTGTGTATCTGTGTATCTGTGTATCTGTGTGTCTGTCTGTGGCATCATAGCGCCTAAACGGATGAACCGATTTCGATTTAGTTTTTTTTGTTTGAAAGGTAATTTTGTCGAGAGTGTTCTTAGCTATGTTTGAATAAAATTGGTTCAGCCGTTCAAAAGTTATGGGCATTTTACTGTTTGAATCGGGGTGTTTTCGCAAGATAAATGCGTCGGGGGTTTTTTAAATTGTGAAATTTTACTTGTTAATTTCGTAGACTAAACTGACAGCTGCCAATGACCTTATTTTTTTAAATGTTGCAAGCGCGGTGCGTACTGTTGTAGTTAATGCTCAATCTTAAGTGATTCATTGAATCGGATGTCAAGTGGAAGGTGCTTTCAAGGAATAACTTGCTTCGCCGCCTAACGTCCACCAGATGGGGGGCGTCTCCTCAAGTCCTGCGAACGACTGGCATGGCACTCTGTTTCTGCGCTGGTGAATATGCAATTCCAGTATGGAGCCGCTCTGCCCACTCCAAATTAGTGGATACAGCTCTAAATGCGGATTGCCACAGGCTGCCTCAAACCAATTCCTGTACGAATGCTGTATCCACTTATCGGCCTCGCGCCCCCGGAAATTCGCAGGACTATAGCAAGTCGCATAGAGAGGGCGAAACTAGAAAACGACCCACGCCATCCAACGCATAATTACAGCTCAGTGCCCCGGTGCCTAAAAAGCCGGAAAAGTTTTCTAGGATGCGTGGGTCTATGTGATGGCAACTCCTCTTCAGCGATGCGACCTTTGGCGAGAGAAACTCAAGCCTCCAGAAAATTTTATCGGGCCGTCGGAGAGTCTTCTGCCTGGACACACTCTGCCGTGGTCGACCTGGAAAACCCTAAATAGACTCCGCACTCAGGTTGGCCTCTGGTTCTCTGATGGCACTGGTCTTCAGTGCTTGTGCAGCATATCACCGCAGACCATGGCCCACCTCAAGGATTGCGCATCATGCCCTGTCACCTGTACTTGCGAAGTCCTTATGACTGCGTCACCGAATGGTGTTGCCGTGGCTGAATTCTGGGCCAATCGCAATATTTAAATTTTTATATTTGCCATCGACACGCTAAGAAGAAGAAGTGTTGTGGTTAAGGCTTAATCGTAAGTGTTTTATCGAATCGATGTGACATGACTCCTCAATTTAATTTTACTAATTCGTGTAAATAAATGTTTTATTAATATAAACGTAATATATTTAAATATAACAGTATTGTACACATAGTACATACACCTTTATTGTATTAAATATGAAATCAACCATAAGATAAATGCGATCGATAAAATGAAGCCTGACATAAATGAGTAGAAAACAAATGAGTTTTTTTATAAATGTAATTTTTTCGCAGTGAAATAGTTCCATTTTCGATCTACTTCGATTTTAGATCAATTTTCGATCACTTCAGGATACGACAGTATTTAAAAGTGACAGAAAAAAGATAATGTGACAATCCCTCTAATGTCAGTTTAGTCTAAGAAATTAAAAATCAGAGTTATAGTGCGTAAGCTTCCCTACAAGAAGTACTACGGCTACCTCAGAACCGAAATTTCATGTTTGTGGAATTTATCACTGCTCTCAAAATGATGAATGAAAACATACCTGCGGACACCGTCATGACCTAGAAACAAAAATTTTATGACTTGTAAAATCTGCCAACATCACGCACTGATCTCGCGTGTTGGATTATTATTACGGCCTGCTTCTTCCCAGAAAGCTGGCCTATGTCCCAGCCATATATATAATAAACAAGGAGATATATACAGTAGACGAAAATATATCGGAAACCATGTGTCTCCAGTTTGCCCCTACCACACGGCAACTACTACACATGCAGTTCAGTAAAAGCAATAGATTCACTTTGACCATGTCGCGCGGACACCGACATACCTTGCCACTTGCCCCCTTGCCATTTCTCCTGTTTTTAGGGTTCCGTAGCCAAATGGCAAAAAACGGAACCCTTATAGATTCGTCATGTCTGTCTGTCTGTCTGTCCGTCCGTATGTCACAGCCACTTTTTTCCGAAACTATAAGAACTATGCTGTTGAAACTTGGTAAGTAGATGAATTCTGTAAACCGCATTAAGATTTTCACACAAAAATAAAAATAAAACAATAAATTTTGGGGGTTCCCATTCTTCAAACTAAAACTAAAAATATATTTTTTCATCAAACCCATACGTGTGGGGTATCTATGGATAGGTCTTCAAAAATGATATAGAGGTTTCTAATATAATTTTTTTCTAAACTGAATAGTTTGCGCGAGAGACTCTTCCAAAGTGGTAAAATGTGTGTCCCCCCCCCCTGTAACTTCTAAAATAAGAGAATGATAAAACTGAAAAAAATATATGATGTACATTACTATGTAAACTGCCAGCGAAAATTAGTTTGAACGAGATCTAGTCAGTAGTTTTTTTTAATACGTCATAAATCGTAAACCGCAATTTACCAAGTACGGAACCCTTCGTGCGTGAGTCCGACTCGCACTTGGCCGGTTTTTTTTTATATTGCTATGGTCCCAGCAGTGGGAGGATAATTGGTTTATTAATCAAACGTTGTCATATTTGACAAACATTATTGATTACTTGTAAGGTGTAAACTCAATAAGGTAAGATATAAGGAAACTAGAGCCGTCAGGTGAAACTTTCGCTTAGCTTTAGACACCTCAAAATAGGGGTATTCAGAAGGCAGCCTGAAAACACACTAAAGTTTAACTTTTAAACTAGTTAGACAGCTTTAGAGCTTCTTCATCGTTTTCTTGCTCATCTTGTTAGTAAATCTTTAGATCTCTTGATAATGTTAGCTATAGGCTCTATATATATAGCACAAGTGTTTTACATGGAGCGACTGCCTATCTGACCTCCACAACCTATTTACTGGGTTATACGTTACCCCTTGGCTAGACTAGTGTCAGATCTCAAGCTTCTGAATACTCGTAACGACTGTCAAAGATCATCAAATGACAGCCGGGACCAACGGCTTAACGTGCTTTCCGAGGCACGGAGGAAACTCGGTATGTTATAATGGTCACACATCCACGGACCGACATCGAAAAGCGTTGTAGCAATTAACTGTCCGAATACAAACAGTTGGTTTTTTACCCGACTGCCGAAGGAGGGTTATGTGTTTATCAGTCTATGTATGTATGTAAGTATGTATGTATGTATGTATGTATGTATGTATGTTTGTTCCTATATGGCGTTCCAGAGACCAAACGCGTTGGCCGATTTTGATGATTCATACGTCAATCGATGCGTCTTAACCCTGCGAGTGTCATAGGCTACATTAAAATTGGACAATAGAAAAATGGCGGATTTTGGGTACCATATTGTGGGGGCCCAAATTTTTTTTTCTTCCTAACCCATCGTGTGGGGTATCAAAATAAAGAGTTGTAAGAGGTGATTTCAAAAATATATAACACTTATATGTTTAAATGTATGTTATTCGAAAAAAAAAAAAACTAAAAGTTATAAATAAAAAAACTTAAATCAAAAAATCAAAAAACCCGACTGCTTCAAAAGCGAACTAAAAAGTCGTAAACAAGGAAAAAATCATGCTGTGCAGTCGGAGGATACACCAGATTTTGGTCAGCCAGCCCGCGAATATGTATCCTCCGATTGCACAGCATGATTTTTTCCTTGTTTACGACTTTTTAGTTCGCTTTTGAAGCAGTCGGGTTTTTTGATTTTTTGAATTAAGTTTTTTTATCGGTTACATTTCGGGGAGTTTGCGATGGAATTGCATGATCTAATTCCGCCCAGCCCGTTTCATCATCGAACTACCAGACGTAAGGCGAAGTGCCATCGGTACATGGTAGACATCCCACCCATACGCACTAAACGTTTTGAGAATACTTTTATTATGCTTACAGTTAAGGAGTGGAATTCCCTGCCGGAGTCTGTGTTTCCCGATAGCTACAATCTAGGGGTCTTTAAGTCAAGAGTGAATAGGTTATTTCTAGGCAAGCGTGCTCCACCGTCGCCCACATCATC
The DNA here is from genome assembly GCA_949775005.1 of Orthosia gothica. Taxonomy (NCBI): domain Eukaryota; kingdom Metazoa; phylum Arthropoda; class Insecta; order Lepidoptera; family Noctuidae; genus Orthosia; species Orthosia gothica. The sequence goes on from OX459068.1 coordinate 7,888,431, forward strand.
GCTTACCATTAGGTGAGATAATGGTCAAGCGCGAGCCTATAAGGCAAAAAAAAAAAAAATGTAAGAGAATGCCACACTATCGTTAAGTGTGATAGGTTACTGACTATACCGAAAAGACGCACGTGTCGAGTGGGATATACAAGGGTAGCAAAGCTGCGCGAGAAAACAATTACACTAATATTATAAAGGCAAATGTTTGTGAGTGTGTGTGTTTGTAAGTAAATTACTTCTTTACGCCCGACTGGCTAAACGCGTCTGGATGAAAGGAGATGGCCCAAAAACAGGCCCCTCAAGAGGTATCGTGTCTGCGATTTCAATATTATCCAAAAACATGATTTATATTTTGTGTATTTTTCCATCCGTGTCCTTTACTTTATATGTACAGACAACAACAGATCAGGTACCTTCACTTGGACAAAAACATCGTTATATCTCGTGAACCCCAAAAATATTATAAAAAGACGTGAGGCACTCGGGGACTGCCGCGGTAAAGCTATTGCATAGCATTTTTTATCAACATAAGCAATTATAATATATGCAGTATTTTTTTTCCTTTGTTTTTTTTTTCTTTGTTATTAATTCAAGTTACACTTTTTGAGCGTGGTGACCGATAAAAAAACAATGAGAAGTTAATATTGTTCAAAATATTTTTATTATCTTACAATACATGTAGGTTATTCAGGAATATTTATCATTGAAACTATAGGTACCATAAGGTAACTGAAATAAGAAACATAAGTTTGAGACTTGATATCTTCTAAATATCTGGAAAATACCGCATCAATGGTGGTCCCATATTTTGTTGTGGATTCTTGTGGATCATTATTTATTTTCAAATTCAATATTTTCGAAAGAAAAGTAGTCAACCGCTCTGATAACGGAACAACCAATGCCACCTAGAGGCGAGTTGCTGAACTAAAGAGACAAGCGTGATATTTCATAAAGTCATTAAAAGTTCTGCTATTCATCGATAGATGGCTCGCTGTGCCGGTCGGAGTGAGGGGTGTTTGGTTATTTTTTCGTCACGGAATTTCTGGATTCGGTCTCCACGCTCAAGGCCCGCGATAGAAGCTATGCAATAGCTTAAAAATGTTTTTTAATTATGAATATAACGTGTTTTTTCTACAATATACAACCAAATCGATCAAGAAACAAACTTTTTTTTTCCCTTCATTTTCCTTTGGAACAGAGATAGATTATAGTCAAGAATAGCATATAGGATACTTTTTATTCCGGAAATATGTTCCCTCAGGATAATTTTCGACATTAACGCAGGCGAAACCGCTGGCAGAAGCTTATTAATAAATAAGGCTAAAATCACCAACCGCTAGCCTTGAGCAAGTTCAATGATTAGGTAAAGTTAGTGCCTTCTTTTTAACCGACTTTCCAAAAAGGAGGAGGAAAAGAAAAAAAAAAACAAACAAAGTCGAACATAGAAATGTTCGACTTTGTTTGTTTTTTTTTTTTTTTGAGTATGTTCAACGATATCTCCGTCAATTGTAAACCGATTTTAAAAAATCTTCTTTGGTTTGAAAGAGTATGTTTCGAAATTGGTCCCATTTTAATTTGGTGTGGGTCTGATGAAGAACTTCGGAGATATACAACAGAACTCTTCAATAATTTCGGAACAAATATTTGTATGACCTACAGATAGTTGTTCCGGCTCTGGGTGTTTGTGTATGTGAATTTATATGTTTGTAAACGCACCCACGATACAGGAAGAAATTCCTAGTGTGGGGCAACGTTTTTTAAAAAAAATAACGGCAAAACTCTCGGGATTCTTGCAACCGCATGTATGTTTATTGTTTATATTATTTCATAACATAACATCACGCCAGTACGCTCTCAAGGGGTACACAGATCTCTCATTTCACCGGTTATGTTCAAGTTTTATTTTATTCGGGTAATCTATTCGGTGTTATAGGGACCTTACTAAACAACTTGCCTATTTATTATAATATATAATATGAACTAATATTATTAAACTGAAAAGGGAAAAATAAAAAACTTTTTTGCAAAAAAATACTACCGACTTCCAAATGAAAAACTACAAAGTGATAAATAACTAAATTTTTAAGTCGTTGTCCATATCCCAAAAAAATGGTACCTACGAAAGACACCGACTTAAAAAATTCGTTATTTTGCACTTTGTAGTTTTTCATTTGGAAGTCGGTAGTATTTTTTTGTTTAAAAGTTTTTTATTACGAGAAGAGGTTTTTGCCCTACATATGGATAATAACTAGCTGGTTTTATTATTAAATGTACGAGATATTTTGCGTCCCATAATTACAGTTTTTCAGAGCGAGAACGCCGGCTGCCTTTTGTTACGTAAACTTTTTCGTACGGAGTAGCGCTGAATACTCTTATGTAAGAATATGCTACGAAGTGTTTGAAGGATCGTTCACTTTAGGGTGCTTTTGGCATAGAAGATATATAAATTATGTTTGTCACTTTACTGAAAGGTGTTTGGCTATTAACATCCGCATGGGTTGATTTTCAAGGTTAAGCAACGCTTGCTGAGGTCGGTCCGTGGATGGGTGACCATTTTTGACATTTCCAGACTGCTCCAGGCCTCGAAAAGCAAATTAAGCTGTTGGTCCCGGCTGTCATTTGAAGATCTTTATTTATTTATTTATCTCAATTACTCTCTGAACTTACAGTTGGAAACGACACGTAGATACGGAGAGTCAACAATTTCACTATTATACCTACCATGGTACCTAGGACATTAATAATATAATTAGTTAGATAATATCAAACAGTAAGAACATAACAATAAACAGAAAAATACATTTCCCAAATAATCAAGAATAAAAATATAAAATAATTTCATACGTATAATTTCATAACAATAATAAAATAATTTAAATTTCAATCAGCATAACTATGTGCTTAAACACTCTTTACATCCCTTTAGAAATACACGCACGTTTGAGTTGAATAGGTCGACTTTCGGAGCTTTGACCGACGTTACCGTACCCAGAAAATCTGATATCAGTCTTGCCCAGTTACTGGGTTGTGGAGGTCAGATACATGTACAATACGGGTACTCAGCTCTATCCGGTTAGACTTCAAAATATACATAGTTGAAAAAGCCTAGGCAAATTCGAGGCATTACTCAAGTTAAAGATTTTATTTTACTTTTTTAGAATCAAAGGCACAAACAACCTCTTGAATAAATCACCTGAATTCGTTCAAAGTTTGTTCCTAAACTAAAAGATCCCGTCTTAGCCAATCAGGCTTAAGTTAAGACCAACCTAATTTGACAGATCTTATTTTGTTCCTTTCTTGAAAACTTTTGTAAATCGAGACAAATTACTTTCGACAGGCTTTTAAAATTGTGCTCGTTTGTCGATCACAATATTGTCATCTCTTAACACTTTTGTGATCTCGGTTATGATCATGCCACAGATAATATAATAATAGCATAAAAAAAATTTGTCGTTATTGTCTTTTAAGCTATTTTGTTCTTAAGGCGATACCCCGAGCAAAATGCCGGGCAAGCCGTTTTTTGTGCTGTTTTTGTACTAACACTAATGGATAGACAATTTAATAAGGAACATTTTTGTAGATTTTTTTTTTTTACCAAAATTCGATTTTATAAAGATTTTATTCTAAAATCTGGGCGTATTTACTACTGTAACTCATGCGCCACCAGTGCCGCTAGGCCAATAGGAATGCTCATATCTCATGCCGATTTTTTGGTCAGGGTAGCGTCTTAATATAAAATTGTCGTTAGATTTAAATCAAAACGTCTTAGTCTCCTCGTCACCTCTGACCTAAACTAGAGTTAAGAGCAAATCCACCTTAAATTTAATAAAAAAAAAACAATGACAACGAGTCGAAAAGTCAAAATGAAAGGGATTGATAGGCACGTGACATTTTGTAAGCGTATGCCAAGCTTGACAAGCATATTTTTTTGAAAGAAAGAAAACTTTATTTGTCAAACATGCGTACATGTGTTACTTTTAAACGTTATGGCGTTATGCCTAGATTTGGTTTTACACTTGCAAGTTTAGAGATGTAGATGGCGTAACTCTACTTCCTCTTGTGCTTCTTAGAGTTCTGTACCCGTAGGGTCCAATTGGAGCCCTATTGCTGACACGCACGTGTCCGTCTGTCTGTCCGTTGCCTATCACAAAATATTATTATATTACGTATATTTTACTAATATATTCAACATTTGGTACGAAACCCTAAGTGTGCGAATTCCGACACATACTTGACCGATTTTTCCTCTTGTTATCGGTCTTGGAAATGTTCTTTTGGGTTATGCCAAACTTCTTGGCGGCTTCACCTCTTAGCTTGATATAAAATTTTATTTTATACATCATAGAGTTAAACCGGAGTTGGGTTTTGCCTATTTGTTTGTTTTGTCTCCTGCTTGATATGGAGGGAAGTGGAAATTATGTTTTTGTTTCCCTACTCCTCCTTTATTCTTTTCTGATTAATTTCGTTGCGAGATCCAAGACAGTTAAATTCATTCTCCAGGACTTCTTCGAGCTTCATTGCCTCGGCGATTTAAGGTGGTTGCTACTGTTGATTTCGGCTTTCAGGAGTTGCAGTGGTTTGGAAATAGTGCGGTGGGATTGCCACAAAAACACAGACGAGAACTAATTACTCTCTCTTTCACTCACCACCATAAAAATCCATTTACTTCTCTTCTTCATTCACAGAAGGCAATATCCCGTTCCTTCGAGTACGAGCTAGCTCTTCGAGACTCCCCTGACTACTACTTCAAAGCCTTGGCTCGGGAACTGCTGCCCAAAAGAGATTGCTAATAGGATTTTATCTTGTAATTCCTTCATTTCTTCTCCTAATCACTCATAATAATTGTCTTGAAGAGCTCTCCTTCAATATGACTAGTTCCCATGGAAACAAAGCTTTTCGAGAATACTTGAACCACTGATACAGTTGTTATAAAGTGAAAATATACAATCGCTGTACTCTAGGTTTTTGCTATTCGTTGGTAAATTAATTTTAAGTCTTTTGTTTTTATACGTAGAGATAAGGTATGGAAATAAAATATTAGCAACGACTTTCTTACTTTTGAATTGTGTCTGGTTCAATTATTATACTAGTGGCTCTGTGTGCTGTAAACCTCGCGAGTCTGTCTTTTTCAATTCAATTTTTTGAAAACTAATTCGTCACTAAAATATCATATAAGTAACTAACCAGCTCTCAAAATTTCACGTAATTCTGTTGAGATATGCGACCTGTAGAGGAGACCAGCCTGACATCCGCCAGACATACGCAAGATTTTTGCCGAAGCTGAAACGGACACGCTTCGCTAAACTTAAGTATTAGCTTCTGCCCGCGGCTTCGCCCGCGTAAAAAGTGTTTTGTCATCCCAATGGAAAACTTTCTATTCTATGTCCTTCCTAAGGTCTCATACTATCTTACTGCCAAATATCATCTAAATCGGTTCAGATCCAGAGATTACCCCCTACAACCTCACAAACTCACAAACTTTACCTCTTTATAATCTTCTTCATCGTGTCGGTGATTCCATTTTTAGATTTTAATTTTGATTTTAATGTTATATGTTTTTTTGAATATTATTATTATATATAAGTATAGATGTGTATACAAAACAATAACAAATCACAAAATCATAGAAAGTTTCTTAGCACCTACCATCATTTTGATCAAGGCTCTTCAAATCCTTTAAAAAATAAGCTTTTTACGTTTGGAAGACAGAACCATTGACAAAATAGAAAATAGAGTTCCCTGCTTCAAAACACTTTCAAATAAAATGCCCATTCACTAACCGTTCCGTAAATAACAGGCTTAACACAAACGCTATACCTAACAAAAAACTCTATATGAAACAAATACTCCCCAAATAAAACCTTGACTTCAAAAGGGTTAAACGCTAGCTGTATTGAATGTACGCAGCCTTAACACCCCTATCACCGTCGGTCCAGTTAGCTTAATCCTTGGGGGTCTTATTGACCCCCTAGCTCCCTAAGTTATTGAGTTGTACACAGTGGCGTAGCTATGGTAGGGCTAAGATAGTGCCCCGGGGCCCCTCGGCCTCCATAAATGACTCCTGCATTAGTACTTAGTAGTAATTACTACCAAGTGCTAACTTAGCCTTGCATAGATTTTTGCCCTGCAGTGGATGATAAGGGCCTGATGATAGATTTTGCACCTTTAAGAAATTTAGTTTAGTTTAAATAGGGCACCAATTTAATTTTTGCCCGGAGGCCCTTGGTTATATATAACCAAGGCGCAAGGGGGGAGTGGCGTAGTTATAACTACGCCACTGGTTGTACACCCGACGGTTGTAGCTGAAGGATAAGCACTGCTCTGCTTTAGAATACGTTTTATCTGATGGTCCGTAGATTATTTTGTTTAAATAAGTTTGTCGAGTTATTGTTGCCTTCTAAATTAAGTTAGTCTCTCTTATATTCTGTTTTGTGCGGTTATTATGGTCATTGTTGAGTTTTGAAGGCTCTATGGGTTGATAAGTTTGTGGTTTTGCGAGTTTGTGCTGCATTGTGTGGCAAATTTGTGTATGGGTGACCAGTTATTGTACATAGATACTACAATGTGATTATTGGGCATACATTATTATCAAAGAACTAGTTGACCGGGCAAACTTTGTTTTGCCATAAAAACACCACACATTTATCTACCCTACCTACCCTACCCTACCCTACCCGACCCTACACTACCCTACCCTACCCTACACTACCCTACCCTACCCTACACTACCCTATCCTACACTACTCTACCCAACACTACCCTACCCTACCCTACCCTACCCTACCCTACCCTACCCTACCTACCTACCTACACTACACTACTCTACCCTCCTACCCTACCTACCTACTCTACCCTACCCTACCCTACCCTACCCTACCCTACCCTACCCTACCCTACCCTACCCTACCCTACCTACCTACCTACACTACACTACTCTACCTACCTACCCTATCTACCTACCTACCCTACCTACCTACCCTACCCTACCCTACCCGACCCTACACTACCCTACCCTACCCTACACTACCCTACCCTACGCTACACTACCCTATCCTACACTACTCTACCCAACACTACCCTACACTACCCTACCCTACACTACCCTACCCTACGCTACACTACCCTATCCTACACTACTCTACCCAACACTACCCTACACTACCCTACCCTACACTACCCTACCCTACCCTACCCTACCCTACCCTACGCTACCCTAACCTACCCTACCCTACCCTACCTACCTACCTACCTACACTACACTACTCTACCTACCTACCCTATCCAACCAAACACTTTTTTTTATTTTTTCTTTTAAACCTTCCCTGTATTCTGTCGAATATAACAAAAAAAGAATTATTCAAATCGGTCCAGCCGTTCTCGAGTTTTAGCGAGACTAACGAACAGCAATTGATTGTTATATATATAGATTAGAAGTATTTGGAAACAGAAAGTATGGTCTTTTTCTATCTATTATTTCCAATTAACTGTTCTTTTTTAACCCCCGCCGGGAAAAGAGGGGTGTTATAAGTTTCACGTGTGTTGCTGTGTATCTGTGTGTCTGTCTGTGGCATCATAGCGCCTAAACGGATGAACCGATTTCGATTTAGTTTTTTTTTGTGTGAAAGGTAATTTTGTCGAGAGTGTTCTTAGCTATATTTGAATATAATCGGTTCAGCCATTCAAAAGTTATAGGCGTTTTACTGTTTGAATCGGGGTGTTTTCGCAAGATAAATGTGTCGGGGGTTCTTTAAATTTTGAAAATATACTTGTCATTCCAAAATATTATGTTGACATTCCAAAATGCCTCATTATAATTGAATTTGTTGTCTTGAATGTATATTCGGTTGATATTCAAATATTATGTAGATATGTCTATTATAAATATATCCATATGTTTCACTTTTGGTACCTTCTTACGAATACTCAGCTTCATAACACGAAGCTTTGTTAAATAAAGGCGCTTATAATATTTAAATATGCGCAATGTGGATTCTGTAAAGCTGCATTATCCTTTGTGTCTTAAGCTCATTGCAAAATAAATAGAATCTCCCTTTTAAACTTATTACAAAATAGAAGATGTTCGTAACCTATTTGTAAACACTGTGTGCTTTAAAATTCACCGCAACTTTGCTTGAGTTTTAAGCAAATAATTTACCTGAACACAGCATTTTAATTTTTAATTAATTATTAAAATGTATTTACCTCATGTAAGCTACCAAACATGTTGATGAATTTTAATTGTAATAATGTAAAATATGAAAGGCGTTTATGATGAACACTGAATTAAAAAAAAAAAAAAACCATTAAAATATCTGTGGTTTTGGATGTAAAATGTTGTCAATTTTGGTACGGATAAAAAAATTATTTGTATTCAAAACCAAGTAATTTACTTTAAATATGTGTAGAGTTTTGCTTCTAGTGACAATCTTATTAATCATTATACGGTTGGGTGCCGTAATTACCAAAACGATCAAATAGTCATTTATCTAGCGTGGATCCACGTCCCGGGCACTCAAGGGGTTAATAGGTATGGTGCACCCATGTGCTTGGTAATCTCTTGAAAGATATTATTTGCTTGCTCAAAATTAGTAAAAAAATTAAATATTTTGGCAAGGTCTGCTCATTTCTGGACCTTCACGTAACGTTCGTTTACAAGGTATTCATACACCTAATAAATCTTCTGTTTCGGTATGCAACCTACCCAAGTACCCACAGGGACCACCTACCACCTTACTATCTACCTACCTTTCCTACCTACCAACCTTCTCACCTGCCCTACCAATGAACCTACCTACTCTACCCGACCCTACATACCTATCCTATCTACCTACTAACCTACCCTACCATACCCTACCCTACCTACCGAGGCAAAACATTTATGCCTAATAATATTATGCGTAATGATCATTATGCTGCATATCGTTATGCCAATGTAAATTATGGGAATATATTTTATGTTTATCATTAGTAAACCGTACCCACATACAAAAAATATGCCACATACTTCACTCATACTTACACCTATAAATTTCAATACCAGCAATTATACCCTTTAACTCAATCCCTAAGCAATTACTAAAATAAATCTCCCGGCTACACTCAATAATCGAATCGCTATCGAATCGAATAAGATCAAATCGGATTCGATACAAATAAACATCGAGTTATTGGCCGGTTGGAATTGCGTTTATATTTGGAACGCGTAGAGCTGTGCCTTCACATTAATATTGGTTAGTGCGTAGTAGTATTGCGTTTTGCAAACTACCCTATAGTTTGCAAAACGATAGTATTTCGCAATTATAGTCCCCGTCACGAGAAGTTATAATTTTTGTAGATAAAGAACTTCTATTGGGTACATAAGTTTTTAAGCTGACATGGTCACAAACATTAGAATTTTTATAAGTTCAAAGAACACATTAATCAAAGAACACATCAGGGCAGTGAAAAACAACGAACCCCAAAAATCGGCCATAGATACCATACATCTTCATCGGCCATACATCTTCTTGAATCAGGACCCAACCACTGGATTGATTTTCATGACAGATGATCTCGACAGAACGCCATCACATACTAAGAATGGTTCGGGAAGCAATTGAAATAACCAAGTGCAAAAATTACAATAGGGACGACGGGTTTCAATTGTCGAAAGCCTGGAATCCATTGGTTCAACTATGTAAAGGTCATAAAACTACTGAACGAGTGTCAAAAGCGGATACAGTGAGCAACGTCTGTCGTGAACAATGTCGAGTAACTAGTGATACAAGTTCTGCCCGGCGAGCATGGCCTACTGTGACATCGCTTAAGTCACACTTTTAATCACAGTTTGGGCGATAAACTCATTTTGTCTTAGATGCTAGCACGGCGGCGTGAGATATTTTCTTGACTTGTGGCATAACTTCTTGACGTTTATTTTTTTCTTTTTCGGAAATTTTCCAATTTTATTGCAGTTTCGGTTTAACCTTGGCCATAAAAACCATTTATGTTCTGAGAAGCATAGCCCTACGACGCACTGTTGCCGAATTATGGGCCTCCGTATCTTATTTTATTTTGCATATTTCCAAAATGATATCTCGTAAATGGTATGTCCTAGGCCAAAAATAACCAAAATTTAGCCCCCCCCTTTGCTACCCCCATGTTAGCAGCATCGCAACATGAATTATAAGTTTTTTTTTTTACATTGCTTGGTTTTCGACTCGGTCATGACAAGTTATGATAAAATATGTCATGTCTTACAATTTGTCTTAAATGCTAGCACGGGACAACCATGTGACATAATTTACAGGCGCGACTTGCTTTTCTTGTTGTTCACTTCATAGTGCGACATAATTTGAATAGACGACCAAATAAAATAATACGTAAAAAAGTATGCCGTTCATACAGCTAAACAACTTTTTAATTTTGTTGGGAATAAATTAATATTTGACCCACGACCATAGACTTATGCACACTTTATTTTTCTTTGTTTGTTTGATAACATATTAAGTGTTTGTTAGAAAGATATATTTATTGTGAAAATTTTAATAATTACTAAAAAATATAATAGCTTGGACCAATACCGTTGGGCCCCTATTTTTTATATTTTAAATGTTTTTTGGGGATTTTATTTAAGAAACATTTAAAAATGTAGAAAACAAGAAGAATATGGTATAAAAGAAAATAATTATAAAAAAAACATAATTAAAATAAGAACAACAATAAAAAAAAATACAATTATGAAAAAGTAATAATATAAAATTAATTAATAATTCTTTAACATTTCAATTAATTAATAAACATTGATCACCAATTCACCATACACACAAAATTTATTTATTGCCATTTGGTGCCGTAATTAGAAGGCAAATATATTTTTTCAACTATAAAATTTTATCACCACCTCCGAACGAAAGTGATACATTTTTCTCAATCATCTGTCAAAATGTGACATTTGTGACAAAATGGGTGCGCCCGTATTAGCAATTAAGACCCGATGAGTCCCAAATAAACGTCACGAAATTTTCTCACGCCGCCGGTACTAGTATTTAAGACAAAATGACTTTATCGCCCAAATTGCGATAAAATGTGTGACTCAAGCCATGGTACAGTAGGCCGTGCTCGCCGGGAAGCAACAAGAAAGGCATGTCGCGCCTTTAAAATATGTCACATGGTTGACCCGTGCTAGCATAAATGACAAATTGTAAGACATGGACAAATTTTATCATGTCTTGTCACAAACGTCTTGGGTTTGCCATGCTCGCCGGGCTGGTGGTAGCGGCATCGTGCGTGAAAAACGAGTGAGGAAGAGGGTAGACAGATATATCAGTTCGTAAATAACACCCACCCGCAAAGACTTTAGTTCTCGTGATCATGGCGCTTGTAACGGTGCCGAAATATCGGGCTCTCAACTAAAATCAAAATATAAATGGTAAATAGCCCGAAACTAATATTAATTCTTACGTAACGTCAATTCAATCAACAACAAATATTCCCGCGAACACATCTGACACATGGAACGTTCCAGTACCACAAAACATTAGACGACAGCGCTTTATATCGCTAAAATATAACCCGACCAAGTGAAATTGCTCATTAGTTTCGTATTATACGTATGTTACTTTGAGTTGATTGAATTTAGGATTATGTGTTGTTGATTGAATTGTCGCTACGTAACATAATAGAAGTTCTTTATTTACAACATTTTTAGCTTTTCGTGACAAGGACTTAAGTTGGAATACTTGGAATCGATGGTGATGGTAGCAAGCGCTAATGGTGAAAATGACCTCTTAAGGCCAACGTCAAAAAAAGAAGAAACAAAAGCAGGAACACGGACTGCCGAAATTGAGGTTATTTTTCACTTTGTAGTGTTTTTATTTGGAAATTGGATGTTTTTTTTTTGTAAGAACGTTTTTATTTTTCACTTTTAGTTGTGGTACATAAGCACGTTCAATACTAAGGTAATGGTTATGGTAATGCCCAAAGTTATACAATCCCTTTCAATAAAACGGAATAAATTTAAAACATTGAAAATAATGTGGTATTCCTACTAGATAAGTTTGAATGACCTTTGGTAAAAAATTAAATCCTTTGCCATTCCATCTCATTGTGCGTAAAAACATATAGGCGTAAAACTTACTATCTGCCTAGCCTCTTCCCAACTAATTTGGGGCCAGTCACAGCTGAATACCAGTATTTTACAAGGAATCACTCCTAATCGTACCTCCACAATCCAATAGGCATAGCTTGGAAAATTTTTACGTGACATTACCATGGTCCCACGCAGTGCTGCCATCTTAACGCTTACAGTGACAGATCTAACGCTTTTTTATCAATAGCGCGTTCTAGCTCCTAGCGCTAAATCTAGCGCTTTTGGAAATCATAATACGATATGCACATCTACTAATATTTATTCTGTGATGTGCGGATGTAACACGGAAGGAATAACTAATATTTTAACAACAAGGAACACTTAAATGCTACTATGTTTCTTATGTTGGTATCTAACTCTATGAGGTGGGGATTCCTTGAGTGGGCAGCACTGATTCCTCGCTAACTATTTTGTAATTTGTAGCTAAATTTATTTTACGTTCTATTGTTTCACAGTTATTCTGAGTCAGTTTTACAAGTTGTGCATTGAGATGATAATAAAAATGGATTTGCCCTTATCAAAGTTTGTTTGAATTTGTCGCCGCATACACCTTTTTTTGGCAGCGAACATTTAGCGCTTTTTTAAGGACCTAACAGCGCGTTTTTGCTAAGACGAGTTGGCAGCACTGGTCCCACGGGTGGCATGGGACGTTACTACCCAATGACGTGACGGCGGGATGACGCGACGACGCGCCCGTCAGCTGATCCCGGCCTGGTGACGCACGTTTTACCATCCTCGCTGCCTTACGCGCCATACCTCTTGGCCTTTGGACAGTTAAAACTATAAGTAGGTACCTCAAAAGTTGCCCATTATTTACATTTTCCTAGAAGATATGAAAAGTTTGCTGAAATTTATTGGCCTTGTTATAGTCCAGTGCAGATCAAATACTATGTTGCTTTTTATTACTAATGAAAATGAAGACAGAGAATTTTAGTAGAATCCTTTTTACAAGCTTTTTATTACCTTGCTTCCTTCGTATGGGTGTCGGTTACAAATTGGTATTCATACTTTTTAACTTGGAATTAATATTCTTTCCTATAAAACATATTTCGCATCAAGGGTGGTCGATAGATGAAACCATCGGGTAGTCAGGAGGCATGTCGGTGGATACAATCGTGAAATTGAAATCACACAAATTATTCGATACACTGGGTTACAATCTTCACAACCAAAATCAAATAGTCACAACTCAGTTACAATCTTGCTTACTAATATAATGGATCGACACTGATTCAACGAAGTCTTAGCTCTAAGACGGTCATTACTCAACTGCCATATTCTGCTGTCCCCACCACGCAAGTGGTTAGAAAAAGCACGCCAATGCGTAGTTGTTCTTAGTTGCCGCCAGGGGCGTGCTTGATTTGTTTTGACGTCCGTACTATTGACTAAACCCGACATATACATAATAGCTCACAAAATACAAAAAAAAACTTCAAACTATTTTTAAAACAAAACAGTTTTGTGTTGATTACCAAATGAAGTCAACAGTAAAAAAAACTGGACGAATTAACAAAAAAATAACTACTGGCATCGCTCTACAAAAAGTTTTTAACAAAATTACTTAACATCAACAGCCTCGCTCACAGTTCTCGAATTTCAAAATAAACCCGTCGGCAAACAGACAAAGGCTTAATGAATCGAGTAATTGTATAATTACAGTCCACTCCGGTTTACAAGTACTGTATAAATTACACGAATTGCTAAATAATTTAAAGTAAAAGGTGGATTTCAGACGGGCAATGGGCGGAAATCTTTTTACCCCAGTGCCGAAGGAGGGTAATGTGTTTATCAGTCTATGTATGTATGTATGTTCGTTCCTATGTGGCGTTCTAGAGACCAAACGTGTTGGCCAATTTTGATGATTCTTACGTCTAACAATTTGTGTTAACCTTGCGATTGTCACCTAGTCGGTGCTAACACAAGTAAAATTTAAAAGAATCTCAACACAAATATCTCTTTAAACTAAATAATTACCTAGCAGTAAACACGCTTCGATCGACAATCCATCGACACACGATATCTTGCGAAAATACCTCGATTCAAAGAATAAAAGGCGCATAACTTTTGAACGGCTGAATCGATTTTCATCATATATCAAACATAGCTAAAAATACTTTCGATAAAGTCACCTATCAAACAAAAAAAAACTAAATCAAAATCGGTTAAGAGCTATGATGCCACAGACAAATACAAAAATACACAAACACAAATTTACCTGATATCTGATATAGATACACACGTCAAACTTCGTTATCCTTATCTGTAAAAATCATCACATCATCATCACATGCCTATTAATGTACTGCTCTACTGAGCCACCACTGCTCTACTGGACCACCACTGCTCTACTGGGCCACCACTGCTCTACTGGGCCACCACTGCTCTACTGAACCACCATTGCTCTACTGGACCACCATTGCTCTACTGGACCACCATTGCTCTACTAAACCACCATTGCTCTACTGGGCCACCACTGCTCTACTGGGCCACCACTGCTCTACTGGGCCACCACTGCTCTACTGGGCCACCATTGCTCTACTGGGCCACCACTGCTCTACTGGGCCACCACTGCTCTACTGGGCCACCACTACTCTACTGGGCCACCACTGCTCTACTGAACCACCATTGCTCTACTGGACCACCATTGCTCTACTGGACCACCACTGCTCTACTGGACCACCACTGCTCTACTGGACCACCATTGCTCTACTGGATCACCATTGCTCTACTAGGCCACCACTGCTCTACTGGGCCACCACTGCTCTACTGGGCCACCACTGCTCTACTGGGCCACCACTGCTCTACTGGACCACCACTGCTCTACTGGACCACCACTGCTCTACTGGGCCACCACTGCTCTACTGGGCCACCACTGCTCTACTGGGCCACCACTGCTCTACTGGGCCACCACTGCTCTACTGGGCCACCACTGCTCTACTGGGCCACCACTGCTCATCTGTAAAAATAATCAAAAACATAGATGAAGTGAATCATCAATCCTTAGCACCAGGATGAATGACAGTTCAGTTAAAACTCACTTCACACCTAAGTTTTCACTGTGAAATTTTATAAAAAGAGACCTTGATCAGATTTTTTGTACAAAATTGCCTTATTTTACCGTATAACCTGATTTTTACAATACAGTTTCTACAATAGTTTAGTTTCAGTAGTTATTTATGTGCCTTTCAGTGTGTAGTTAAGTTTCTTATATAATAAGGTAATCAATATTGCCACCACCTCTCGTTTCCATAACGATTTTAATAACTCTTAACCACAGATATAAATCTAACTAGATGACGCTATTGTATGTACTTCACGTGTAAAAAAACGGAGTAAAATTACGATCAATGATCGTAATATGAGCTTTTCATTTAGCATTATCGGCACCGGCAATCCACCGAAATCTAGAAAAATTCTTTTTATGCCATATTGAGCTGTAAAGACTGTATAGAAAAAGTTGACCGAGGCATTGGAAATGTTTTCTTTCATTGGTAAGTAAATTTGTTTTTAAATCGTGTGAGAAAAAGTGGCACGCCTGGTTTTCATACAGATGGAGGGACTTGCGTTATCTAGTTAGATTGTGTGTCTGTGCTTTTAACCCGTATTACCACAATTATGAGCCTATCTACACCGACTTAATTACAATTATTTCAAAACGTCAAAAACTCCCAGTTCTAGCGACAATTAATCGTCAATACAAAATCAATATCGTCTGTTCCCACCCTAACATTGAAAAGCAGTCCATTTATTTTGTTGGTCAAATTTAAGAGCGACCGTTCAAAGGGTTAATAGATACGGTATTTGAACATTGTAATCACTGTTCCCAAATTATTCGGTTTTCAGATGTCGTCGGAAGGATGTCTTGAGGCTTTTTGATAAGTTTGTAATGGGAAATGTTTCGTAAGGACAGGGTTTTAGAGAGATGGTTGTTTATATTGTGTCATTCGTCTTTACCGTCATTAATTTCTTTCATTAGTTGCTATTGCAAAAAAAGTATAGATTTAGCATGAATTTGCGGATAACTTGACCATTCTATACTTACTAAGTTTGAGTCAGTTAACCTTTTTACTCGACTGCCGAAGGAGGGTAATGCGTTTATCAGTATATGTATGTATGTTTATAGGTGGCGTTCTAGAGACCAAACGCGTTGGCCGATTTTGATGATTCTTACGTCAATCAATTTACCCACCTGGTTTTGAACAGCTAGCTCGCGACTATGTATTCTCCGACAGCACATCATGATTGTCTTCTTGTTTACGTCTTTTTAGTTCGCTTCTTAAGCAGTTGGGCTTTTTATATTTTTAAATTAACTTATTTTTATTTTAGTATATGTGAAAGTTTCGCGTTTGTTTATCAGTCATTAACTTTCAACGAAAAATGACACTCGTTCTCCAAGCATGAGATCTGTTCTTGTAGTTCAGATAAATTATATTGAATGCCTACAATCCTTTAGTATTGCAGTCCGTTGTTATCTGCTAGTGTGGACGGAGCTAATTCCTAACTCAGTATCTTGTCCAATAATCTAGTGGCTAGCGGGATCCTTCCGCTGAGCAGACGCCGTTGCTAAATCTGTAAACGTCACAGTGTAAAAGTATTCAGTAGCTCAAGTATGTAACGGTAGCAAATTATTAAAATCACGGCAGGCTCGTTGAAGAAATATTTTAATTAACAAGCTTTTCCTGTGGCTTTGTTCCCGTCTATTCCATAGGAACTTCGCATTTTTTGGTATAAAAGTAGTCTACAACACTGGATAGTGAAGCTCTTTGTTAATGAAAAAAGTTATAACAATGTAGTAAATAAATTAAAGTGTTAATCTACAGAGTTACCACGCCTAAAATTCTACAATGAACCAAACCATAAACTCCATACCTCCCTTAACAAATCTATTTACTAAATTGCTTCACCTAAATATTCTGGTAGCTCTCTCCAAAATATACTTCATTAGTACATCTTCCAATTTAGTGGCCAGCGAGAGGCATCCGCTCACTGACGCTATCTTATAAACATATCTATCTATAAACGTCACAGCATAACCGTGTTGAGTGGATTAATTTGAATTTACAATTTGTCTGCTAAGAGATGAAATATTTAGACTGTTTGTGAAACTTTATGAAGCTTTTCTGGGTGGTGTTTGCTTGGAATGTTGGTTTATGAAAATAGTTACACTATGAGTGTTTAAATTACGTGCTTATATTAATTTCTCTTAAATGTTCAGGGTTAAAATAATGTCATTGTTTTTGCTAATATGGTATTTTATGAGCGATAAGATTGTCAAATCCTAGAATTATTGGGATTGAAAACGTGATATTTTGGTAGTCCATGTCAATAACGTGGCATGTCATCTCCGGCAACCATAAGAAGGGGCCAGTCGGCCGCAAAGGAGATGTTCCAGAAATGTATGGAGCCTGGGCCAGCTCTATGTACAGTTTATGTAAAAATCGTTATATACTATAGTAACCGTTTTATAATGTTAATTTTCTTTAATTTCACTTCGTTTCAAAGTAAATTCAAATTAACTTTGTCAAGTAGAGCAACACACCATTTATTTAAACATGGTGGATCAGATCAGTAGTATGCGAATAATGTCATTTTGACAATGACATTTGATTGACGTGTCATTGTAAAATCTGCGTTATAAAAAATAACACGAGTTCAATTGCAACAAAGAATCAATCAAACTGGGTTGCAAAACTAAAACTAACACTAAAAACGCCGAAACATATCCAATTCAAAGCCAAAGCAAAAAATGACTCAAAGACGTCACTTCTTAAATCTGTCAATGTCGTCGAACGTCATGTCAAACACAACCGTCATGGCTGCCCTAAAAATATGGTTATCTTAGTAAAAAATTGATCAAATGATATTTTTTTACGCCTGTACCCTTTTTCAAATTAATTTATTAGTATTTTTATGGTATTCCTCTATTTTTTCCTATTTATCTATGTAGTGTACATATAGATGGCCCAAAATCGAACATCTCCTTTGGCACTGAGTTGTCCCTCTACCAGTCAGACCCGAAGGAGGCGCGCAGTGGTTCCATGGACGCCTAAATAGGAGGATGTGCGACTGTAGGATCGACCACGGCTGCGCTAGGAGATGGGGTTCGGTGGGCACGGTGGGCTGATACTAGTCGGGGGTGCACGCGAATTTAGTTGAATACCGGGCCCCCAACTCATGGTACCCGTAGAACTGTGAGGTCCAACATAACCCCCCGTTCCCCAAACAGAAGGGATGAGGATTTCCCCACAGTAAAAAGGTGCTTTAATTTGAACCTCTGACATAAAATGTATCCATGATCTGATCATTATTTTCAACACTGTTTAGTGTGAAAGAACAAAGCATTTTTTTTTTATTGAAACATGTAAAACAGTAAAAGTTAAGTAATACCTGGTTATCCAAATGACCTGAAAAACTGAACTTCACAGCAAATATTTTCCGAAATCGTTGACCAACACCCAGTTTTTAACCACACTCTTAAACTTTTTCAATTTTACGAGTTTCACGGGTCGCACGAAGTTGTCGTACTGTTACATTTACTCTGTGGCTCCGGACGGGCGGTACCGACGGAAACTTGCATTGGCAACCGTTCGCCAGTTAGTTGCTGCCACGTTTACCATGCAGCTGGAAACTATTGCGGCCTGATGGCTTATGTTTTATCTTATTTACAAATATATTTATTTTATACACATAGATGTGTGTCTTCCTGGTGAGAATTTATGATTTCATTGTTTTAGGTGATATGGCCAACACATTTGGTAGTTATTTGAATTTTCATTTAGTTAGGAGTATTTAGTTTTTTTTATATTGATGAAAGGAAGGTGATAGGGTGATAGGTATCTATTCTCTGGTTACTATAAATAAATTGTCAAAGTAGACACTCCTTACTAGCAAATCAGTTGAATCACATCTTTTGAAAATTATTTGTTCAATCAATCAATCTGCCTAGCCTTTCCCAAGTATATTTGGGTCAGCTTCCAGTCTATCTGGATTCAGCTGAGTGCCAGTGTTTTACATGGAGCGACTGCCTATCTGACCTCCACAACCCAGTAACTGGGTAACACGGTACCCCTTGGAAAGACTGGTGTCAAATCTCAAGCTTCTGACTACCCGTAACGACTGTCAAAGATCTTCAAATGACAGCCGGGACCAACGGCTTAACGTGTATTGTATGTGTGATTTGTATTTTTGTATGTAACGAATAAACTTAAATACTACTGGATCGATTTAAAAAAATCTTTCACTGTTGGGTAGCTACATTATCCCCGGGTTATATAGGCTTCTTCCCTGTATTCCCACGGGAATGGGAACTACGCGGGTCAAATCACGAGACGTCCGCAAGTGGCAATATAAAACTAAATCAAACAAAAATTACGTAATATAATTTCTTCCAAAATACTTCCACTATACAGTGTGGTATTTATTCATGATCTACTTACGTTTCATAACACTCCACAATCCATCTTCACATCTTTTGATATCGCATCAATTTGTGTAACTCATTTTTATATATATTCTTTGTATTATTACATCTGGAAAGCATATTTAGTTATCTCTGACTGTTTTAAATATCTAAACTTAAATTATATTCGTAATTTATAATTCTTCTTCTAATATTTTTCTAATGTGACGTTTTCGTCTGACATGACAGCTGTCTGTCTATTTTATTTTCTTAAAGCCATAGACATACCATAGGTACCATGGACTATAATACCTAGACCTTTCCTTAAGCTAGTTGTACATTATTGTAAGGTCAGAGCAGACTGACCCGCCTTTGTAAAGCCGTTTTTATTCGCTCTGTTCTGATTGAGATTTGAATTTGAAATTGAGAAGAGATGGCAGATCGAATGAAAAACGGGCTTCAGCTTTTTTCAGTCTTCAATCAGCTCTGAACGCTGAAAGTCGGTGGAATATTTAAGATTACCAATTTTACGATTGTATCAGCAAACTCTTTATTCTATATAAGCGGCCTGTGAGTTGTGTTTGTATCAAACCTTTGAAGTGCAATAAATAATAATAATTGAGTGTGATACTTATAAATGTGTGCATCTTTACTGGTACATAATCCTCCTCAGTCGTCACGACGTATCAAAGGGCTCGCTGTTTGGCGTATTGAGCCATAGCCGGCCTCCACACCCCTCGGAGCCTACGTACTTACCCGTTTGCCTGTTTATCCATCCTGCTATCCATTCTGCTGTTATTCTACTGCCTACCTGCCTGATTGCCTGCCTGGACCACCTACCCTTGGTGTATGCTGACCTGCCTACCTGCCCGATTGCCTGCATGTCCGTCGTAGCTGCCTGATCACCTACCTACCTCGGGCATTCCACGACTTCTTGCCCGAGCTGCTGCCTGGATAGCTGCCCACGTCGTGCGAAGCTGACCATAGTTCTTCTCTCTATATCCTTTTATTTTCATAATTTAATTTAATTTTAACCTTTTATCTTAATTTTAATAACGTGGCTTACGTATAGCTCCACTGAGCTATACGTAACGCTACAACAGTTTAGTTTGAAATTGGGATGTTCTTTCGACAAACTTCGGCAAACTTCGTGAATGTCCGCATACCTCACCCACCGTAGACACTTCGCGAAGTTTTCAAGATATTTGATGACATGACAGCTATTTAAGTATTTAGGGTACCTCCTTGAAAGATGTTGAAGAATATTATTAAATCATTCAATCCAAGGGTCGTGGTGGCCCAGTGGCTAAGACCTCGCCTCTCGTGCTTGAGGTCGTGGGTTCAAACCCGGGCAAGTACGAACATGACTTTTTCAAATTCATATGGACTTTCGTTTATCTTGTACATCACAGGCAAAGGTTAAGGAAAACATCGTGAGGAAACCTGGACTAATAATTAATATAAGTCTGAAATAGTGAACCCGCATTGAGCAAGCGTTGTGATCAATGCGAGGTTTTGCAGGATCAGGTCGACCTACATTTTGACAGTTTAGGCAAATTGAAAGCCAGATTTTATAAGTATTTTCCCGAACATTGATTTTCCTAGCCCTGCACTATCTCACTGGGTGTGGTAACCATATTACATGTTTCGTACTACCTAGTTTTTAACCCTCGCCGGAAAAAGAGGGGTGTTATAAGTTTCACGTGTGTTGCTGTGTATCTGTGTGTCTGCCTGTGGCATCATAGCGCCTAAACGGATGAACCGATTTTGATTTAGTTTTTTTTTTTGTTTGAAAAGTGAATTTGGCGAGAGTGTTCTTAGTTATGTTTGAATAAAATCGGTTCAGCCGTTCAAAAGTTATGGGCGTTTTACTGTTTGAATCGGGGTGTTTTCGCAAGATAATGTGTCGGGGGGTTAATTTTTAAATTTTACTAAATTTTATTTAGTGCAACTCGGATGTGGTTATTTATTTATATATTATTGTAAGTTTTATTTGTTTATTTATTATTATGGGTTTGCTCTTGACTCTACTCTAGGTCAGAGGTGACAGAGACAAAGTCAATGATGGAGTAAACTTACCCAGAAGAAGCCTGTTCACTCTAACTTTGAAGAGATTCATTGTAAGTTACGACAATGTTTTGTGTGCATGCAGAGTACCTGTGTAAGTGATTGTTCCTTCTGTATAATTTGCTTATACCATTGTATACAATTGTTGGTGAACAATGTTGATGATCTAAATAAATAAATAAATGCTTTTGCCTTCTCTGTATGAGTAGAGGCCTTTGCCTTGCAGTGGGACAATTATAGGCTGGTATTATATTCAATCAAATTTATCTAACATTGATTTGTAGTATTGTGATAAAAATAATTCTCCATGTTTTATTCAAAAACAGCTTTTGAGAACAAAAGAAAGAAAATATCTTGGCATAAAAACAAAATTAAAAGTACATAGGTACCACTGCTCAGTTCCACTGCCAAATGATAGTGATTTATTACTATTTAGATTAAGAAAATTAAAGATTAAATTAAAAACATTTTACGTATTTTTTCTCTATAACATTTAACAGATTTAAAGTATGAAGATGAATGTATAATTTTATGTTATAGTTTGTGTTTTGTATTGACCATCATCATCTTCTTGGCCTTGTCCCATGTTACTTGGGGTTGGCGCAACACGTTTTCTTCTTCCATACCGTCCTGTCCCCTATCACTCCATCACTGACGCCCTTTTCTTTCATATCACTCCTCACACAGTCCATCCATCTTTTCTTTGGCCGTCCCCTCCCTCCTAATCCATCCACATCTATATTCATAACTCTTTTAGTAACTTGCGTTTTGTATTGACCGTGTATGGATTTTATATCTGAAATAAATGTATTGTTAATAATAATTGAAATCGCATCTCGTAAACGATACCTAAACGTCAAACCAATCTAAATTAATAATTTACTAAGTATCCAATTAATCAAAGTTAGAATCCTACTCTTAAGTAAAGTTAAAACAAATCTGGTTGAAGTGTTCCTCCGTAACTTACATCTGGTTCTGTGGCTCCGGTAAGTCTGCGTGGAATTAAACGTCCCGTGCGACACGAGGCGCGTCGTCGCGGCTTCATAACTGGGACGTATGTATGCTGCTTTTGGCAGCAATTACTGTCTGTATGAAGGGTATTTTTTTACAGAGAAAACAGAGTTTAGGCTTTAACTTTAGACGAAGCAACATTCTATCAGCGAATCTTGGTAATAAAAAACTTTTTTGCAAAAAAATACTACCGACTTCCAAATGAAAAACTACAAAGTGAAAAATAACTTAACTCTTGGAAGTCGGTGTCTTACGTAGGTACCATTTTTTTCGATATGGACACCGACTTTCAAGAGTTAAGTTATTTTTCACTTTGTAGTTTTTCATTTGGAAGTCGGTAGTATTTTTTTGCAAAAAAGTTTTTTATTTTTCCCTTTTTAGTTTTGCCTACCTAATAGATACGCAAGTTGTTTCCTAAGGTCCCTATAACGCCGAGTAGATTACCCGAATAACATGAAACTTGAACATAACCGGTGAAATGAGAGATCTGCGTACCCCTTTAGAGCGTACTGGAGTGATGTTATGTTATGAAATGGTATAAACAATAAACAGACATGCGATTGCAGCAATCCCGAGAGTGTTGCCGTTATTTATTGAAGAGTTCTGTTGTATATCTCCGAAGTTCTTGATCAGACCTTCACCAAATAAATAATATAAAATGGGACCAATTTCAAAACATACTCTTTCAAACAAAAAAAGAATTTTCAAAATCGGTCCACAATTGACGGAGATATCGGAGAACATACACAAAAAAAAAAAAAAAAAAAAAAAAAAACATAAAGTTGAACATAGAACCTCTTCATTTTTGGAAAGTCGGTTGAAAAAAACAAACCCACTTCCAAAAACATACACTACAGAGTGTTAAATACCTAAGTTTCTTTTCCGATGTCGGTGTCTTTGGTATCTATTGTTTTTCGACAGCGATATTTTTTTTGATGCCTACCTTCCAGCATCATCATCAGACCAGTTCGATGGTACAATTTGGATCAGTACCATTTATTTATAAGTATAATGCTTCATCATAGTCGGTAAACTATTCGAGATATCTTATACCGGTGCCATACTTATCACGAAGGAGTTCCAGTGGCCATCTGTGGTCTTCTTCATCAGTTCCACTTCACATCATGATACATTCTGAGCGCAAATAATTGCATTGTTGATGAAAATACCAAAACCGTTATATGTATGCCTATAATATTTGAGGATTGCCTCGATTTACATGGGATCCCATCATCAGATTCTTCTTCTTCTTCTTGGTGTCTCTTTAAAACCATCTCATCATCATCATCTCATCCTTTTTTTCGGCTATCACTGAAAACCAGCGCTGTGGCTCTGTCTTGCACGCGAGTCCCAGCAATATGCTGAGCGATGACCGTTTTGCGTGGTTGTGACGCATACTCTGTATTTGTATTAAAATTTTCCTTTGTTTTTTTTATGGTATGCGTCGTGCCTGGCGCTAATAAACATTTTTTCTTTGTTTCTTTATCTTTTCTTTCTTTCAAACACAAACATAAAAAACGCAATGTTTAATATTTTGGTCTGTCTGTCTGTATATTTGTGCCGGGTAATCGCCGAAACGACTGGACTGATTTTGACGGAACTTTCACTGGTAGATATCTGATGTTATAAGTAATAACATAGGCTGCTTTTTAACCCGGCAAAATTCACAGTTCCTGTCGGAAAAAAAAATGTTTGTTTGAGGCGGACGAAGTCGCAGGCAACAGCTAGTAATGAATAAGATAGAACTCAAGTGGTTGGTCGTGTCGTGCCGCAAGCTGAAATGGTCGCTGTGGTCAAGCGAACGTTCAGTTTAGGATACAAACTTGAGCTTTGATTTATAATTAAGTCTAAAAGTCATCAGGCAAACAAATAGTCTTTCTATGAATATGTATTCCTGTTCTTTACCATGATTTCGTATACCGACTTAACACACTTTTTAGGGTTCCGTAGCCAAATGGCAAAAAACGGAACCCTTATAGATTCGTCATGTCTGTCTGTCTGTCCGACCGTATGTCACAGCCACTTTTTTCCGAAACTATAAGAACTATTCTGTTGAAACTTGGTAAGTAGATGTATTCTGTGAACCGCATTAAGATTTTCACTCAAAATTAGAAAAAAAACAATAATTTTTGGGGTTCCCTATACTTGAAACTGAAACTATTTTTTTTTTCGTCAAACCCATACGTGTGGTGTATCTATGGACAGGTCTTCAAAAATGATATTGAGGTTTCTAATATCATTTTTTTTCTAAACTGAATAGTTTGTGCGAGAGACACTTCCAAAGTGGTAAAATGTGTGTCCCCCCCCCTGTAACTTCTAAAATAAGAGAATGATAAAACTAAAAAAAATATAAGATGTACATTACCATTTAAACTACCACCGAAAATTGGTTTGAACGAGATCTAGTAAGTTGTTTTTTTTATTACGTCATAAATCGTAAACCGCAATTTACCAAGTACGGAACCCTTCGCGCGCGAGTCCGACTCGCACTTGGCCGGTTTTTTTAGAGGTTTTTGGTATCATAGTGACAGCAGAACACTGACTCCTAAGTCACAGGATCTCCTAGTTTGGGAGTCAGGGTTTACTCTATCTGTATGACCTTAATTCACTGAAATTTTTGCGATCTAGTATTTAACCATTGTTGAAGGATTTTGTATAAATAAAGTTTTTATTTTTAATATTAATTAGATTCCCTTTCAGCTTTGAAGTAGTTGCAGTACCTATAGCATTGTATGGAATCTTGTATTGGAATCACAAATATTTTCTTTGATTATTATAGTCCCTGGTAACAGACACATCATTTATTTAACCTTTCGCTACAAATCGCAGCTGGTTTCCTCAACGATTACTTACTCATGGCGTGAAACGAAACGTACCGTATAGAAGACACGAGGCGTGTCGCGTCTGTGACATGTGAAATGTCGACTGTCTCATCCCATATGCCTCGTGTAACGACTGCCTCATCTGGATGGTGGAGACAGACTGACTAGAAATGTGAAGGTTTTGATTTCAAACATCTGTGACGTTCTAATTTTGAAATAGCTAAGATTGGTTGTGGTTACATTTAGTACCTTGATTAGGAGTAGTTTCATCTAATTAATAGTGGATGTAGAAATATGAATGGTGTACTAAAGTAAAATATGATGGTGACGTGTCGTAACTGCTGACATATTATAATAGACCAGGGTCGTTAATTTTGAAACCAAAAAGAATAATATTAGGGTCGAACCCATTGGAAAAGGAATACAATACAGGGTGTTTGGAAGGGAGCTGTACATACGCCTAGGGTAGAAACTAGGGATAGTCTGCTACCTACCCCCGCCCATTATATTGACCTTGGCCTCAAGGTTTTTTTTTAATTTATTTTTATTTTTTATTTGACTTTTTTGTGATTTTTTGACTAAAACTACCTGTAGCTCAAAATCTATCCATGGGACCGGTCGGCTAATGGTCTTGTTTTAATCGTTAGAGTCTTAGGGTCCTGCAAAAAATTATTTTACACCAGAAAATTGTGGAGAAGAAAAGTTATGGGGCCTGAAGTACCGTAGTAAGGTAAAGAAATAATTTTAAGGGCAACTTTCTATGGGGTTTAAAAAAAAACTAACAGGGTTGGAGTTCTTCTGATTTTTTTAAAACATCCTCAGTCCATGCCCTTTCTAACGATATGCTAAAAGTGTAATTATCACTTTTAGTTTTAAAGTTATTTATTAATTTCCGCAACTAGGGCACTTCAAGCAAAAATTTCAACTAATGAAAATTAAATGTGTTCGATCGTAAAAGGATGGCAAATGAAACAAAAAATTTGGTAATGACTAATGTCATTAAATTACAAATTTTAATTAATTACTAATTTTAATTAATTACAAATTTTGTTCAAATTGATGACCATTGACCTGTAAACATGCTCGGCACCTCTTCCTCATCTCCACGGTCACCGTTCTAAGCAGCAGTTCCTCGCGCATTGTATCGAATGCGGCGTGGATCCTGTTAATTAGAACCTCCCTTGTTGGTACTTCTTCTGCGTACACCAACTCTTTCGCCCTTCCCCAGACGTAGAAGTCGAGTGGGGTAAGGTCAGGCGACCTTGGGGGCCAGGGAATTGGCCCACCCCGACCAATCCAAGAATTAGGAAAGCAGTTGTCCAGAAGCTCCCTCACTGCTAGGCTCCAATGAGCAGGACAGCCGTCGTGCTGGAAGACTATGGGCCGATCTTCGTCAAACACTTCTTCCGCTAAATCAGGCAAATCGTTTTCGAGGAAATCTAAGTAGTTTTGCCCGTTTAGGTTGTCTGGCAAAAAGTGCGGCCCTATCAACCGATTACCGATGACGCCTGCCCATACGTTCACGGAGAACCTTCGTTGAAAACCTCTGTGCCTCTTGACTCTCGGGTTTTGATCTCTGGGTGCCCAGTGATGGAGATTGTGGTAATTTACAATTCCTTCCTTGTCAAACTTGGACTCGTCAGTCCAGAGAATACTCCGTAAAAAATTAATATCTTCCACGTCCGTATGGAGCAAGTGGCGGCAAAACTCCACCCTTCTTGCATAGTCGTTATCCTCTAAGCCTAAAACAATAAAAATATCAACGTTAGCGGTTTCCTTATGAATTAGTAGCTATGTAACATTGATTGCTATCTCTGTCTTTCCATTTCTCTCTCTCTCACACACATGCTCATGTTAATTTAAAAATTGCCTATGAAATTCACATGCTAGTTCATTACATAAGAGCTAAAAACAAAAACTTTATGTAAAAAATTACCTTGAACAGGGGTGTAGTGGAAAGGATGACGTCCATTTTCGCGAAGAACCGACCAGACTTTCCACACGCTTAAACCAAGCGTCCGGGCTACGGTTCTTACGCTTCTGGTCGGATCTTCCTCAAATTCAGCCAATATGCGTTCTTCCGCAGCCAAATTTGGTTGAAATCTGTTCACGGCTGGTTCCCGGAAATTTAAATTTCCGGTTTCTCGCAGACGCCGATAAGTTGAGCCAAACGTTTGGTGGTTAGGCACTCGCCGGTTAGGATACCGTTCTTGATAAATCCTCCGTGCCTCGCGCCCATTGCAATCAGCCATTCCATACACCACCAGCATGTCGGTGTACTCTTCACTGGTAAATCCAGCCATTTTGCCAACAACAAGGTAACAAATAACAAAACTTAACAAAAACGAAGTAATAACAAACTCAACAAAATTAACGAAAACAGTGGAGCGTCGTAACGGCAAGTACGTAAGTTAGCTAAGATGGGTAAATCTCGACTGACTAACAAAGACCCCAACGAGTTACCTGCCCGGCCCCGTCGACCCAAGAGCGAAAGAGACATGACATGACATTTTTTGTCTCTTACATGTTGCTCTCGTGTAAGAGTGAGACAACAAATTTGCCAACTGTAGGCCAAACTGGTTTAAATTCTGGAAATTACATTTGTCTTACAAATGTCGACTCGTGGTGGTAAAAGTGCCCTAGTTGCGGAAATTAATTAATAACTTTAAAACTAAAAGTGATAAATACACTTTTAGCATATCGTTAGAAAGGGCATGGACTGAGGATGTTTTAAAAAAATCAGAAGAACTCCAACCCTGTTAGTTTTTTTTAAACCCCATAGAAAGTTGCCCTTAAAATTATTTCTTTACCTTACTATGGTACTTCAGGCCCCATAACTTTTCTTCTCCACAATTTTGTGGTGTAAAATAATTTTTTGCAGGACCCTAAGACTCTAACGATTAAAACAAGACCATTAGCCGACCGGTCCCATGGATAGATTTTGAGCTACAGGTAGTTTTAGTCAAAAAATCACAAAAAAGTCAAATAAAAAATAAAAATAAATTAAAAAAAAACCTTGAGGCCAAGGTCAATATAATGGGCGGGGGTAGGTAGCAGACTATCCCTAGTTTCTACCCTAGGCGTATGTACAGCTCCCTTCCAAACACCCTGTATAACAAAAATTAAAGGACACACAATTAAATTAAAAATAAATAATAAGTTAATTATTTTTCCTTTATTTTATGTTATATTCTCTTCCTTTTCCAATGGGTTTCACCCTACAATTTTTTTTTTCATTTTTCCGTTTTCAAAGGCTTCAGCCCTGGTTATAAATGCATTTATTCTGTTCTGAAAGATTATTTCTCTGATATCTAGCAGATTTCAAAGAGCCCTCTGAATTCAATATAACAATGCGTCCTGTTTATACTAGACTGCCGAAGGCGGGTTGTTATGGTATTTATACACTGTACAAAAACAATCGTTTATGCCATTCTAAAACAAAAGCCAACCAACCAAAAACTTTTCTCATACTCATTATAATTCCATATTCAAAAAGACACAGTCACCAATCAAAGCACAATGACATTCGAAATTTAATTTAAATTCATCTAATTAGAAAGAGTCTAGCCGAGCGAGGCGGAAGTGACAAATTGCAGGAAACGCGAGTACCTCCCCTCCATTGTTGAGACTGGTATGAGAACCGTGAATGTGTTGGCTACAGAGCACAGAGTTACCTTTGCGGTCACTGGTGAAGAATAAAGACAAAAAAAACGGTCAAGTGCGTGTAGGACATCGTACATTTAGGGTTCCGTACCAGATCGCAAAATTAAGATGGTTGTAATAGGAAAAACGAAAGTACTTAAAAGAAAAATATTATTTATAAATATATTGGTATTTGTTAGTAAAATATATGTAATAAAAAAACATTACTACCATTATTATTATTATTAAATTTGAAGTTCATAGGTCAATGTGAAGTGAGAAAATTCTTTGGAAACAAATTTTGTTAAAAAAGCTGACTTTGGTAGCTTCTCATTCCGTTGTTTTCCAATATTTTTAAAACAAAAAGGATCAAATTTATCTGCTCAACGAACTTTAAACAACGATACCCCACTCGATGGGTTAAACAAAAATTTTTTTTGCGAGTCTCCCCCTTTACTTGTTAGGGTATTAAATAAGTATTATTAGTATAAAAAAGTATTGTTAAATGTTTCCTTAAAAATATTTAACAATACTTTTTTTACAATTTGTATGGTTTTGGGTCAACAAGATACTTTTACTGTATAAATTTGAAGACTGTAGCTCCAACCGTTTGGCGATAAACGGACAGACAGACGGACACGTGAGTGAGAACAATAGGGCTCCGTTTTAACACTCCGGGTACGGAACCATAAAAATGGTATGCTAAAATCAAGGTATTGTGCATCATGGCTGCGCTAAAAAGGTCTATTTCACCGATAATTGTGTCACACAGACTAATACCGTCTATCGATGGTTTTCTAATGAACTTTTCAAATCTCGAGTGACATATAATTTGTACGTCTGTGAGTGCCACCAGTTACACATACAAATTGACGGCTTGTGCACGACGCAATTGCGCGGCCTCAAATATTATTAGTACAAGTAGTACAAGTAATTATAATGGCTTCTGTAGTGCGCCCGGCGCGAAGATTCCGTGCTCTGCGATAAGAACAGTGAGTCTGTTGGCAGAATGTGCGTCTTGAATTTTAGTTGATTAAAAATGTTATATTCTGTGATTTCGATGGAGGAAAATTATTATAAACGCCATTTTATATTGTTAGTGATATTCAAAATTAAACAGTGTAGTGCATTATTTCTTTTGCAGTTTTCCTATAGTTTTATTATTATTAATGAGCAACACCGACCTAAACCGTAATAATTAAAATAAAAACTGAGTTGAAGAGTGAGACTCGGACATTTGAATTATAGGAATAAATCTGAAATAGCTTTGACAAATAGAGGAAAATAGGCAATTAATTAAAAAAATCAAAAACCGCGACTGCTTAAGAAGCGAAGTAAAAAGACGTAAACAAGAAGAAAATCATGCTCTGCAGTCGGAGGATACATATTCGCGAGCTAGCACATTGATTTTCTTGTTTTTTTTTAATTACCTTCCTTTTTTGTTTATATCTTTGTAGTTGACATATTTTTTTTGAGTTAGGTACATTTAAACATATAAGCATGAAATATTTTTTAAATCACTTCTTAAAACCCTTTATTTTGATAGTCCTCAAGATGCGTTTGGAAACAAAAAAAAATTGGCCCCCACAATGTGGCGCCCAAAAACCGCCATTTTACTATTTTCCAATTTTAATATAGCCATTGACACTTGCAAGGTTAAGACGAATCGATTGACGTAAGAATAATCAAAATTGGACGCCACATATACAACAAAATACATATATATATATACATAGTCTGATAAACACATTACCGTCCTTCGGCAGTCGGAAAAAAAAGATAAGTTTTGAAAACAAAAGTTCTTTAAAATATAGTTTGAAAAATAACCACGCGTTATGAAACAAAATAATTCATTTGTTAAATCAAAACAATATGCGTCTCCTATTGGACATCCTGAAAGCTGGAAGTCACGACAGTATAAAAACTGCAGTAAGACAAACGTTAACCCACTGTAAAATTTATTACCCACCGCTGTTTTTTTGGGCCAACTTCAATTAGTCTGTGTACTCTGAATTCAAAACGTTTTGGGAATAACTTTGTACATTCACTAGCAAATTAAATGATGAATTATTTATGTGTATAAACTGTAGAGAGAAAATATTATCTAATTTTATTAGGTTTGTTAATTTGATTGCTATTATTGTAGCTGTGGGTTCTCTGTTTATCTAGAATTAACATCTGTTTTAGTTTTGTAGTTAGAGGAATGGGTTTAATATTGGTCCCAGTATTTTTATTGTTTTTAAGAAAAAATATTGTAGGAAACAAACCTGTGTTTGAGACTGTAATTATTTGCTCTATTTTTTTGACTGCGTATTATAAGGGCCAAGTTTGCCAAGAACAGATACCTTAATTCGAAGACAAAGAAAAATATGTGCTTTTATAATTGAACCCTGAACACTATAAGATGTCAATTTTGTTCCACGGATAAAAGAAATCTGAAATTGGTAAAACCAGGCTCCACGCAAAATCTCAACGCAACGGTTTGAAAATGTTTAAATCTGTTCCAAAGGGATATAGATTTATAAATTTACATACCGTTTGTTTGCACGAGTTACCTGATCTCTGAAATCACTAATACAATGACGATAATTCTTCTTTTTAGTCCGCTAAAATTCACGCTTTCTACCCACTGGTGCAATACTGCGGAAAAACCTTGTGTTGAATAAAAAAACACATTATCCTCCCTACCCTATTCGTTAAGCAAATAAGCATTTCGATTCAGTATCGTTCTCCTCTGTGGGCAACCACTAAATGGATTCAGACGGGATATTATGCTCAGTACTATCTAATTCTAAGCAAAGATTTTTTCTAAAATCTGGATATGCGCAGCTAATTGAAAGCCCTATGTTTGTCAATAATAATCTCGTACACCTTTTTTAGCATCACCTAAAAGCCTATGCATACAAATCATGACGTTTCTGCCATGCCAAATTAGAAAACTGTACTAAGTATGTTGTGTTTGCGGTGCGGTCGTTAAATTCCAGTCAATATACAAGCGATGAAGCCGCGTAAAAGACGCCATGAAAGATACAAAAATCATGATGTATTTTTTTGATATTTTCCGCGTTACCAATATCGTACGCCTAATCCCTCAATAGAGAACTCATAATTTATAAGCAAATTACAATATTAGTCTCCATGCCAATACTTACTTCTGCTTAGCGCGTCGCCACTAACGCATGTTGTTTCTCCACTCCTCTAAGGGCGACCACTAAATGGATTATAACAGGATATTTTTCTCGGTATAAATACTAAGCTATTGTTTTAAATCGGTAAAAATGCATTTGGATGAAAACAATAAAATCAGATATATTCGTTTTATCATCGCCTATTTAAACACCAGTCAGGGTTATTGGACGATTCGCACGAAATAACTCACACGAAATGTGCGAATTGACCTTTTTACAATATTATTTTTCTGTGGTGATTCGCACGAAGTTAATTTATTGGTGTGCGAATCGACCACTCCAAAATTATGTAGTATGCAATTGGTACTTTTTTTATATGTAATTTAATCATAAATATATAATATTGTATTTACGCAGCATTGCAATTTGTAATTTAATTTTAAAATAAGCGGCTCGCCATCACACAGTTAAGCCCTGTGAGGTTTTTGTTGTGTGGCTAAAACCAAATGTAAAGGTTAAGTATTTTGGAAATAAATGATAAATGACTTATTTTATTTTAGACAATAAAAATAAAAAGTACGGTTGTGCTCACCCGTCTCAGCAATAATGTGAAGAATTAATCGAAGTTAATAGATATTTTACTTGAATCTAGTAAGCAATGCATTACCTAAGTAAACAGGCGACAAAACAATAAGAGGGAGACAGCAATATTCGCTACAAAAAAAAATTAAAGAGAAAGCTCTATACGCTATCAGCTCAATCCAGTACCGGTAAAAAAACAACTTAAGCACCAGGAGATTATAATCATGAGGAAGCTATACTGGAATCATGAGCGGTAAAAACAGTACCGGGCGATTTTCGAGCGAGTTAAATTCGTGCGAATCGTCCAATATACCATTCACAATGTTCCTGCCTTGCAAAAATAGAGCAGCAGTACTACTTGCGTTTGCAACGCGGTTTTGTCGCGTCATGCGTATGATGTGGTGATATGGTGCGTGAAAACACGCCACGTGCTTCCGAAAATGCAAAAGAACCTTTAAATTTTCATTATTAGTTTCGTGCTGCCTTTAATCCCTCAATAGAGAAATATCAATTCATTAGCAATTTTCAATATTATTCTCTATGCCAGTACTGAAGGCTTAGCGTGTCGCCACTAATGTATGTTGTTTGTTCCGCTTCTCTGAGGGAAACCACTAAACGGATTCTAACGGATATTATACTCGTATTAATTCAAAGCCTAAAGAGATTTTAGGTGGCGCTGTTGTGGAACTGAGGCCCGTTTGTTTTTATTTTCAGCAACATAGTAGATTAATTAAAATTTACTTTACAGGAGTTTCTACCTCAAGATTTTTATGGTAGGCAAAAAGCTTACTGTTCTTCACAGATAATATAATACTAGCATACAGATGCCTCATCCCATACAAAGAATCGGTGCCGACGTAACTAGCGTTTTTCATCTGATTAATCTTGTTATTTTTGTGAGTACATCAATCGCGTTCGATCCCGTTTCACGGCAATAGATGGTGTTAGCAACGCCTTGCAAGTAAAAGGGTTTACTAGGTACGTGAATATTTTTTTCTTTAAATACAGTGAAGGTTCGTTTTATAGTATTTTTTTTGTACGTTGTTACAGTTCTTTTTGCTCCAAAATGTGTTAAAATGCAAATTTTGACAATCGAGTTGAATACCTCAGTAATTTAAAAATACGCCATCAATTTTAAATGATCCGTTCAAATAATCTTTGAAATGTGAATTACGAGCCCAATATTCCATAATTTTGTACTGAGTTTTTTTTGTCTAGTGAGATTTATTGGAACCAAATTTTGATTCTTAGCAATGAGACCCCGTGCTGTTCTTGGTTCGGTTTCCAGGTAAAGGTTTACTGATTTTGAGTCATTCTAATAACAAAGAAAATATGGTTCAAATAAATGTCACTATATGGCGCGATATGTCGATTCCTTACTGAAGTGTGTGTAAAATTAATATTTTCTAGAATTGACCATAAAAATTGTATGTTCTTTTTTAATCAACTTTCCTAAGCACAAAATTGTGGAAAATTGACCTCTTATTTCACATTTCAAAGATTATTTGAACGAATCATATAAAATTGATTCCAATAGATGGCGCTGTTTTAAATTTCTGAGGCATGTCACTCGTTTTTTTTTCAATTTATATTGTAACACATTTTGGTACAATGAAACTGTAAAAACTTGCAAAAAAATACAATAAAACAAATCGTCACTGTATTTAAAGAAAAAATTGTCACGAACTGAGAAAACCCTTTTACGTGCAAGTCGCTGCTAACATCATCTATAGCCGTGAAATGGAACCGAAAGCAATCGGAGTACTTATTAAAATAATCATCTTAATCAGACAAAAAACGCCAGTTACGTCAGCACTGGTCTTTGTAGGGCATGAGGCACCTGTATGCAAATATTATATTATCTGTGGTTTAGGTATATTAGTACTCAGGAACACGGGTGGGTTTTAGTCAGTAAGTCTGACACGCCCTCCTGCTTCAACCAGAGCGGGAGAAGTCATTGTATGATTTCCTAACCAGCAACAAAAAGTTTACTCTCTTATTTATCAATTTATTTATATACACTTTATTGTATAGCAAGATAAAAACAATAATACATACGGCAACCTTAAAATAATGAAACAAACATACAACGGGTGGCTCACCGCATCTCACGTGTTCCGTGTGCCTAGGAATCTGCTGGCATTGCGGACACTGAGTAGTCTTAGACCTTGATGACAGTGCAGTTACTGTGAAGCCAACGCACATGGTAGACATTCGCTGACACAGAGTCGTACGTAGCGCCAATATCCGAAGTTACTGACGGTGCAGTTACCTTGAAACCGATCCAGCCATGACGTCAAGGAATTCATCAATGCCGAACTAATATTTAAGAGCATTTCTTGTAAGAAGGAGGCATTCCATATTCCTACATCGAGTAGGATGGATTCTCGTAGGCTAGTTAGTCTATTTAATTATTGTAACTATTCCATGTCCTAACATCCGCTTGGAATGGACATTTGAAGGATCATATCATCATCAGCCTTTTTTTAATGTTCCCACTGCTGGGACACAGGCCTCCTCTCATAGAGGGAGTGGGCTATAATCCACCACGCGGGCCCAGTGCGGGTTGGTGGATGTCACATGTCTTTGAATTTTTGGTTCTAGGACATGCCGGTTTCCTCACGATGTTTTGCTTCACCGTTTTGAGAGCAGTGGTGATGAAATAAATTACGCAAAGTAAAGCGCTTGCTCGGGTTCGAACCCACGACCTACAACTCGTAAGTCGGGACCGTAACAACTGGGCCACCACTGCTTTACTATTTGTAGGATAATTAATTGTAATTAACTTTAATAATGAAAACTTTAGAATCATTTCGCGTTTCTTTCCAATCCCCCAGCTGTGGTAAACGTAATTCTCGGCTCTTAAGTCATTTTATAGGTCAAGTTTTCTAGGTATACTCAAGTAGGTACCTAATATAATATTGCCCTGGTATGCAAAAACAACAGGACGTAGCGAACATCATTTTGCACTCTACATTGATTGCAATGCCGAAAGCTCTCGACTATAATGCACTTAAGCTGATTTAATTTAATAAACAGTAAATAAACCTCGCATATGGGATGCGCATCTGGGTAAAATCTCTTGAAAATGCTAAAATGCCGTGGTGATCCACTAGTCCTCGCTTCTCATGCTTGAGGCCGTGGGTTCTAATCCGGACAAGTATAAATGTGACTTTTCCAATTCATATGCATTTTCTAAGTTTATCTATACTTAGATATCGCTGACAACGGAGTAGAAAAACCTAAAAAAGTCCATGGGTAAACTGGATTTACAGTTAGTTTATTAAGTTTGTGCTCTATTGGTGTAATTGCTGCAAAGCGTTTCAGTGCGAAACAATAAAAAAAACAAAAAACCCCGCTGCTTATGTGAAGCTTTTTAGTTCGCTTTTCAAGTCGGATTTTTTTACTTTATTAACTTTTTTAATTTACAACTTTTAGTTATATTTTTTTCGATTTTTTTTAAAACAACAAAGTACCATAAAAAATTTGTAATCACCTCTTGAAACCCTTCATTTTGATATCCCACACGAAGGGTATGAAAAAAAATGTAATCCCTGTAATCCCACGGGAACGGAAAATACGCGAGTGAAACCGCGAGGCATCCGCTATTCTATAAAGCATGTATGGCATATAAATAAAACTTGCAAAATGCGAGTGTTCCTACTATTAAAAATCTTTGTCTACCTGTTCAGGAAAAACTAGAATGAGACAGAAGATAGCCATAACATGTCATTGTTATGGCTATCTTCTGTCTCACTACTGGGCAAGAGCCTCCCCATTTTGATCGACCCCATGCAATATTAATCTTCAACTTTTCTACCGCTATTGCTCAATTTTGAATTTACAAGAAAAGGCACCCGAACATAAAAAAAACGGTTGAAAAATCTCCTCCCTATTAACATAATAATGATAAAAAGAAATATATTTATGTAAGCAGCTACCCTCAAAACCGGCCAAGTGCGTGTCGGACTTCACGCATTTAGGGTTCCGTACTAAATCACACTAATATTATAAAGTGTGTGAGCGTGTTTGTACGTTTGCTACTTCTTCACGCTCAAAATTTTTCGAAATTTGGCACAGAGATAGATTATAGTCAGGAATAGCATATAGAATACTTTTTATCCCGGGAATATGTTCCCTCAGGATAATTTTCAACATTCACGCGGGTGAATCCGCTGGCCGAAGCTAGTGTAGAATAAATTGGTATTTGTTAGCGAAATATAATTATGTAATAATTTAAACATTTTTACTAAATTTCAAATTCTTAAAGACAATGGGCAGTCAAAAAAATCTTCGGCACAAAATGTTGTGACAGTTGACAGATATACAGACGAACACGTGAGTGACAGCAATAGGGTCCG
The DNA here is from genome assembly GCA_949775005.1 of Orthosia gothica. Lineage (NCBI taxonomy): Eukaryota > Metazoa > Arthropoda > Insecta > Lepidoptera > Noctuidae > Orthosia > Orthosia gothica. Next base: position 7,925,561 of record OX459068.1, read on the forward strand.
TTTGGACCCTTCGGGTACGGAACCCTAAAAAGGGAAACGGGGAAAAAGAGGGCAGGTTTTCCCTGTCATCGTCATTTCATTCACATCGTCTCTCTGATTAATATTCTTGTACATGTTGGGGCTGACAGTTTTGGTAAATAATCGTACCGTGGGTGTCCTCTTCCAAGATCCTTTGAGGGTTGTCTTGGAATTCATGCATTTATTAGCGGTTCTTAGTAATGGAATGTGATTAGGTGCTTTGAAGGTTTTCTTTCCATTGTCAGACTGTCATAGAATTCGTTCAAAGTGACCACTAACCGTGACCACTCTGACGAGTCAACTATCAAGAGCTAGACCAAGAGCACTCTCTCTTTTTAACCGACCTTATAAAAAGGAGGAGGTTCTATGTTTGACTTTAGGTAACACCGATTTCGCCGCCAATTGTGGACCGATTTTGAAAATTCCATTTTGTGTAAAGAGTATGGGCCCAAATTGGTCCCGATTAATCTTGGTGAAGATCTGATGAAGAAATTCTGAGATATACCTACAATAGTACTCTTCAATAATTGACAGCAATTCTCTCGGGATTGCTGCAATAGCATGTATGTTTATTGTTTATACCATTTCATAACATAACATCACGCCAGTACGCTCTAAAGGGGTTCACAGATGTGTACAGTAAGTACAAAAGTCAAAGTCAAATATATTTATTCAATTAGGCCAATAAACGGCACTTTTGAACGTCACATAAATTAAAATTAAAATTTACAAGTAATAAAAAAAAAAAAAAACTACTGTGCATTCGGAAAGTAGATTGTTATGGAGAAGAACGCACAAGAAACTCCATACATACTCTTTTTAAAAAAAAAAATGTTGTTTTACAATATTTACATACGTACATACATTAATATATGTGAGGACGATGCACCCAGAATAGCTCTACACTCTATACTACGTACAGTTTGGTAAACTATCATTTGCAGGTTATGTTCAAGTTTCATGATAATCGGGTATATTATTTTAGAATTATAGGTGCCCTTAGACGTCCTAGCCTATTAGGTACCACAACTAAAAACTAAAAAGAGTTTTTTTTTTTACTTTAATATACAGCTGACTTCCAAATAAAAACACTACAAAGTGAAAAATAACTTGGCATATTTTTTTTTTGTCATTTTTTGCTTGTGTGCAAGCTTAAAATCAGTCAAAAATGTCAAAATATTTTTTTTTGAATTATTTTCGATGTACAAAAGCGACTTTTCTACAGATTTACTATATGTTTATTACTTAATTATTAGCTTATAATGTTCCCACTGCTGGGACACAGGCATCCTCTCTGCGAGAAAGATAATGGGCCTTAATTCACCACGCGGGCCCAGTGCGGGTTGGTGGATGTCACAAGTCTTAAATTTTTTGGTTCTGGGACATGCCGGTTGCCTCACGATGTTTTCCTTCACCGTTTTGAGAGCAGTGGTGTTGAAATAATTTACACAAAGTAAAGTGCCTGCCTGTGTTTGAACCTACGACGACTTGTAAGTCGCGGCCGTTACCACTGCCACCAATGCTCGCTTCGCTTCTTTTTATATCTATTAAATTCAATTCTATCCGTTAATATATGTACGTTATAGATCTATCTAGCAAAACTGGAAGCTTACTCCAATAATGTTGGGAAAATCCCAATCATCGGCGAACTATGTATTATATACTATCTAATATATAAAAATGAGTCGGGTTTTCCTCCCTGACGATATAACTCCAGAACGCACGAACCGATTTCGATGGTTTTGCATTCGTTGGAAAGGTCTCGGGCTCCGTGAGGTTTATAGGTAGGGTAGGGTAGGGTAGGGTAGGGTAGGGTATGGTAGTGTAGGGTAGGGTAGTGTAGGGTAGGGTAGTGTCGGGTAGGGTAGTGTAGGGTAGTGTAGGGTCGGGTAGGTTAGGGTAGGGTAGGGTAGGGTAGGGTAGGGTAGTGTAGGGTAGTGTAGGGTAGGGTAGTGTAGGGTAGTGTAGGGTCGGTTAGGGTAGGGTAGGGTAGGGTAGGGTAGGGTAGGGTAGTGTAGTGTAGGGTAGGGTAGGGTAGGGTAGTGTAGGGTCGGGTAGGGTAGGATAGGGTACGGTAGGGTAGGGTAGGGTAGGGTAGGGTAGGGTAGGGTAGATAAATGTTTGGTCTTTTTATGGCAAAACAAAGTTTGCCGGATCAGCTAGTATCTATATATTGATTACTATCTGTTACTACCGTCACGGCTACACGAAATCGCGTTACAGTACGACGACCTCTCACCTTGGGACAATTACTCACTGTGATAAATGTGCCTATCTCTCACACATCTACTAGCACAGAGATTTTCCTGACTGCGATACAAAATGGTTCTTCACTGAAGTTAGGCAAAATTGTCTGTTTGTAAGCACTGATCCAATATAGATGTTTCCTGGGAAGAAAAATTATAATTCTATTTAGTCCGTCAGTGAGATTATCAAATTATTGGACACGTATGTTTTACCATAACAATACAATTTACATAGTTATAGCGCATAAAAGTTCAGGATTGGGGGGTTCGTGACGTCACTAAGGCAGTATAAAGTGTACTAGCGGTGCGACGTTTTACGATATTTGAACGCATTATATCGTCGTCACTTTATGCTAACGTGTCAAAAGAAAAAATACGTGTTCAATATTTTTTATTAATCTACCTGATGGACAAAAATCTAATTTTCAGTATTACGAAATTTTATTGACTATTAAAGAGCTACACTATCGCTAAGTCATAGACGACTTTTGGCCCAGTTATATATGAACGGTTCTTTGTCGGAACGATACGTGACGGAATCCGTGAACATTAGCTAGTACCTACCAATATCTATATTTGTTATTATTGTTTTATTTATTTCTCGTCTTTACTAACTTAATTAAAGTACTACTAATACTACTGTTAAGGTAACACTAGTCGAAAATTCTTCCATGAAAACGTAGTCTAGCGATTGCTCCACTGTTTGATGGTGTACGTTGAAAATTAAAAATGGTATCAATTTTTCTCATCATTATCTAGCCCTGTATGGAAACAAAAAAAATAAAAAGATATATATTTAAAAGTTATGAGGGTAGATGGTGTACGTTCAAAATTAAAAATGGTATCAATTTTTCTCATCATTATCTAGCCCTGTATGGAAACAAAAAAATAAAAAAAGTCGTAAACAAAGAAAAAATCATGCTGTGCAGTCGGAGGATACATACGCGCGAGCTGGCTGACCAAAACCAGATGTATCCTCCTCCTGCACAGCATGTTTTTTTCCTTGTTTACGACTTTTTAGTTCGCTTTTGAAGCAGTCGGGTTTTTTGTTTTTTTTTTTAACTTTTTTTATTTATAACTTTTTAGTTAAGTTGTTTTTCGAATTAGATACATTTAAACATATAAGTGTTATATATTTTTGAAATCACCTCTTAAAACCCTTTATTACCCACACGACGGGTTTGGAAGAAAAAAAAAAAATTTGGGCCCCCACAATATGGCGCCCAATGTAGTAGTAGTAGCCTATGACACTCGCAGGATTAAGACGAATCGATTGACGTATGAATCATCCAAATCGGCCAACGCGTTTGGTATTTGGAACGCCACATAGGAACAAACATACATACATACATACATACATACATACATACTTACATACATACATAGACTGATAAACACATTACCCTCCTTCGGCAGTCGGGTAAAAAGATATATATTTAAAAGTTATGAGCGTAGAGAGTTCCATAATTGAACACTAATTTTAACGCATCTTTGGGCGGAAATAAATACCATAAGAAGAAAGAAAATTGCAAAACGGCCTCCATGCAGGGTTATATTAGTAATTCAACAATGCAAATAATTTTAATTTGAAAATATACATATAGTCAGTTTTTCATGATATCTAGACTCCCAAAGGTCTGTTTATAAAATTTCGCGTGCTCGTATTCGTCCTAAATCATCATCCATTTCGATACAAATTTGCAAAAGTGCTGATTCGTACGCGAACTAGCTTCTTACTGCTCATCACAGCATCTATCTCTTTCGCACGTGTTATCGGATGAGATGAGAGAGAAAATGCATGCTGCATTTTAACCTCGCGCACAAAATAGTTCGTGTCGTCGACTAGGGGAACCTTAAGAGTTTAGCATAAGCATGTACTTATATTGTATGTCGTTTTGTGATAATTGAACAAATTTCCTTTCTTTATTTTTCTTTCAAATATTCTAAGTACAGACTGGTGACTAAGCGTAGAATCTGGCAATATAATTTTTCCTCATAAACATAGCTTGGTCTTTGTCATAGCTATTATATTTTAAACTGTCTTATTTAGAATTTGGTGCTTGGTCTATTGTTTTAGGAATTGCCGAATTTAATTTTTGTTCATATTTTTTATTTTTTTCACTTGTTTTGTTGGCGGGGGAAAACCTTCAAAAGGTGCCTGGACTTTTGGGGAAAAGACCAGTGTTTGTGGGATTATTACCTCACTAAAACCACTTCGGTGATCACCATCAGCATATGGAAGGAGCCACTTTACCTCTAAAAAGACCACCCCGGAACCCCTTCTGTGCAACGCCAGTTGAGTGTTTACAACACTGTTGTGTCCTTTTAAACCCAAAGGTTGACTGGTAGAGAATGCCTTGCTGCATTAAGTCCGTTTATGTATCACCATTGTACATGAAGTTTAAATAAATAATCAAATTAATTAAAAAAATCCATGATTTAGTATAAATAAACACACCATCACGCACGTATACCCGGAATGAGTGCTGATATGTAAAAATACTGTATACACTTTTTTTAAACGGCCAAGTTCCATGTTACCGAATAGAGGCCGAGCCTATTGCCAATTCAAATCCAGAATTCAACGTGAACATTTTTTTTTTACAAAACCTTTAACAATTTAAAATAGTAAGTCTTTTATAAAATTGGCAGCCATTCGCTCAAGAAATGAATGAGTCCCTCGTTTCCGAACGATTAAATGAACTAAGTAAATTACGATCCTGAATGTTAAGTCGACGAATGTTTGAAGTAGCGCTGATTTTTATCAAATCCAAGATGGAGTTTTTCCATTTAAATTGATATTGATTTATATTGATATTCCATTTATAGTCAAAGTTGAAGAACAGTTCTCTGTTCCTGGTTAAAAACTGATCGGATATTGTAGATGCTTTTTTTAAGATGATTTTTAACCCCCGCCGGAAAAAGAGGGGTGTTATAAGTTTCACGTGTGTTGCTGTGTATCTGTGTATCAGTGTATCTGTGAGTCTGTCTGTGGCATCATAGCGCCTAAACGGATGAACCGATTTCAATTTAGGTTTTTTGTTTGAAAGGTAATTTTGTCGAGAGTGTTCTTAGCTATGTTTGAATAAAATCGGTTTAGCCGTTCAAAAGTTATGGGCGTTTTACTGTTTGAATCGGGGTGTTTTCGCAAGATAAATGTGGCGGGGATTTTTAAATTTTGTAATTTTCTTGTACTGTTAATTAAGTGCATTTAAGGTTTAAAAACCTTATCGTAACTCGTAAGTATCTCCATGATATCACTAACTTAATACTAACCTAATGTTGTGGTGATGTTTGCTCCTGTATGTTGATACCTACTACTTAGTCTAATTAAAAGATCTTATAAAAAACATCACCAAAGCTACGATGACCGACAGTTCCCACATTGCGTCCAATAGAACCGAATGGCGATGCATAGCAAGAGCCATCTTGCATCAGAACCCACCCATAACCACGACCATTCTGCCAAGAGTGCCCGACTAAGAAGAAGGGAGAACTACCAAGTCTGATCTACCGACTATCATCATTTCATCCTTGAATGCCCAATCTCTCTCAAGCTAATGGGATAAGGCCGGCCACAGTTTGTGTTTTAGTTTTCTTTCTTCGAAAAAAGGAGGAGGTTCTATTTTCGAAAGCATGTTTTTTTTTCACCGATTTTTCCGTCATTAGTAGTTACCAATTTTGAAAATTCTTGTTTTGTTTGAAACAGTATATTCCCATTTAAATTTGGTGAAAATTTCAAGAAGAACTTCAGAGATATACAACAGAACTCTTCAATAAATGACGTCAAATCTCTCGTAATTGCTGCAATCGCATGTAGGTTTATTATTTAATTAAAGTATAAATAAATACATACTGCCCGGGTAGCCACCATACGGCCGCCATGGCCACGCACAATGGTCCACCTGAAGGACTTAGTGCGGCAACCAAACCCCCCTAACATGGAACATACATACTGCCCGGTTCTATGCGTCCTTAATTTTAGTGTTTTTGCGACTTTAGTGAAATCATGGCGATACTTACGAGTAATTACGTTAATTAAGTGCATACAAGGTTTAAAAACCTTATATATTCCCACTGCTGGGAAACATGCATCATCTCTGTAAGAGAGGTAATGGGCCTTAATCCACCACGCGGGCCCAGTGCGGTTTGATGAATGTCACATGTCTTCGAATTTTCGGTTCTAGGACATGCCGGTTTCCTCACGATGTTTTCCTTCACCGTTTTAAGAGCAGTGGTGATGAAATATATATAAATTATAAATATATATTATATGCACTTAATTAACAGTAAAAGGGAACCTCTTGTCCAAAACATAAGCATATTATGTTTTTTGCATTCAAAATATCTAGATAATAAAAACAAACAGAAAATTGCACATAATAACATCAAACATTATCATAAGGCTTCACATCATCCAGAAATAATCGCTGACACGATCTCCGCGGCACGTCACTAAAAGAAAAGTAAATGAGACCGTACAAGAGGGATAACCCCGAATCCGACGCTTAAGGCTGATTAGCGAATTATGCGGAAAACGCCCTTAAAAGGGGGGTAAAAGGGGGCAAAATTGGGGTGAAATGGGGGTGTTATTAGGCCATTCCTTCTGCGACATATCTAAGGCCGTATATTGAGGATTTTGTAAGTGTAAAGGATAAGATGCTTGTTTCGGAATGGGGTGTTTCGCCCAAGATTTATGGATAAGGCAAGGAGTTTATGTTATAAAAAGTTATCAAGCTTATCCTTTCTTTGGGGAAAGAGGGTTAAGTATAAAGTAAGCAGTTCAATGTTTTTGTTGAATAAATAAACTTTTTCTTTACAGCTTTATCCCACATTTTCTTAATATTAAGTGTTAATAGAGATACAAGCCATGTCTTTTAATTTGAAAATGTTGAATGTTTAAACAATATTTACTTCCTTTAAGGGATCAAATTTCAAATCTTCGTTATAAAAATTTATATTTAGTAAATGAACACATACTTCTCGTGTCTGCACCTCCTAGATCCTTAATCTAGCTCTTTCCCGCGACTTTGGTGATTATGTGGCATGCTTCTAAATACCACGTTTTTTCTAAAAGTTGTCCGTCATTATCATCATCATCATCAGCATTATAATGTTCCCACTGCTGGGACACAGGGATCCTCTCTGTGAGAGAGGTAATGGGCCTTAATCCACCACGCGGGCCCAGTGCGGATTGAGTGCGGATTGGTGAATGTCACATGTCTTCGAATTTTTGGTTCTAGGGCATGCCGGTTTCCTCACAATGTTTTCCTTCACCGTTTTAAGAGCAGTGGTGATGAAATAATTTACACAAAGTAAAGCGAAAAAATTTGAGTTATATTACTAATTAATTCTTTTTGAAAGAATTTACATCTTTTTAGTAAAAACAGCGATAGACATAGTTATGTTACTAGAAATAGGGACCAATTAATTCAACCAGGTTTCAGGCTGGTTAAAGTAGCTTCATCTTTTATGGGGTACTGTATAAAATGTTACAATAAAATACCGCCTCACATTCTAGAACTGAATGAGGCGAAATTCAAAACTTTTATAAAACGCACACTATGCAGGCAGGCATATTATAGGTTGGGGGATTACATCGCTGATAAAAATGCTTGGCTCAGCGCTAGTCCAGCTCCACAGTCACTAGGGCACAATAACAAGTTATAAGCAGAAAAGTTCTGAAGTATTGTTGTATAAACTCAATTTATTTTTATATTATATAACTGCACAGCACATATGTGAGTACTATGTACCAACTGTAAATCTACCATTTGCTATACCTTTGTGTCGTACGTTGACTTCAGTGTGCCCTGGCAGTTGATAGTGTGCCATGCTCTCTCTAATGTCTCTGTGATGGTGGCACATGTGTTGGATCATTCGGTTCCCTTCATGATGGTTGAGCTGAGTGGTGCCGATCCATGTGTCATGTTCGTGAACGGGCGCCATCAGTTGGGATTGGTCATAACTTAGCTGCCTCCGCCTGTTTTTAATTACCTAATTATTGTATTTTTAATTGTTTGTTTTACTGTAGAAGCTTTTAAGTGCGTTACTTTTTTTTACATCGTTCTCACATGTATGTATTTTTTTTTTCTCCAACAAGATAATGTTACCAAATAGTTGTAAAACACATTTTTTGGTAAAAGAGTATGTGTGGAGTTTCTTGTCCATTCTTCTCCACAACAAGCTACATTTCCGAATGGACGGTAGAATCAATTGCCCCCGGTTTCCCAGCTCGGAATTGTCGGGGGTTTGGTGTGGCGGGTTGTCGGGCGCGCGTTGTGGGCTGTGATTGGTTGAATGAATTTTCAACAGCCAATCGCAGCGGATAGCGCTTGCTTGGCAGTTTGTCGCATTGGTTCGCCGATGATTTTGGGCTGGGAAACTGGAGGTAGGTGTAGTATTAGATTCAATTTTTTTTTTTTGACGTTCGAAAGTGCCGCTTAATGGCCTAATTGAATAAATAAATTTTGATTTTGATTTTGATTTTTTGATTTTGATTTTTTGTACTAACTAAATCCTAGACATACTTTAATCCAGTTTTAGAAGATCAATTTCGTCAATAAACCATCAATTAATCTATCTGCTTAGCCTTTACCCAACTACATTGGGGTCGGCTTACCTGATTCAGCTGAGTACCAGTGTTTTACATGGAGCGACTGCGTATCTGACCTTAACAACCCAGTAACTGGGTAACACGGTACCCCTTGGCAAGACTGGTGTCAGATCTCAAGCTTCTGACTACTCGTAACGACTGTCAAAGATCTTCAAATGATAGGCGGGACCAACGGTTTAATGTGTTTCCGAGGCACTAAGGAAACTCGGTATGTTGAAATGGTCACCCATCCACGGACCGACCTTGTCAAGCGTTGCTTAACCTTGAAGATCTTTAGATTTAGTCAATAAACTTTGAATAAAAATTCTGCCAACCTCATCGTATCAAAAATACATTATAATAAACCCCATCCATAGACCGCTCTCCCATTCGATCCTTTAATTACCAGGCAATCATAAAATAGATGAGTTCATATTGGAAGCAAAAATGTAATGAGTTAGGTTAGTCATATATTAATAAAGCCACGCTGCTAGCTTTGGCATCGTGCCACTTGACTACCATTTGATGTAAGATTATTCTAATGACCGTGTCTCACTTTTATATTGCCTGCAATTCATGCTATCCTAGTAGTTTATAGCCTTACTTGAAGTTTAATCTAAGGTTTTATTAGTATATTGTTAAATTTTCTGTAACCTACCTAATACTTGCAATTTATGCTACGTATCTTAGTAACTGTGTACTCTTTTTCTTATTAGTATAAAAAGGTAAAAAGGGCAAAAGCCTCCCCCAAATCCTTATAAGTTTTCCTAAAAAAAATATAATATTATGTTAGCACCATCGTCACGCACACATTATCAATTATATTTGTTTTTATAATTTATATTTAATTATCGTTTAATAACATATGAAATGTTAAAAAAAATATATACAATTTTGTTTAAATAGTTTTTTTTTAAATTAAGTTATCTATACCAATATTATAAAGAGGAAAGATTTTTCTTTTGTTAGTTTGTACCGAATAGGCTCCGAAACTACTGGACCGATTAAAAAAAATATTTCACCAATAGAAAGCTACATTATTCCTGAGTGACTTAGGCTATTTTTTAATCCCGAAAACGGGTCCTGTGGGGTGGTCCACGGGAGCGAAGCCGCGGGGAACAGCTCGTTTAATATAAATTTTAAAAAATAGAATTGATATTGTGTGCTTATGGATAGTGCTTATAATATTTTAAAAAATTACAATAAAATAAATAAAAACTTCATGACTACGAAGATCATACAGCTTCTGAGGTTTCCGGAGCAGTGGTGCTCTGCTCCTCAGGCCATGCAGGCGAAGGAATATGTGCATCCCACTGTGTACTCTCTCGCCTCCATGACCTGAGGAACCGAGCAGATTCATCTGAAGAACCAGCCGGTGAAGAAGACGATGGTAAGAGTTTCGTTATTATTATATTAAAAAAATAGAGAAGGCTTACTAACTACAAGTTAGTAGCTAACACAGGGGCCCATTCGATTATGTATGGCATATTTTAATTTAGCCTCGTATTAGCAACTAACTCTGAGTTAAGTTTTGGCAAATGGGCCTTGAATTCTTTCAGTCCAGTCCACAGCTGGACATAGGCCTAATCTAAAATGGGAATAACACTTATTGGTACTTTACCGTAGGCTACAAGACTGTCAGAGCCATCATTATCTCGAAGTAACCCTGAAAAACGTTTTGCAAAAATAGTAATATTTGTTTTATGTTAGAATTTATATTGTGATTTTTACCTTATTTATTTTAATGCTGCTAGCGCGGAGCATAGTGTTGTAGGTAAGACTCAACCATAAGTGATTCATCGAATCGATGTTACATGACTCCTCAATTTAATTTTACTAATTGGTGTAAAAAATGTGTTATGAATATAAACTTAATATATTTAATTATAACAGTATTCATACACAAAGTACATAAATTTGTATTGTGTTAAATATGAAATCAACAATAAAATAAATGCGATCGATAAAATGAAGTCTGACATAAATGACTAGAAACTATAAGTATACCGCCGCTAGTTTCTTAACAAATGTATTTATTTTGCCGTGAAATAGTTCAATTTTTGATCAACTTTCGACCACTCAGGATGGTCAGGATACGACACAATTTTTATGTAACGATGACAGTGACAATCCCACAAATTTCAGGTTAGTCTACAAATTAAAAATGAAAGTATTATTTCAAGTATATTGATTGGTTTAGTTAAAGACGAGACCCACTGCAAAAATATGTAGGTTTTTTTTACAGATTTTTGCAGTGCTAACTGGTTGCAGCTAGATATTACAATCTATTCCACTATAAAGTATCATTCATGAAAATGAAGTTCAATGAACAAAATAAAAACAAAAAACCTGCTTAAGAAGCGAACTAATAGATTTTTTGAATTAACTTTTTTATCTATAACTTTTTAGTTCTTTTTTTTCGAAATAAGTACATTTAAACATATATGAGTAATATATTTTTGAGATCACCTCTTAAAATCCTTTATTTTGATACGTCACACGATGGGTTTGGACGCCCCCAAAATTCGCCATTTTTCTATTTTCGAATTTTAATGTAGCCAATGACACTTGTAAGGTTAAGACGAATCGATTGACGTAAGAATCCTCAAAATCGGCCAACGGGTTGTTCTCTAAAACGCCACATAGGAAAAAACATACATACATACATAGACTGATAAACACATTGGGTCGGTCACAGGAGGGCTTTTGCGGTTTTAGGAGGGTTCCTAAAACCGCAAAAGCCCTCCTGTAAAAACTGCAGATTTTTGAATACTTGGATATTGCGAAAATAACAACCCTCCATACCCCTTCTAATAATAATGCTAGTTCATAATTACGTTGTAAATAAATGCACGGCTTGAATTTAACTTATAATAATCTTATGGTTAATAAAGTTAATCTGAGTTCAAATTAAACTTAACGTAGACTTCAATTTTGGCCTCGGTTACAACATTAAACTTTAAATTGAGTAACTGGATCAGTCGGTAACTTTATCAAAATTGTACGGTTACAGGGGTTTCCAAGGTTTTGTTTTATTTTGTGGTAAGTAGATATTATTTATTTCAATTAAATAAGATCCTACTCTTTTTTAGTATTTTGAAAGAATTGGCTGATTAATGCGCGATTCTATCGAGATCTAGTTTTCTCTACTTCCAAACTAGTGAACTACAAATATTAAATTGAATTTTTTTTTGTCTAACCTAGATCTAATTGCAGTGTAGCTCGTCTTGTACTACAAAACTACTAAGAAGTTAATAGCTCTTAAAGCGCAGATACCCCAAAATAGCTGATTTTAAATGAGAATCACGTCTAACGGTTAGCTGTAATTTTTTGAATAAACCATATTTTGCATTAGACCATTTTTTTAATAATTTGATTTGAAAGTTTTGGGTTTTATTCTTATAATATAGTGTAATCAATTTGTATAAATATGTGTAACACGGCCAAAAAATTACAATCGCACCAAAACCGGCCGGGCAATACGCCCGCCCCAATGAATTTGCCACCATCTTAAAGACAATTTAATTAACATTTTGATCTAAGGCTTTTTTTTAAATTCATTTAATAATAAGGAAAGTATAAAAACTACTGAATGTTTGGTCACGCAGGTGTGAAACTAGTGCGCGTTTTGTTCCAACAAGGTCGTTGGCGACTGTCATCGTCTTAATGGAACCGTGAACTCAGAGTAATCTTTTAACGTCGTGCGAATTATTGATTTTTGATAGATTCGCACATTTCGTCTTTTAAATATGAGGATACTATTGAACAGTAGGTACAAGAATGATCACAATGGAATGAATGACTTGGCGAATGATAAGATAAATCATAAATAGTTTGTTGATTTAATTTATAAGGGTATGGGATGTTGCTACGAGGTACCAATCTTGGTATTTTCAAAAAAAAAGAATTGGGTTAACAAAAAAAAAACCCTTTTATTTCCTGCTTAATATCAAATAGATAGGTAAGTGATTAATTGTTAAAATAACAGTAATGTTTAACTGGAACCCCTTAAACAGGTGAAGGCCTTCTCCAAGTCATTCCATTTGGTTCTGTTTTGGGCTACTTGTAGCCATTTTGGGTCAACTGTCGTTTTTATACCATCCTCCCATCTTGATATTGGACAACCCTTCTTTCTTTTCCCTTGTGGTCCATTCCATGAGGTTAATCTTCTATTCCATCTCTGGTTATGAAGTCTTGCTACATGTCCATTTGAGATTTTTGGCATTTTCAAGAGCATCTATGGATTTTGTGGTTTCTCTTATTTTAGTGTCCAAAAAATCAGACATTTTTGGATTAACCTAATATTTAGCTTATTCTACCCCATTCCACGTTGGCAGCTTATTAAAATTGGGTTACCTTAAACGAAATAACTCAATATTGTATGTTTTGCAAAATATATACATCGGAGGAAGGTAGATTATTAATAATCAGGAACGAAAAAAATACCTTGTAAACTTATGAATTTAGTTTTGATGCATTGGCAACATTTTGATACCGATTTAATTTTAAATTCGATTTTATTCAATTGGCAACACTATAATTTCTCCAATGTCCAATGCTAGTGAAGGATTGGAATCCTAGAGGAAGGTGACAGCCATTATGGACGCGAAGGTGCGGGTTTACTTGAGAGAACTTAGGCACAGAATAAATATACAAACAGTATGGAAACTACCTACAAACGCTCGAAACGACACACTCGCACAAACATGCGCATCGACGAGACCCCTAAGCGGCTCGCACAACTGACAGCACTGTAGAAGTGCCTTGATGGTCTCGTCGGTGCGTATGTTTGTGTGCATGTGCCGTTTCGAGCGTTTGTAGGTATAGGTCTATCAGAATCTCATGGCATTTTTTATTTTTTTTAAATTGTGATTTTCATATGGCAATGTCAATTGTCACCTCTCAAATCAAAGTACTTGATGTGTCAACCGCTGCTGAAATTTTTTGATATTATCTTGAATATTTGTTATTTTTGTGAAAATGTCGAAAAACCCACTTAGATCTCAAGCGAGACATATTGTTTTCAATGTGTATCATAAAATAAGGGAAGAAGAAGGCGTAAATCAAACTCAATCTTTGATTTTAAAGTGCGCCGTAGAGTGGACCGGTAAATTGGACTGACTTGTTTTGATACTTTTAGTTTATTTTATATTTTTCTTACTTAATTTTTATTTCTTTCCATTAACATTATATGGTAAATCGTAGGTCAGGGCACATCGAATGATGGCCGGAAGGAAATGGCAACAGTAATGTAACTGTTACTAATTCTTCGACAAGATATTGATTTTAACGGAGATTGAGAATCTTTGACGTAAGAAAAATATTCAGTAATAATCTGCGCCCTGCAATGGGACGTGTGTAGAGACGGGAGTTTTTGTCGAGTGAAGTTCAGTGGCTGTTAATATTATTTGCAAATTGATTCCTAGTGGATATTGTGATATATTATTGGTGTAGTTTTGTGTCTCAACTGTCTACGCAACTGGACAATTTGTAAAATCATTGACAGAAGCGATCTCGGGATAGTTGTGCGGAGTATTTTATTGTAGTATTGACTGCCTCTGCAAAGCTTACTGGAAAGACTGACTTGCTGCCAAATACTCCAAAAAACATTAGAATCGAAACATCCACAACACAACATCCGCATACTTTTGCATACTAAATAATAAATATAAGATCCAAAACTCTTTCCAAAGACGTGGCTAAAAGGTCCTAGCAACCAGGCCATAAAACTTACATAAAAAAAGTATATATAGACTGATGATGATGAATGACTATAAGTAACATGATACATTTTATTATTTTTTACAGACTTTATACATGAAGAGATTAGTTTTGAATATGTTAAATGCCAATGAAAAAGAACCATTTTGATGGAGAGAGATGACATAAAATTACAAAGATACAAGTTTTTGAAATGCCAGTGGAGTTCATGGAATCGTATTCTAGTTTTCTAGTTCTGAATGAGGTTTTAAGTTATTAGTATGATTTAAATGATATATAATAAATTAGTACATAAATTAATATTCAATTGATTTATTTTTCCTATGTTAAGAACCCGATGTATAACAACATTATTCATACACATACCTATAATACTCACAGTGGATCTTTGTGTCTCTGAATTGGTTGCAAGACCCCGCGCAGTAGCTATTTTTGTATCAATGTTGAAGGTGAAGATAGCATTGTATAACTGTCTCTTTCACTCGCTTAAGTATTTCACATCGTCCTATCTCGCTTACTCTATGCAGTATACTCGATGACAAACTGTTTCTTACGCAATGGTTGGCAGGACCAAGTTCAAAGACACAAAGATCCGCTGTGACTACTATAATATGGGTACATCATGTTCATTAATACTAAAGACATAAATAAAAATTAAACAGTATCAAGATCGTTTAATCCAATTTCCCCAGTATTGCACACAACAAATTTTTATTTCCACATTTGCCATGAGATTCTGGTAGACCTAGTTTCCATACTGTTTGTATATTTTTACTGTGACTTTGAAGAGACGTATGACGCGATTATGTGTGAAAAGTGGAATTATTCGTAGCGTTACGTCTAAAAGTTTAAGGCTAATGATTTCAAATTGGCGCGTTAACTTGCTGCTGGTAATTGGACAATGGACTGTCTCTAAACTGTAAAAATTACCTACAATATTTGCCTTGGCATGCATTTACCCACAGTAAGCCCACAAGCCCGAGGATATATTGAAAATCCTATTTCCGACAAACAAGTCATCAACATCATCTTCACTTAAAATAGTTGTAGTTCACTTATACAGTCTTCTTCATCTTACAAGGTCGGTACAAAGGATTTCCTTACGAAGATAAAACCGAAGTTCTGAGTAACCGAATGGAGTTTATTACATCTATCGCAGAGCGAGTTCATGTCTTGCTGACTCAGACCTGCATAACATTGAACAGGGTGCTGTAAAATTATAGAGAGAAGGTTCACTTTTCAAAAGCATATTTTTTTGAATACGTACAGAAATAAATCATGCACAATCTTACATAGTTTTTATACTGCTTCCTTTGAGTCTAGATAATTTGTATTTTTGGTAGTGTTTGAAAGTATTTTGCTACCCGGTAGTAATTATAGCAAGTTTTTTTTGTTGTAAATACAACTTAATTTTTCAAGCATTTATAGATTGTAATGTAGTAATAGGCTTTGTTGAAGGGGAATAGGCCTGCGGATCTCAAGCCAGGAGGCAGCACTCAGGGCCATGAGCAATGCTGGGACTCCTGGATCCTACAAGGTCTATAAACGCGAAACCGCGATACGCGGCAGCGGTAGCTAGGGGTCTGCTTTTTGGGATACCGATCCCCGTTTAGGTGGATAGTGATATAAGCATGCACAACTTACAACTACTACTCACATTTGTTCCCGTTATGGTCTCCTGGTCCCGTGTCCAATCCCGTGTCCGGTTGAGGGTTATAGGGAGAAAATATATATAAAACATTTGGGCATAAGGACGTGGTCTGGACAGACACAATCACCTTTTTTACAAGTGTCACCTGTCAACTTCAACCCAACCAAAACTGTCAATATCGATGACAGCGAGATGACACAGTGTTGCAACAAAATAACAAAAAAAAAGAACGAAACCTTTATCGGTTTCGAACAGGCTTCATTCATGTTATATTTTATACGAAGTCAAATACGAGGAACGGTCTAGATGAACTGTAAAAACATTCATCTCAGTCTTACTATTCGGGAAAGTTAAGGGTGATGTCATATTATCGAACTTCAACATTTAAAACTTAGCAGTCTTTTCGTAGGTTTTCAAGGACATGCTAAAAAAAAAAAAAAAAAAACTTTATTTCGGACAAGTAACATCCTTATGGGTTAGTAAACAAGAAAACTTATACCTATGTTAGTACTCTTAATTTCTAAAAAAAAAATTTAGTAACGAGGTTGTTGTTCCGAATGCATTTCAGAACAACATCCCCTAATAACGGAGTATCGTACCTCCGGGCTATGGTTTTTAGGATGGAGTTGGAACAGAGCTCGCATTTAGCATGTCGTGTGGAGTGGGCTTTCGTTCCTAACCCCGCAGTTGCCGTACTAAAGTTCACATATTCCTTGCCGCAAGAATTCAACTCGTAAAAATAGTTGGTGTGTGTGACTATCGTAAAAACGTCCTTTTTCCCCGAGTTATGGACGGAAGCGGTAGAACCGCTTACGGTACACGAGTTTTGTAAACTTATATCAAAAGTTTCAAAATGATAGTTTAGTTCATAAAACTTTAGAGGAATTGCTGGCCGAAACGACCTTATTCTTACAGACTCCATATGTTCTTTGGTGTCTGTCTTTTCTGCCCTGTGGTTCACTGATAAGGTTTTGTTTTACCTTTATGAAATTCAACGAACTCCACACTGGTCCCGCGTGGTTTTTTAAGACATTACAGCCCACTCCTTCCATATAGAAGACACCTTAGCTGATTATGTTAATAATTAATTAAAAATAGTGATTGAGGGCTCTTCCAATTTAGATGTTTCGTGTCTGAGACTGCTGCCGCATGTTTATTGTGCAATTTGCTACATCTCGCAGCAAGACCGCAGCGGGACGGTAGCAGTCCGACACCCATTATGCTGATACCAAACGTTTAAATTGAATGAGCCCTAAGATTGAGATTTTGATTGTTTTCTAAAGAATAGCTGAATAAGGATTAAATCTCTTATGTATTTTGACATGAACCTGAATCCAGTATCTACAGGGTGCGATTTTATATAAATATCTACATGGTTTTATGTCTTTATTAATCATAAAAACGATGATTGAAGTAAACATATTTAGCACCAGTTTAATAAATTTCTTAAATATTTTTTCTAGAATTTTGCGGGGGTGTGGTGGTACTATTGTCAAAAAGGCTGACAATGCCCGGCTGGAGAACTATAGGCCCATCTCACTTTTTAGCTAAGTCTACAAGTTGTTTTCAACAGTCATCAAGAATCGTCTCGCATGCAGGTTTGTCGATGTCCAGCCTCCCGAATAAGCAGCATTCTGAAAGACGAGAACAACCTGCCTCTCTGCTTAGCATTTGTGGCAGGGCGCATAAAGTCCTGGAGTGGCGACCGTGAACCGGTAGACATGCGTTGGAAGGCCTGCTAGGTGGACCGATGAGCTGGTTAAGGTTGTGGGAATCCGCTGGATGTGAGACGCACGGGAATGGTCATTGTGGCGATGCCTGGGGGAGGCCAATGTCCAGCAGTCTTTCGGCTGAAATCATGATGATGGTGATGAGGAAACAAATCAGCGAGATGTCATAAAGACATCATTATGAAATTTATCTAGAAGTATATTATTATACCGAGCCCTGATTTGCATACACAAAGGCTTTACAAAAGCTGTCTTCAGCGCTCTCGTTTATTCTAAAGAAGTTGAAAAGTTAAGCGCTACTCCTCTTTAAGGCTGAGTTCCTGGTACTTCAAAGAAGTTTACAAAAGTAAATGTTTTGTAGTTTGAGTCGTTATTAAGAGAGCCAACATAAATTATGGACGTAAAGTATTACTACCATACATTAAAACAATGAGGGTTCTATCGGACAGAAAAAATAATAATATTAACGACAATTTTTGTAGGGGTTGGAGATGGCAAAAGTTTGTGTTATCATATTTGGAGATAGATTTTTTTTATACAGGCTCCTTTATTCCACTGCAGGCTATGCTCCGTGATTTAAATATAGGTACCTAGAAATTAATCAAAATTACGTAAGCTGTTGTTTTCATACTACCTTTATTTCTTCTACATATCGCGTCACAATGTTAAATTATATCACTGTGTTTATGAATCGAGATATTCTTTCAAACATTGTCTACAGTGATACTCAAACGTTCTAAAAAGGTTACTCGTAAGATTTCCCGTCTTTTTCAAATCAAAATAAATCAAAATATTTTGTTTCAACTAAACCTTGAAGGTACTTTTATAGTTAAACAAAAGAAAAGATGAATCTAGTTGCAAATTCGCAAGAGAACTACTGACAGTTCTCTATGGAGTAGAATGGGCAAGAAATTTCACGGACACTCTTACGAAAAATACATATATTTGAGAACGATGTAAAAGACGTGCACGTAAAAGCGTCTAGAGTAAAAACAAACAGTACAAAAGGTACCAAATTAAAGACAGGACGAGGCAGCCAAGTTACGACCAATCCCAAATGATGGCGCCCGATCACGAACAAGACGCATGGATTGGCACCACTCAGCTCAACCATCATGAAGGGAACCAAATACCAGTCTCTGGTAGTTAATTAAAAAACAATGCGGCAGCATTACATTTATTTATTCATCACAATTACTCTCTGCACTTACAGTTTGACCCAACACGCGCAGAGTGTCAACAATTTCACCATTACATAATAATATGATTATAAATTAAATTAAATAAAAAATCTTTTATTTCAGACAAAGTCCATAGGGTTAGTAACAATTTACTTAAAAAACTAGTGTTAGTAGGTACAGATATAAAACTAAAAACACATAAAGCTACACTTTAGCGTGGAGCTGCATCCACCTCTGCATCATCGGAAAATCCCACCGATCTGCGAACACACTGAGAATAGTGTTGGTACCGCCGCGAACACGCCCCATCAGAGACGCACATCTCATCATCATATATTATAACATCAATTAGAATAATAAAACAGTAACAACATAATATTCAACAAAAACAACAAATTATCAAATAACAAATAATAAAATAGTAAACATTAAACTTATACTCAAATACCTATTATATACCTACTACTAAGGCAGTCCTTACCTACATAAATCTGAGGAATCTTTTTTGAAAATCGAACCTTACAAATTCGATCTACCCGCATCCCACAGGAAGTTGGTGCTAGATCTCTGCAACACTGTTCCCCAATTTAGCCATTTCCTCTCTAGTCTGGAGTTGATTTATTTATCCGGAAACGTTCGGTAAACCGCTATAGTGCATTGCGGGTGATTCAATTTGTCATAATGCTGGGATATACGTTGTCCATAGTTATGTTCCTGTCGAAGTCAAATCATTTATTTCAATTAGGCAGAAAAGCAATTTTGAATGTATTTCTTTATGTTAGTCTATACTGTCCCATTGCTGAGTGAAGCCTCCCCCAAATCCATCCAGGTTTTATTTTTCAGGGCCATCTCGAACAAAAATTTTAAGTTAAAACAAATAACAAAAAATAATTCATTCTACTGTCCGTTCCTACAGGTAGATTGTTGTGAAAAAAAAGGACATCACCTCCACACTAACTATTAAGAAAAATAGTCTTAGAATATTTGGTTAACATTAATTATACGTGAGGACAATGCACCTGTCAATTCAATATTCTATCTATAGCATTCCTAGTACCATTAGAATAAAAACCGGCCAAGTGCGAGTCGGACTCGCGCACCGAGGGTTCCGTACAAACCTAAGTTTAAAGGTATTATAGACCTGAGTATTTGATAAGAATTTTAATTTAATACCTCTACGCGTTCATGAGGAAAGGGGTGGTAAGTTTAAAATTATAAAAATATTTTTATTATATGATGTAACTGAAAATTTACGGTTTTCGCAATTACATTTGTTTTTTTTTATATTTGTGTTGATTAAATGAAAGATAAAATGCGGTTTAGGATTTATGACGTGTTAAAAAAAAACAACTCACTAGATCTCGTACAAACCAATTTTCGGTGGAAGATTACATTGGTAATGTACATCATATATTTTTTTTTAGTTTTAACATTTTTCTAAGTATGGGGAACCCCCAAAAAAAAATGCTTTTGTTTTCTATTTTCGTGTGATAATCTTAACGCGGTTCATAGAATAAATCTACTTACCAAGTTTCAACAGCAAAGTTCTTATAGTTTCGAAAAAAATTGGCTGACATACGGACGGACAGACAGACATGACGAATCCAATAGGGGTCCGTTTTTTGCCATTTGGCTACGGAACCCTAAAAATTGCGTAAGTACCTCATTTGTATTAGGAACATTTAACATTAAGGTTATCAACACTTAACCGGTTGAATTCCCTAATTATCAAAACAATTAAAAAACCATGTGTCAAAGTGTCTCGCATGGAGTTTTTTTTTACTATAAAAGGTCAAGAGGACTTGACTTTAAATTCATTATAAATCTTTCAGGCGGTGAATGTACTTATGAATTTGAACAAGTATTACTATTGAATAACACTGAAATATGAGATTAAAAGAAAACCGGCCAAGTGCGAGTCGGACGAAGGGTTCCGTACCATAATCGCAAAAAACGGCAGAAAAAACATGTTTGTTGTATGGGAGCCCCACTTAAATATTTATTTTATTCTGTTTTTAGTGTCTAGCTATCACGGTTTATGAGATAAAGCCTGGTGACAGACAGACAGACGGACGGACTGACCGCCGAGTCTCAGTAATAGGGTACCGTTTTTACCCTTTGGGTACGGAACCCTAAAAACAGTTTTTCAGTACATTTTTTTTTTCGTTATAGGCTCGCGCTTGACCACTATCTCACCTGATAGTAAGCGATGATGTGGTCGACGGTGAAGCACGCTTGCCTAGAAGTAACCTATTCACTCTTGACTTAAAGACCCCTAGATTGTAGCTATCGGGAAACGTATATCTAATGTTAGAACAGCTGATTTTCATTTACATATTTAAGAGTGTTTTATAATCACACCCAAATTTCTAATAAAATCAAAATCATTTTGTAAACATTCAAATTACTTGCAAAGAGTAATAAAGAGCATACCTACCTACTCAACTACTCACATTAACACAATAATTACACACATACACAAATAGATGTACAAACACAACAGAGTACCCACAAAGATAATATTTTCAGAACAGCTGCAAATTGGTTGATGCTGCATAAACAATATATATTTCGTGGAAGTAATTTCAGTTTCAGGACCGTTATGTAAGGTATTTGCATTTATAGGGTGGCAGGATGACGGGACCATAGAACACCGGAACTACGCTGCGGACACTGCTAGAGACGGCACTGTCAAAACTTTGCAAGCTTCAGTGAGCCTGCCAATCAATCTGCCTAGCCTTTTTCCCAACTATATTGTGGTCGGCTTCCAGTCTAATCGGATTCAGCTGAGTACCAGTGTTTTACATGGAGCGACTGCTTATCTGACCTCCACAACCCAGTAACTGGGTAAAACGTAGGTACCCCTTGGCTAGACTGGTGTCAGACCTCAAGATTTTGACTACCCGTAACGACGTACATAGACCTTATAGGTGATATTCTTCAGAAAGGCCAAGTGCGCAGTACCCATAACCGGCGTGTGTGTATGACTAGATGTATGAATGTGTGTGAAGCAAAAGAAGTATGTAAGGATCGTAGCAGCGTTCTGTAGTTTCTGCCTACCCCCATGGGAAAAAGGCGTGAGTTTTATGTATGTATGTATGTAACGACGTAAGCGTGTCAGAGAGCATGAGAACAGAAATGTATGGTTCGTGGGCCGCTGTAGGCACAAACTAGTTAGATGAGGGGCACTCGACAATTGCGATTGCGGAACTACGTTCGAAAAAATACCTCTTGACTCTGCACCCTGAAAGACCTTTACGAGACAAATGCCAACGTTGTTGACGTAACTGAATTCTGGTCAAAAAATATAATTAGGAATCATCCATACGACGAAGGGGAATAGCTCGTGTCTATATCGACTTACCATAAAAACCTTTATCGCTTAACACTCTTTCTATTAGTGAAAAATGTATCAAAATCCGTTATGTGGTAAACATGTAAGCGGTGAAACAGACAGAGACATACAGTGAGTTTATTTTATATTATATATGCATTTATACATTACAAATAGAGTTGTCAGTCTCGTGCTTGGCTAGTATCGCACCTAACGGTAAGCGATGGAGACTGCTAACCTAGAAGTTTCCTTTTCAGTCTTGACTTTAAAATCCCTAGGTTCTGGCAAAAAACCCAGACTCTGGCAGGGAATTTCACTCATATGGGAATGACAGCCAAAACTTGTGCTCACCGTAGACTTTGGCGTCTCTATTCGCTGCCGGGCACGGTGTTCCGTGTTCTATGCGCAGGACCAGTTTACCGAGAATTTCTTTGGGTAATTTTAATAAATTATGCTTAGTAGCCAGTTATTTTTTGTGCTTGATTGCTATCCTTAATTCAAAGAAACAAGGTTATAAACCTTGTTTTATTGAATTAAAGCATAGTAAAAGTTGTCAGTTTTTTCCAGTTAATTTCTTTTGGGCGTCGTCGCCGTGGGAGGCCTAGGAAACGCTGACGTGACGACTTAGAGGCGTTTACGGGAGATTGTCAGGAGATTGCAAATAATAGGAAAGAGTGGCAAGCTATGGGGGAGACCTTTGCCCAGCAGTGGGACAATATAGGTTGAAATTATCACTGGTTGACTTGCAAGATTACGGATTAAATTAATGGTTGCATCCAAATTTCGTTGATAATGTTTAATTCCCATGTATTTGCCACCAACCGGGCGTAAAAGATTTCGTAGCAGTACGAAAAAATCCAGATGATAAGAACCAAATAACACACGACCCGGGAACAGCAGAAAAGTTATCGACTTCTAGACATAAGAAAGAAAGATGAAAATTTCATTTGAATCCATTTCATTTGAACCTTATCATTTATTTATCTTCAAAACTGCAGCGACACTAAACTTCATGCCTTAGCGAGAATCGCAGATTGTTAAAAAAATAAAACAACAAAAATATCGTCTGGATCGGCGCCAAACGAAAAAATTACTCAGTTGCAGCTGAGCATATCTGAGCATATTAAAATTGTATTTATGTAACAAGCTGAAATGAATTGCCTTGAAGACGTTTCCAATTTCCTTACTCTCAGTTTTATCAACTTATTTGAAGATAGAGTTCACTCCTAGGCAGGGGCGCTCATATTTTCACAGAACTCCTGTCAAAATATGAGCGCCTAGTACGTTGCCAGAATGTAACAAATCGAAAATATGTTTAAGGTAATCAATAAACTGGATTAAAATTGAAACCGTTGCAAATCTTGAATTTGACAAGTTCAATTCAAATCATCATCTGCCTCATCTGCCTAGCCTTTTCCCAATTGTTTGTTGGTGTCGGCTTCCAGTCTTACTGGATTCAGCTGAGTACCAGTATTTTACATGGAGCGACTGCCTATCTGACCTCCACAACCCAGTAACTAGGTAACACTATACCCATTGGCAAGACTGATGTCAGATCTCAAGCTTCTGACTACTCGTAACGACTGTCAAAGATCTTCAAATGACAGCCGGGACCAACGGCTTAACGTGCTTTCCGAGGCACGGAGGAAACTCGGTATGTTGAAAATGGTCACCCATCCACAGACCGACCTCGTCAAGCGTTGCTTAACCCTGAAGATCGACCCGTGCGGCTGTTATTATTTAGCCACGAGTTCAATTCAAATAAAATTCTTAAATGGTTTTTTTAAAATGGTAAATAGACGGATATAAATTGGAAAATAGCCCAACGAATTCCAAAAAGCTTGTTTTTAATCGAATAAATGTTTGAACGATTCCTTTTCAATCCCTCTTCTATGATTTGTAAAATATATAAAACTAAGTTTAAAATACTGAAATAGCAGTCTATTGTATGAAAATTAAGCCTTAAATAGCACTAAAAACAATGTATTTCTTTGAACGAACAAAATAAATTCCGAAAATCCATCTTTGTTATTAAAAGCAATTGCCCTATTTCGCCGCGAAGGATTTAATTTCTCAACGGTCTGGTGAGGTTGTGTGACCATGCATATTGATGAGACCTCCACGATACTCCTGCTCTCCTGGTACCCTAAGTCTTACTTAATTGACACTCAGCCATTCTGCCTCTTAACCGTCACTTAAGTTAATGACTTGACTAATTTGTCTTAGGTTGATAATTTTATATGAGCTTGTATATAGTATGTAACTTGTTAGTTTGATGATTGCATTATGAGCCAATTATATCTTAAATTTCACTTCATTTTTCTTAATAAAACAGTACCATACATTACAACCTATTATATTTCTTTATGAAGAAAATTTCTCCCACTCCATTCGACTCCTTCACCATCAATCAATCTGCCTAGCCTTTGCCCAACTATATTGGGGTCGGCTTCCAGTCTAACCGGATTCAGATGAGTACCAGTGTTTTACATGGAGTGACTGCCTATCTGACCTCCACAACCTGGCAAGACTGGTGTCAGATTTCAAGCTTCTGACTACCGTAACGACTGTCAAAGATCTTCAAATGACAGCCGGGACCAACGGCTTAACGTGTTTACCGTGGCACGTAAAAACTCGGTATGTTATAAAAAAACTTTTTTGCAAAAAAATAGCACCGACTTCCAAATGAAAAACTGCAAAGTGAAAAATAACTTAATTTTTGGAAGTCGGTGTCTTTCGTAGGTACCATTTTTTTGCGATATGGACACCGACTTCCAAAAATTAAGTTATTTTTCACTTTGTAGTTTTTCATTTGGAAGTCGGTGCAATTTTTAGTTTTACCGACCTAATAGGCAAGTTGTTTAGTAAGGTCCCTATAACGCCAGATTTGATTACCCGAATAACCTGAAAATTGAACTTAACCGGTGAAATGAGAGATCTGCGTACCCCTTCAGAGCGTACTGGCGTGATGTTATGTTATGAAATGGTATAAACAATAAACAGACATGCGATAGCAGCAATCCCAAGAGTTTTGCTGGTGTTTATTGAAGAGTTCTGTTGTATATCTCCGAAGTTCTTCATCAGATCTTCACCGAATTAAAATGGGACCAATTTCGAAACATACTCTTTCAAACAAAGAAATAATTTTCAAAGTCGGTCCACAATTGACGGAGATATAAAAAAAAAAAAACAAACAAAGTCGAACATAGAACCTCCTCCTTTTTGGTAAGTCGGTTAAAAATGGTCACCCATCCACGGACCGACCTCGTCAAGCGTTGCTTAACCTTGATGATCGACCAGTGCGGATGTAATTATTTAGCCATGAGCTCCTCTCGACTCCTTCATCATGACAAATGGAAAATCCCTCGAGTCGTTGTTGACGTCTGTCAACAAATTACAAGGTATAGCAATAAATCTGGTTGAGGCTGAGTCTATGATGACTTCAGTAGAGGAAACGGCTTAAAATATGATAATAGCATTTTACAAGTTGACCCAAACACGGTACCAATAGTTTCGATAAAACATTCGATAATAGCTAATAAACCTTTTTCGTTTCGACAATATTTCCATTCCTTTCCCATAGAATCCACTAAAAGCTATTATATAAGTTGACAGTGTTATAATGGTATTTTCGGGGTATCCCTAGATATCTCCGGTGTCGAGAGGACTTTACGAAGAATGCCGTAAAAGCGTAACTTGATAATCTTCTAACTTCTGGTGACATGGCGCTGGAAATGACGTGGGGTACAAGTTGTGAAGGACTAGCGGTTACATTTTATATCTGAGCTATCTCGTTTTTTTTAGTTTTAAAGGCAGTGGAAATTTTGGTGATTTATTTAGCTTAGCTCAAATAATCATTAATATTGACAACTTAATTGATCTACAAATAAATACATTAAAACTTTATAAGGTACTAGCTACTCCCCGCGGCTTTGCTTGCGTGTATTTAGTACTTAATCCTTTTAACTGATTATTTATTTAATTTTATTGTATTGACATTGTCTTTGAATGATTTAATTTAATTTGAATACTTAATTTGTTTTGTATTTGATTTATTTATCGGATTTGTGTGATTTTCAAGGCAATGGGTGAAATTATCAGACAATGAATGAATTATTCTTATTATTAGTAACCTTTTGATCAAAATTGTATATAACTAAGATTTAATACGAGCGCTTATCCCGCCGACAAATTGTTACGCAGATTGGTGGGTATATAATTAAATGTGTAAAATTGTTTGATCCAAAATAAGCGATCTATTTATTATTATTATTTTATATTACAATTAAAGTAAATAAATTGCATATTTTGCTTCATGATGCTGTTCTCCTGGTAATTTCAAAGGCTTTTTTACCACTCATGATTCCAGCCACAGATATTTTTAATTAATTTTATGTTCTTCTAGTTCTTTGCAAATTGGACGAATTTGGATACATATAATATAAAACTATGACATAACTTTTTTATTTATGAACTGATTAAAATAAATAAAAATAAAATTTTAAGCGTGGGTTTCCACAACACATAATTAAAACGGCACCCAAATCGGCTAAACCGTATCTAAGATTAGCGCGCACGAACGCATGGAAAAACAGACAGCGATCGGTTACACTTGTATTATATGTATACCTAGATCCCACACTAGGATTATCTATGTTGCGGATTCCAGTAAATGTAAGAAATGTAATAAATATCTAAAAGGATCAAATATATAATATTTCATAAAAAATCTTTGCTTTATTCTTATCAACGAGCTGTTGGAAAAAGTAATACTTAGGTTAAAATAATAGGTACTTTCACAAAAATAAAATCGCTGTCGCCTATGACATGAATAAACTCAATAAAACTTGGTTTTATTGTCACATTCACATTTTTGGGTTTACGATGCAATCGTCGAACGGCAACTACATTTAATCTATAATATTAGTTGTGAAATATTACATTTTGCTCCATTCTTTTCTAACCCTTCCTGATGGTAACTTGAGACATTATTTTATGAATAGAAAACCCCTTGGTTTTAACTATCTGTTTTCGTTATAAAAGGAGTTGGTGAAAAACTATAACTGTTCAACTCCCACCTCTGGGTGAAACTGGAGGGCGAGTCAGACTTTTACGGACTAAAACCCACCCGTGTTCTTTCAGTTGCGTGTGCCAGGTCCGTGGTAACGCTCTTTCAAATTTATCCGCGACCCAGACAAGCATCGGCTCTAGCGGGCCCCGCCAGTTTTGCTGATATCTCTTTGAGGCGCGCGTGGAACACTATGCGCCGTCGACTCGGGCCTGGTCCTTATCGGAAGGCGAGCTACCCATCACACGTCGTCCGCAAGCCCGTGCCTACGGTGGCTGGGAATCGGCTTGCGACTCCCGACGCCCATAGCGTGAGGGCGTCACCGTTGCGTCTCTCTCACGCGTTCCACCCCCAACTTCGCAAGAATTACTGACTTAGTAGAATTAGGAGACAGCTTCCCATGCCTTTTCGCTCCGTACCATGATCTGGACCAGGGCCGGACGTGAGAGGTCGCCACCGCCGATCGCCTCCACGAGGACACGGCGGTGCTCCGCCTAAGTGGGAGCGAGGAGACCTACACTGTATGCTTCGCCTTGTCCTCAGGGCGATCCAGACAATGTTGACACCCGGGCGTTTCCTCCCGCCTTATCCTGATTAGGAACTGTCCGAAACAGCCGTGTCAGGTGAGAACCTGCGTCAGGTGAAAGGCAAGGCCGCCGTGACGCCTCTCAAGGAACAGTTACACCTACACGAGGCATTTGATTGTGTAGGTTTTTTACGTGTATTTTCGAAACTGCCTCGTTGGTCTAGTGTTTGCAAGCTTAATTGCAGAGCATGAGGTCTTGGATTAAATTCCTTGTTCGAGTAATGTTGCGTTTTGCCATCTGGTTTTTTTTAACACCAGACTGGGCACGAATCTAGTCTTTAATCTGATAGTATTTCCTGATGATTATACATACGACTTAACCTAAATATGACAAGCTTAAAGTGTGTTTACCAACTAGTTATCCCTCTGCCGTATCCTTCGAGTAAAACAGGCGTGATACTATGAATTTTGAGTTACTAGCTTCTGCCAGCGGCTTCGTCCACGTGAAAGTCGATAATTATCCCGAGAGAACATATTTTCGGGCTCAAAAGTATCCTATGTCCTATTCCAGACTATTGTAACTATTTCATTTTATTTTTGTTTTCTGTGTGTGTCTGTACTTCTGCCTTTATGCAAATCTGTCCTTCTGCTAATTTGGGATTAATCTACCTCAGTGCCAAATTTTATCCAGATCCGTTGGGTAGTTTTTACGTGAAAGAGTAACAAACATACAAACAGACTTTCGCCTTTATAATATTATAGTGAGATTATAAGAAACTACAACAACATTATTATTACAACCTTGGGGTCTTTAAGTCAAGAGTGAATAGGTTTCTTCTAGGCAAGCGTGCTTCACCGTAGGCCACATCATCGCTTACCATCAGGCGAGGTAGTGGTCAAATGCGAGTATACCGATAATAAAAAAAAAATGTGATAATTTTCAAGCTTTCACCTCATTCTAAAAACATAATTAAAACTATATCCCTACATCGTGAATAATTAATAAAGGTCGTGTCCCTGGCATTGCATAACGGTTGGGGCCTTGCAATCTGTGCTCAGTCCAACTCGCTTCACGCCATTAGACGCAATGAGTCCGCAACCGGTCCAGAACGAAAGTCAAAGTACAGGCGAGGAAAACGGCGGAAACTAAATCACTTAAATAAATAAAAGAGGATTAAAGAAAAAAAACACGTACCTTTCATGATTACGAATAACGATCGCTATTCGTATTTTTGTCGAGATTTTTTTTTTACAAAAGCTTTGATCTGCATTTGTTTTCCTAGTTGCTAAGTGACGAGCAAAGTACTTCTTCTATGCTGTTATGGCAGCCCTGGATGCGCGGGATGTCATTAAGTCTTTGGAGATTGTACTTATGAAGTTCTTAACTTACTTTAAAAAAAAAAAAAAACAGAAAAACAAAAAAACTCGACTGCTTGAAAAGCGAACTAAAAAGACGTAAACAAGGAGAAAATCATGCTGTGCAAACGGAGGATACATATTCGTGGGCTGGCTGACCAAAATCTGGTGTATCCTCCGCCTGCACAGCATGATTTTCTCCTTGTTTACGTCTTTTTAGTTCGCTTTTCAAGAAGTCGGGTATTTTGATTTCTTGATTTAACTTTTTATATTTATAACCTTTTTTGTAATTTTTTAGTCGAATTAGGTACATTTAAACATACAAGTTTTATATTTTTTAAATCACCTTTTAAAACCCTTTATTTTGATACCTCACACGATGGGTTTGGAAGAAAAACAAATTTGGGCCCCCACAATATGGCGCCCAAAATCTGCAATTTTTTAACCCCCGCCGGAAAAAGAAGTTTCACGTGTGTTGCTGTGTATCTGTGTGTCTGTCTGTGGCATTATAGCGCCTAAACGGGTGAACCGATTTTGATTTAGTTTTTTTGTTTGAAAGGTAATTTTGTCGAGAGTGTTCTTTGCTATGTTTGAATAAAATCTGTTCAGCCGTTCAAAAGTTATGGGCATTTTACTGTTTGAATCGGGGTGTTTTCGCAAGATAAATGTGTCGGGGGTTTTTTAATTGTGAAATTTTACTTGTCTATTTTCGAAATTTAATGAAGACAGTGACACTTGCAGGGTCGTCTCTTCGCAAGATTCGTCTTACGAATCGATTGACGTAAGAACCATCAAAATCGGCCAACTCGTTTGGTCTCTAGAACGCCACATAGGAACATACATGCATACATACATAGATTGTTAAAAATATTACCCTCCTTCGGCAGTTTTGTAAAAAGTGGTAAAAATTTTGTATCTGTAGGAGGTAATCTCTGGGAAAACTGATCAGATTGCAAAGGAACATTATAAAGTTAAATTTGCACTAAGTGCCATGGGCTACTTTTTGTTCCGGAAAAATCTACGATTTCCGTAAACGGGAGCGAGCCGAGGACAGATGGCTGAATACCAGTAAAAGGCTTTAAAATAATATTCAGCATGTTCACCCGCTGTTTTCCTGGCCCGCCACAGTCCGCGTCATCGCTCATCAATTTAATGAGTGACGGCTGCCAGCGGTGGCCATTAATCTCGCGGAAACGGGCGCTGCACATTGTCATGGTAATTACGGCCTTTCGCTTCTATCCTGCTCTGAAGTTCAACCGACGCCATTATGCTTTTGAGGTTTGAGAAAAATCTGGGAATTGTTTTTGTAGTTTTTTTTTTTGCAACGCAAAAAATTATGATATTTTTTGGTAGACGGTGAGAAATTGGTAAGATGTGCCATTTTTGTGAAATAAAGAGCCTGCTCACATTAACACATCGTTTTACTTTGGCGGTCGATTATAATTAATTTATTTTAATACTGATAGGCTCGCCTTTGATCACTATTTCACGATGTTGTTGAAAGAAGAAAGAAATCAAATTTATTTAACACAAGCCAGAGCACACAACATAAACATAAACAAGCAAAATTTCATAATTTAAAAAACCCCTGACACATTTTCCTGCGAAAACAACCCAATTCCAACAGTAAAACGCCCATAACTTCTTCTTCTTCGTTTTATGTGTTTTCGCCTTCGTATTCAATACCGTTCTGAAAATTACTTAGACCTTTGCAAGAAAATCCATCTGCAACCCCTTAGGAATCGTCGCAGAATGGCGGATTGCACATATCTTTTAAAAATATTGTCAAATGAAATCGACTGTCCTGATCTCCTCAATAAACTGTATTTCAATGTTCCACAAAGATCAGTAAGATTTAATCCACCTATCTCTATTCCCCTCTCTTCATCTAACTACAGGCGTAATTCATACTTAGTGCGAGCGAGTAAGGATCTTAATTTATTGTGTAAGGAGTTTTCGTTTGATGTGTTTACCGCTAAATGCTTGTCAGTGCGTAAGCAGCTTAACCTTGACTTTTTCAAAAGTGCATAGTGTGCAATATTGTCCTTTAGCGTTAGTGATTTATTTTTTCTGATTGTTGTGCTTGCTGCTAGTGATCCCTAAGATCTCTTTAAAATTATTATATCTCTAGCCGTGAGAACCTGTAATTGGCTTAATGTAACATACTCAACTTGTGTATTCATTTAATGTATAGCTGTTGGTTTTCCATCTAATAAATAAATAAATAAATAACTTTTGAATGGCTGAACCGATTTTATTCAAACATAGCTAAGAACACTCTCGACAAAATTAACAAAATCGGTTCATCCGTTTAGGCGCTATGATGCCACAGACAGACCAACAGATACACAAGTCAAACTTATAACACCCCTCTTTTTCCGTCGGGGGTTAAAAAAGAAAACATAGACTAAACAACAATTATTAAAGTTGACGATTAAACACGCTTGTCTAAAAGTAACCCGTTCACTTTTGAATTAAAGACGCACAAGTTATAGCTATTATACCACAAGTTATATTTAAGAAATATAGCCCCAACTCTGACAGACTAAGTAGAATTTGCAAAAAACAAACCTAATAACCTTGTTCCTTTCATCCCACAATGCCAAAACTATCAAGTTTGATAGACATCAACTTTTAACAACAAAAGCAATCAATATTGATTAAAGTCGTTTTCATCCGACGAACCACCGGCGAAACGGATATGGAATGGCAGAGCCTGTCTAAAATTCACTAAGCCGGCTAGACAAACTGCCTACGTTCTGCTGGCGAGCAGCATTTATTAATGTACCTATGTACTAAATATTGTAAAAATGTTTTTTTTTTTTTTAAATAGTAAGTGTGGAGTTTCTTGTGCATTCTTCTCCATAACAAGCTACTTTACAAATGCACGGTAGAATATTTTTTTTTAA
Organism: Orthosia gothica; assembly: GCA_949775005.1. Classification (NCBI taxonomy): domain Eukaryota; kingdom Metazoa; phylum Arthropoda; class Insecta; order Lepidoptera; family Noctuidae; genus Orthosia; species Orthosia gothica. The sequence goes on from OX459068.1 coordinate 7,957,896, forward strand.
AAGAGTAAGTATGGAGTTTCTTGTGCATTCTTCTCCATAACAACCTACTTTCCGAATGCACGGTAGAATCAACTTTTATTCCATGTAAATTTAAATTGTGACATTCAAAAGTGCCGCTTGGTGGCCCAGAAGAAATAAATATCTTTTATCTTTTTGTCTTTTGAGCGAGGTAATTTAATTACTCTGTGGCACAGAGAAAGAAAAGGGCTTTCACATCATTTGTCATACAAAGTTGTAACATAACATTAACATTAGAAGCGGGATATTTACCAAGTTTACTGTTTGTTGCGAGTTTCCGATATTTCGGTGCTGTTGCAAGCACCATGATCAGGGATAAACTGAAGTTATTGCGGGTGGGTGTTTATGAGGAGACAAATCGGTCTACCCTCTTTCTTGTTCGTTTTTTGCACTCAGTACCGCTACCACTGTCACTCACAACTCGATTCTGTTCCCGACACACGGGTTCGGGTTTTACACAGCTGAACCACTGGTTTCTAAGCTATCGGCAGTTGTAACCCATCCTCCCGGTTGAAATTCTTATATTTGGTAATCTCGATAGCTTCCCTCACCAGTCTAGAAATATAGTGGCGTTCTGTTGAAATGACCTGAGGGTTAGGGGGGGTCCTTGGGGGTTTGGAGGTCCTGAGGGTTGTGTCTCTGTATATCCCGCTTCTACAACTTTGTATGACAGATGAAGTGAAAAGCCCTTTTTGACGAGCCACAGTGTAATCTTATTACATTTTAAAACAGTGTAATTAAATTACATTGACAGTTTAAAAGTTGTAACGTGTTTAAGAGGGAGATATTTTAATTTAATATGGTTGTTTCCTTTATAAGCTTGAGGAACGTGTTGTGTAGAAGATTTTGAGTATGAACGTGGATGAACCAAAGAACTGATGGATGGATTTTGTAAAAGATTATGTGTCTTGAATAGGAGGCAACTATTAAGGTGACTTACCGTCATCTCAATATGAATGTATGGAAGAAAACGTACTGCAAATATATTGGAAAACATATTTTTGTGAAATATACGTTAGTATGCCTGAATCTGCGTAAGTTGGCGGTTTCGTTGATTCTTTACATATATATTATAAGCGGTAACTTGTTTTTAATAGTAAAAAAAACACATAACCCAGAAAATACTAACTTTAATCAATTATTCACGGTAAAAACATTCACGGTAGAATCAACTTGTATTCCATTTAAATTTAAATTGTGACATTCAAAAGTGCCGCTTGGTGGCCCAGTTGAAATAAATATCTTTTGTCTTTTGTCTTGTCTTGTATTCAAAATTACAAAAGTACAGCAAACATTAAGGTAGGTACAATTATAACCAGACACGAATAAACAAGTAGGTATTCATTGAGATAATATGTACTACGTACTAGAGAAGCTATCCTAAGCAAAATGCATGCTCCATTTTGTCAATTTTGACAAGAGTTTAAACTAAAAAATTCGCTGCAGCGCTGATACAATAATTAGTCGTCTAACAAAACAATATAAACATGCAGCGCTAGAGCGCTTCTAAGGTGTAGTTTTCTAGCGACCAAAAAGACGGAAGCGCCTTGATTTTCATGGCGCTTACGCGTTTCGTTCAACCTTGTCATTAATATAGACTAAATTGCTGACTGACTACAGAAGTGACATAGCATTATACCTAACAAGCTTCATTAGAATTAACACTTTTTCAAAATTTATTATTAGTTGAAATAACCGACTGTTAAAGTATATGATACTTTTGTATTTCTTTATTTAATATATAATCAAATGCGCTTACAATAAGTTAAAAACATATCAAATTGGAATAGGGAATTTTAAAATTCGCTTGAAACACGAATCTTTTGTAAATTTTTAATATTAATTATGTTAATTTAGTTACCCCTAAACAATATAAGTTTAGTTAACTTTTGACGCTTCGATACAAAATTATTAGTCTGATTAATTTTAGCTTCGTACTTCAAGCGAATTCTTGTGTATTTGTTTATGATGGCCCGTATCAAATGTGTTAGGTGATTTAAAGTGCTTGGTTGATCAAAAGAATGTTGAAGCAAATATGTAAATTTTTCTTTGTGAATAAAATATTCCAAAGTATTAACAGTAATATAACTGAAATGATATTAAGTAGAGAGACTGATTCAGAAAACGCCTGCCCGCTTTTGTGGTATATTTATCCTCTTCGCGAAAATGCAACGAACATACATAAGTATGATTGGATGGTAACCAGCAGCCTAATTGTTTAAGTAAATTCGGCAAAGGACACAAACAATCTGTTTCTTTCCCAAAAACTACTTTTTGCAATACGAAAAGTCGTTTTTGGGAAAGAAACAGATTGTTTCCTTTGCCGAATTCACTTACACAATTAGGCTGCTGGTATCTTCACTGCGGTTAATTTGGGTAAATTTTATCCATTTTTTCCTATCTTTACGGCCCAAACGTGGAAACCTTAAAATAAACAAAATGTAACAAATTATGTCTTACATTGTGTAATAATTATTTTTCATCTTTTATCTTTTTTCATTGAATAACCACAGTCAGTTCTTTTCTAAATATATTTTATTATTATTTTCCGCTTTAAAAAGAAACATCATCTAATTTTACCTACACTTGTTATACAAATTGTCACATCTGAATTTTTAGTCTATATGAAAATTGACACAACATGGCGTCCAGCAAATAGTTTGTTAAAATTAAATTTTAAAATTATTTTAGCCACCTATGAAAAGTTATTCCTTTGCTCTTCGCGGTATTGGTTGAATTATTAGTGCAAAATCTTAGAACACACGACCGGCATATTGAATGCGTTTGAACGTTTTTCGTTTAAAAACATAAAATGACTTAAGCGCCCAAGATCCAGAAAGCAAATAAGTGAATTGCGGCTAGAAGACCGCAATTGAACAGAACACAGTAGTGATGGGTGGTGTCTTCTCTAGTGCGTAGTACATTATTACCTCAATGTAGGTATTATAGATTATGAACCAGTTTATAGGTGTACCAGAATCTCATGGCATTTTTTATTTTTTTTAAATTGTGATTTTCATATGGCAATGTCAATTGTCACCTGTCGAATCAAAGTACTTGATGTGTCAACCGCTGCTGAAATTGTTTGATATTATCTTGAAAGTTTGTTATTTTTGTGAAAATGTCGAAAAACCCACTTCGATCTCATGCGAGACATATTGTTTTCAATGTGTATCATAAAATAAGGGAAGAAGAAGGCGTAAATCAAACTCAATCTTTGATTTTAAAGTGCGTCGTAGAGTGGACCGGTAAGTTGGACTGACTTGTTTTGATACTTTTAGTTTAATTTATATTTTTCTTACTTGATTTTAATTTCTTTCCATTACTATTATATGGTAAATCGTAGGTCAGGGCACATCAAATGATGGCCGGAAGGAAATGGCAACAGTAATGTAACTGTTACTAATTCTCCGACAAGATATTGATTTTAACGGAGATTGAGAATCTTTGACGTAAGAAAAATATTAAGTAATAATCTGCGCCCTGCAGTGGGACGTGTATATAGACGGGAGTTTTGGCGGGATTTTGTCGAGTGAAGTTCATCAGTGGCTGTTAATATTATTTACAAATTGATTCCTAGTGGATATTGTGATATATTATTTGTGTAGTTTTGTGTCTCAACTGTCTCCGCAACTGGACAAATTGTAAAATCATTGACAAAAGCGATCTCGGGATAGTGAAGCGGTGTATTTTATTGTAGTATTGACTGACTCTGCAAAGCTTACTGGGAAGACTGACTCGATATCAATTTGCTGCCAAATACTCCAAAAAACATTCGAATCTGTTACATCCGCATTCTAATGCATACTAAAGAATAAATATAAGATCCAAAACTCTTTCCAAAGATGTGGCTAAAAGGTCCTAGCAACCAGGCCATAAAACTTTCATAAAAAAAAAAAATAGACTGATGATGATGAATGACTTTAAGTAACATGATACATTTTATTATTTTTACAGACTTTACACATAAAAAGATTGGTTTTGAATATGTGAAATGCCAATGAAAAACAAACCATTTTGATGGAGAGAGATGACATAAAACTACAAAGATACAAGTTTTTGAAATGCTAGTGGAGTTTATGGAATCGTATTCTAGTTTTCTAGTTCTGAATGAGGTTTTAAGTTATTAGTATGATTTAAATAATAAATTAGGAGATAAATTAATATTCAATTGATTTATTTTTCCTATGTTAAGAACACGATGTATAACAACATTATTCATACACATACCTATAATACTCACAGTGGATCTTTGTGTCTCTGAATTGGTTGCAAGACCCCACGCAGTAGCTATTTTTGTGTCAATGTTGAAGGTGAAGATAGCATTGTATAACTGTCTCTTTCACTCGCTTATGTATGTCACATAAGCTTACGGAGTTTCTTGTGCATTCTTCTCCATAACAAGTTACTTTCCGAATGCACGGTAGAATCAACTTTTATTCCATGTAAATTTAAATTGTGACATTCAAAAGTACCGCTTGGTGGCCCAGTTGAAATAAATATCTTTTGTCTTTTGTCTTTTTTGTCATCGTCCTATCTCGCTTACTCTATGCAGTATACTCGATGACAAACTGTTTCTTACGCAATGGTTGGCAAGACCAAGTTCAAAGACACAAAGATCCGTTGTGACTACTATAATATAGGTACCTCATGTTCATTAATACTAAAGACATAAATAAAAATTAAACAGTATCAAGATCGTTTGATCCAATTTCCCCAGTATTGCATACAACAAATTTTTATTTCCCCTTTTGCCATGAGATTCTGGTAGACCTATACCAACGATGCGAACGCCACGAGGTCTCGATGCAAAAAAGGGTCGATACAAATGGTGCGCATTGCTTATATACCCTCGCTGTCATGTCAGTTGACGTTCAAAAGTGACGTCTTCATTCGAAATCTTCTAGCAACATATAAACAAAAAAACAAAAAAAAAGTAAATATTATAATAGCATCTTTGTGATGCCTTTCGAAAAAAGATTAAAAAGTTATTTTAATTTTGCAGTACAAACATAACAATTAATATTTTACGGGCAATCCTGACTTTAACAACTCCGTATTTTTTTACGATGCCCAAGTGTGTTATTTGGTACCTCTGTTAACCAATGCATGTGGACAACCTGGTTTTCTTATAAAGTCCCACGCGGCTTCGCTCCTGGCAACAGGCTACCTACCTACCCATCTACCCTACCTACCCTACCACCCATGATTGTTGCGTAACTTAAACCTTTTACGCAGCGCACGCAACGGAAGCTCTCAAAAAGGAAAACGTTTTTCCCGTTTTAGCAATATTTTTCATTTATGCTCCGCTCCTATTAGTTTTAGCGTGATGTTATATAGCCTAAAAATGGACAATCCAACACAAAAATATTTTTTCAATTCCAACCAGTATTTCCTGAGATTAGCGCGTTCAAACAAACAAACAAACTCTTCAGCTTTATAATATTATAAGTACAGTTTTTTTTTTTTTTATTCGTTATAGGCTCGCGCTTGACCACTATCTCACCTGATGGTAAGCGATGATGTGGTCGACGGTGGAGCACGCTTGCCTAGAAGTAACCTATTCACTCTTGACTTAAAGACCCCTAGATTGTAGCTATCGGGAAACACAGACTCCGGCAGGGAATTCCACTCCTTAGCTGTACGCATAATAAAAGTATTCTCAAAACGTTTAGTGCGTATGGGTAGAATGATTAAATTAATTAATTAGATTTAACCTATCATAAGTTACTTTTGTTCATACAAAAGCTCTTTAAGAAATATTTAACATAAGTCGAGCAATTAATCTTCTAAACAAACTACACGACCATAAGAGGTTATAAGACAAGCAAGATAATTCAACATTCTTTCTCCTCAAATTAGAAATTCCTAAAGCAACCTTAAGAAAGAGAACCCTTGATGAGACACATTAAGAGGCCTTACGTACTTTTGTAGTCTGTAAACATAACTGTGCCACAGAATAGTATAAGAACAATAGAACAGAAGGTTAACGCCTTAAAACGAGCAAAAAACCACGCACGCACATGCAAAGTTCAGAACGCGGGACCATCCTTCGCTCCGAAACGCACATGAAGACGCGTGGGGCTAACAGTTCAATCTAGCATGTTGCAACGCGATGACCAAACAAGTATCCATTTTTCTTACTACTGAGGCAAAACTTTTATAATTTAATTTAACGTTCCACGCGCAAGTCCAGACTGCAGTCGAAACTCTTGAAAATCAATTTACACGCTCAGCTTGGAGCGTTTGCCTATATATATATGTAAGATTCACCGGCGTTCCAAACGACAAAAAACGTTTTGGGAACAGTTTTATTATGCGTACAGCTAAGGAGTGGAATTCGCTGCCGGAGTCTGTGTTTCCCGATAGCTACAATCTTGGGGTCTTTAAGTCAAGAATGAATAGGTTATTTCTAGGCAAGCGTGTTTCACCGTCGACCACATCATCGCTTACCATCAGGTGAGATTGTGGTCAAGCGCGAGCCTACAGGTGATAAAAAAAAAACCGTGGACACATTATTAATCGTAATTAGTACGACAGTTTGATCGGCAGTCCAAACCGCACAGATCTTTCCGCGGATTGGAACGCAGTCCCAGATGCGCGGTCCGAACTTTACATTTCCAGGGCGCTAGACGCAAAAGTACGATCACGAGTGCGCCTGCACAACATAATATCACGCTAATCTTCCAGCGGGTTAAGCAGAAGCATATCTACTATCTATACCTACCTAGTACACTCATATTTTGCAAGTAATATTAGTTTACTCTACAGTTCCTAGTGCTCGGCGTTAGCGCTTGCCATAAACTAGCTAGACTAACAAAGCAGTTTCTATGCGTGCGTATTTTTTCGCTCATTGTTTGAACTCGACCTTCTGTAATCCGTACTGTTCTGTGTACGTGGGTACCTGTGCTTTAAGCAAAGAATTGTAAAGACAATGGAACGCGTTCTGAAGCGTTTGGACCGAATTCAAAGGTCACGCTGTATCGTGCCAAGTTAGTGTTGCTATTTGTGTGTTTTTAGGTATGTAAAAGGTACAAAATTGCTAATGATGTGGTCTTGCAATCAAAGGTATGAAACTGTTGTTCATTTTTTAATCTCCTCGTGTGATTACCGCGAGAATAAAGTCTCATTTCGAGTTAAAAAGTTACACTGTCCTGTTTTATTGGTATCTGTTGGTTTATGTACAATAAAGAATATGAATAGAAACTATAGTCTCCGCCAAATAACAAAAAATATAAGTCATTGATCTGACTTGTACCAAAAAGTATAATTACGTAACTTGAAAACATGATTTTCTATTTATGTAGATATTTTGATAATTTTGATCTTAAATGAAAGGTATAGGCGTAGAACCATTTTATACGTTTAAATCAAGTAAATCGGTAAACGCGTTTATGAGATATTAACTCATTACTGAATGCCAAGTGAAAGTGCCAAGGGCACCCCTTACCACGATACGTATGTGTTGATCGTGTTAGCGACACTGCCTGTATATTTTTTTCGTATCGTTTTGAAATATTGGAGTACATTGGTAGACAGGTGTTAACGACTTTTTTTTTGTTATCTGTCGGTGACTTTATGCAGTATTGCCATCTCAAACAAGTATTTTTGTAACATCGTTAGCATTCCAAATAGAGCCTTCTAACTACAAGTAAACTTTGGGCTTGATACTACATACCTTACCTTACCTAATCTTCCTAATTGCTCTCTTTAACATTTTCAACGGTATTTTTTTTTCATTTAACGGGTGCAGCATTGACAGGTATCTATTTCCAGTTACTCGGATATTTGATCCTAGCACCGTTTTGGCCTTCGACCTCCAAATTAGCCTACAGTACTGTCTTTCCTTTAATATTTTTAAATCCATCCAAAGGTTGTCTTGAAAAGATCACTTTTAGTTATAAGGCCGCCCATTGTGTCACCCAGTGTAATGTTTTCTTCGTCTATACTTTCTGTAACTTATATTGTGTACATAATAAAGAGTATTCTATTCTATCATCTGAACTATATTAATTTTCCGCTCCATAAAGTTCTTTCCTGCATTTTAATGTATTTTTAGGGATCTGTACCTCAAATCATTATCAGCCTAGCCTTTTCCCAACTATGGCGGCGTCCAGTCTAACTGGATTCAGCTGAGTACCAGTGTTTTGCATGGAGCGACTGCCTATCTGACCTCCACAACCCAGTAACGGGGTATCATGGTACCCCTAAGCTAGACTGCTGTCAGATCTCAAGCTTCTGACTACTGGTAACGACTGTCAAAGATCTTCAAATGTCAGCCAGGACCAACGGCTTAACGTGCTTTCCGAGGCACAGAGGAAACTCGGTATGTTGAAATGGTCACCCATCCACGGACAGACCTCTTCAAGCGTTGCTTAACCTTGAAGATCGACCCGTGCGGCTGTTATTATGTAGCCGCAAGCTCCTCCAAATGGAAAAGATCTGTACCACAAATGGAAAAAAGAAACCCCTTACAGTATCACTTCGTTGTCCTACTGACTGTTAGTCAAGACCTTTTTTCTCAGGAATGCGTTGAGGTGTCAAATATAATAAAAAAAAAAAAAAAAAAGTCTTTATTACTTCAATTGTACCACAAAACACTATATCTAAACACTTTGCGTTACAACTAGGGTAAAGTGTGTTTACGATGAACTCTGGCACCCAATGTAAGATTTAACTTGTGTTTAGGGTAAAATATAAACTTATTTTCAGTTGGCAATTGACCGTGAACTATGTGGATGTATAGGGACAACATTTTTCCAAAGGCAAAGCTTAGTTTGTCCCTCAATCCAATTTTACTTTTCGTTGGAGTAATGTTCGGTGCTTTCATAGTTTCATAGGGCGCGAGTCCGACTCACACTTGGCCAGTTTTTCTTTTATATCTTAACACTTTTAATGGACAATAAACTTAATCAAGGTCGTGTTACACTAGGATGAAATTAGTAACACCCCATTATATATACCAGGCCCCTCAGAAAGTATTGCGAAAAAAAGTTTTTATATATGGGAGACTGGCCAGTTATAATGTTTTTCGAAAATATGATTATTTATAAGTAAAAATAAGTAAGTTCCAATTTCAAAATTTCCCTCCACATTTTTTGCGAGTTAATTCAAAGTATTGTGTCTCACTGAAATATGGATCTGCGCCGGGAACATTTTAGAGCTATGATTTTATACGATTTCAAGTGTCGCCTGAAACCGGATGAATCGTACGATAGACTTCAAATGGCATTCATGGATGAAGGCCCTTCCAAGGCAATCGTGTATCGTTGGTATAACGAATTCAAGCGCGGTCGACCAACTTTGGGGGATGACGAAAGAAGCGGTCGCCCTTTGACGGCTGTTACCGAAGAAAACGTGCTAGCAGTGAAAAATTTAATCCAAGACAATAGGCGAATTACATATCAGGAGATTCAACACATATTGAAGATTGGATCGGGAAGCGTTCACGAGATTCTACACAGCCATCTTCGCGTGAGGAGGATAGTATCACGCTGGGTGCCGCACAACCTCACCGATGCTCAGAAGCAGGCCCGGGTGGAATGGTGCCGTGATATGCTTAACAAATTTGAAGCAGGCTCGTCTCGGCGTGTTTACGACATCGTTACAGGTGATGAGTCCTGGATTTATCAATACGACCCAGAAACCAAGCGCCAGTCGACTGTTTGGGTGTTTCAAAACGAGCCAACGCCTACCAAAGTGAAGCGATCTAGAAGCGGGGGTAAGATTTTGATCGCTAGCTTTTTTAATTTGACTGGCCACTTGGTATCAATTCCCTTACGGGATCAAAGAAGCATTAATGCCGAATGGTATACTACCAAATGTTTGCCAGAAGTTTTCTCTGTTATAAGCAACAAGCGACCAAACACAGGGCTCCGCGGGCTACTGCTCCACCACGACAATGCACCTGCGCACACCGCACTCAAAACGAGGGACTTCCTGGACAGCACGCCAGTCAAACTCCTGGGTCACCCTCCTTACAGCCCTGATCTAGCACCGTGTGACTTCTTTTTATTCCCAAAAATAAAAAATCAGCTCAAAGCGATACAATTTTCGTCGCCGGAAGATGCGCTGGCTGCGTTCGAGCAGGCTGTAAACGAGGTGTCTGCGGCGGACTGGAAAAAGTGTTTTGAAAACTGGTTTAGGCGCATGAATCTTTGTATAGAGGCTGGTGGAAAGTACTTTGAAAAGATTTAATAAAAATATATGTACGTATAGAACAATTTTTTTTAGTTTCGCAAAACTTTCTGAGTGTCCCACGTAGTTATAGTGTAATAGAGAGGCTACATGCGAATTCCGTCCATCTGTGATACCGAAATCCGGGCACAAAGTCGTGTCCCTATTATGCAAACAAGGCTGATCCCATTACCAACACTTAGCCAGTGGTATTACAATGTAATAATTAATAGTTTCAGTAAATAGCTTATAGCAGTGGCTGAGGGACATAAGTGTGTAGTTATCCTTATATCTTAGTGTATTTATGAGGGTAAACTATCCTGTAAAATCCAAGGTTCAGTTAATGGATGGAAATGGTAATTTCAGTTTTTACTTTTGAATATTCTATTTGTCTTGTTAATCTTAAAAATCGCAGACTAAAGCCGAGTTTCTCGCATCTAAATTATCGCAGAATTAATGTGACAAATTGTCAAGCATGCGTTATCTGCTGTGATTGGCTGTTGAAAATTAATTCAACTAATCACAGCATTTAGAAGTCAGAAACTCGGCCTATGTGATTATATTTTGTATTAAACTAGCCTAGTTCACGGATTTACTTTTGTAGATGATTCCACAGGAATCGTTCATTTACGGAATAAAAAATGTCTAGCGGTACTCATTTATATCGATATTGATTTTCTATCGTTGAAGAAATTTGGGCATTCAGAATAATAGCTAAATCCAGAGATTTCCTCTTTTTTACCCGACTGCCGAAGGAGAGTAATGTGGTAATCAGTGTATGTTCCTATGTGGCGTCCTAGAGACCAAATGCGTTAGCTGATTTTATAGATAATTACGTCAATCGATTCATTTTAACCTTGCGAGTATTACTGGCAACATAAAATAAAAAAAACCGGCCAAGTGCGAGTCGGACTCGCGCACGAAGGGTTCCGTACCATTTTCGTAAAAAACGGCAAAAAATTACGTTTATTGTATGGGAGCCCCCTTAAATATTTATTTTATTTTGTTTTTAGTATTTGTTGTTGTAGCGGCAACAGATATACATCACCTGTGAAAATTTCAACTGTGTAGCTATCACGGTTCATGAGATACAGCCTGGTGACAGACAGACAGACAGACAGACAGACGGACCGCGGAGTCTCAGTAATAGGGTCCCGTTTTTACCCTTTGGGTACGGAACCCTAAAAATTGGAAAATAAAAATGGCCGAATGCTTAAGAAGCGTACTAAAAAGATGTAAAAAAGAAGAAAAAATCATGCTGCGCAGTCGGAGGATACATCTGGTTTTGGTCAGCCTGCTCGCGAATATTTATCCTCCGACTGCACATCAGGATTTTCTTCTTGTTAACGTCTTTATAATGTGTATTAGTTTAGATTAAGAATTACACTGTTATTTACCTACTAGTTTGTTACATACCAGATTGCAAACACGTAGGTACTTAGATTTCAAAACGTACTTATGGTCTCTGGTCCGTCATAAAAGTTATAATCACACTCTAACAATACTTGTCTACCTCTCGACCACCCATTGTCTTTCCCTTCTAAATCCCAAACATAACAGTAGCAACAATAAAACCAATATGAAAGCAGTTTACCCGCGCAAACCGCCATTTTGATGATGTTTCATAGCACAGACTATAAAGATTAGTGCCCACTTGTGCTTTTAATTACTCGGCAATGTCGCCATCTGACGGACGCGTTAAGAACTTATGGCTTGTCGGTCCTAGCTGCTGGTTTTATGTATGTACAAGTGATTTCGGATATTTTGAGTAGGTAATTTGGACGGACATCTTTTGTCTCTTTTATTTTATCACTGATTTACTTTTTTTTTATGGGACAATCCCACCGCACTATTCTCAAACCACTGCAACTCCTGAAAGCCAGAATCAACAGTGGCGATCACCAGAAAAGCGCCGAGGCAATGAAAGTCGACGAAGTCCCGGCAAATGAATTTAATTGTCTTGGACCCCGCAACGAAATTAATCAGAAAAGAATAACAGAGGAGTAGGAAAAGATAAATTTCCACTTCCCTCCATATCAAGCAGGAGACAGAACAAACAAGGCCAATAGGCACAAAGTGTCGTTTACAACTGGGATAAGCCCCGTTGCATAGCACCACGGATACAAATTAGGATTAATATTAATGGGTCCTAACATTGTGAGCTGTTCTAATTGATTCCAATAATAGGAATGGCAAAACGCTTGAAAGCACGGAAATTTGTTCTAGTTTGATTTATACTGATTTACTTTGAGAAAACACAAAGCTTCGGCATTTTTTATCATGATCACTTATTGTTGCAATAGAAGTGGATGTTTGCTAACCGGTGATCTAAAATACAAGTTAATCTAAAAAAATTATTTGAAACCCATTTTTATAATCCCAAAGACCAAAATGATTTGTAAAGTAAAAAGCACTTATGACATTGTGTTATCGCGAATATGCATAGTAAAAATACACAAGTAATTCTAGTCACTGCAGTCCTCACAAAATCAGAACATAGCTAATATATCACAAATACATCGTGAAACAAGAGAAATTCAACCACATTTTAACTTAACAAAGCGTTGCCATTGTTTTCCTAAGGAACTCGTTTGCTTTTCTTACCCAATAAATATTATTACAGCAATTAATGAACAAAAGCAAATGTTTTTATAAGGTTTAAAAGATACATTGGAGGTTCCAGAGCAACTCAGTAATTGCTTTTCTTCAATAAACGCAGACGGAGGGACTCAGTGCATCGCCCTGTTTGACCAGGCTCTCAGAATCGTGAGGAGTTCGTGACGCAACATTATTTTAATAATGAAGATAAAATTTTCTCACTTGAATACTTTTTATATTTCATGAGCTCCTGGTATTAGGGGTTCATTGTTCAATTAGCTACGCAAAGTTTTATAATTAGGAGCAAAAGAATTCTTTAAACAGAAACAAAAAAGAAGGGAGTTATTTTGGACTAGGTTATTATTACGGCCTCGAACCAGTTACCGCTCGGAAACCTTGTATTTCTCAGCTGAAAAAAGTACCTAGCCTATGACATATAATTAATTCACTTTAGATTCTTCAATACTTTTAAAAGTTGTTCATTGGCTCGTATACAATTGTGTTAGCTAAAGCAACTCAAAAATAAATTTTCACTATTATTACTAAATACTAAAACTACCAGGCGTCCATAATTGATTAGATACAATAACAATATTGCTGAGTTTCCAAGAATTCTGTTGTTTTGGGACGCCTACTTAATAATAACTAGCCTAGCCATGCCAGCTGCTTCGCCCACGTATGAAATATTATTTTCTCTGATATAAATTACCATTTTAATTCAAGAATGTTTTAGTAGCAATATTTTTTCGGGAAGTTTGAAACTTACGTAAGATACAAGTTGCGAAATCGATTTCAAATGAATTGACAAAGTTATTAAGAAATTATTAAAAACTGACTAGTCTTTCTTAGATAGTGATCGTGAAAACAAGCTTTCACCAGTGGCTTCGCCTGCGTGAAAGTCAAAAATGTAACCAAGAGAACAAAATTGTGGAATAAAAAGTATTATATGTCCTACTTCAACGTTACATTATACAAATAGTGTAGAGATACTTGAATCTTGAATAACCTTGAACCTTTCGAAACAATTTTTTTTTTTTTGAAGAGTCTACACCAATATACAAAATACGTGTAATTCTGTTAAAGTCGTGAATTGAAACAAACAGACAGACACAATTGTTTTCGCATTTATAGTATTAGTATGGATAACAAACTTACCAAGAAGAAATAAAACGCAGCTATTTAAGCATTAATTTATTCGGGTCTAACTAGAACAAACGAACTTTGGGTCTAATGTTAGCAATAACTCAATATTAATAGCATGTTGATATAAACATTACGTATAGAACCGCTATTGTTTACAAGAACTATGATTTATCTAAAAATTACAATACAACCTAATACCTAAAACTATGTGAGGTTGCCCAGGCATTGTTATTATTAACAGTTGATATCGTTTTATAACGTGGAGAGAAAATTCCTTGTTAACATCTAAAGAGTGAAAGAAATACTTGCTTAACATAGTTTTTCTACCATTTATTTATTTTTATAGTTCACAATTAGATTCACAGTCATCGTGTAAAATAAAGACGGCTTGTACTGGATATGCCTTCCCCAAGAGTCGCCACATCAACAGAACCTGTGCTTTGCGCATCTAGCTGTATCCTGCGATCACCATCTGTTCGCCAAAAGTTGGAAGAAAAAATAAAAATCGTTCATTTTCAAATCAAATCAAATCATTCTTTATTTGCTCAAACATGAGTATAGTACACACAACAAATTGTGAATATGCAAGAGATGTTAAAAAAGTAAAATACAGAGCGTCATGTTTGCCTTAGTTTATAATGGCATGCAAATATTAATAACAGAATGTAAATCAAAATAATACAATTCAAATCAAAATAATAAAATCCAAAACAAAACAATAACACTCAAATCAAAATCATAATTCCAAAATGTCATGTAAATCAATGATTTAAAAAATTACAAATGTCAATATTATCATTCCAGAATGTCATATAAATTATTATTATGCAATAATGTCAATGTGTGTTCATGCATTGACATTTGACATCCATAAATTAAAAACTACAAATTACTAAAATCATAAAATGGAATTATTTAAATAAGATTTTCACAAAAAATATAATTTAAACAAATAATAATGAAACACACATTTAAAAATCATCATCATCAGCCTATTAATGTTCCCACTGCTGGGACACAGGCCTCCTCTCTGTGAGAGAGGGCATGGGCCATAATCCACCACGCGGGCCCAGTGTGGGTTAATGGATGTCACATGTCTTCGAATTTTTGGATCAAGGACATGCCGGTTTTCTCACGATGTTTTCCTTCACCGTTGTGAGAGCAGTGGTGATGAAATAATTTACACAAAGTTAAAGCATTTAAAAATAATCATAAAAATATTTTTTTTTTAAAATAATCAAACACAACATAATTAAAAATAATCAAATTTTATTTAAACAACTCAACACATAATGCATATAACAAATTCTCAATTTGTGACTGGCACAGAAAATACAGACAAAATCAAGCAATTATTAAATCTAACAAAAATAAAAAGAACTGTGTAAGGTAACCTTTTGTATTACGATTGTAGTTTCAAAAACTATCGACGCCATCGACCATCAAGTTTTGCGAGCTATTCTTCGGGTCAAATATTGTTCTCGTACATAAACATGTATTCATATTAATGACTAAACTTGAAACATTAACTAATCAAAACAACCATTCCTTATTACAAAACTTTACCTCCTACTGCCACTTAACCCCTGGTAATCGAAGATTGCTAAACAAGCTAGTAATCCTACAAATTCATCATTGTTGGGTGTCAGCTTACAATCTCAACAAGTTTACAGCCTAAGGGGTTGCCAAGTTCGAGTTACACCGAAATCGTTTCTATTTTGAGGCAACCAAAAAGTTTTGTTGATCCAATTGAAGGGGTTGCTAAGTGAGTTTTTAGTGTGGTACTGTTATTTCATGAGATCCTGGTATTAGGCGTACATTGTTCAATTAACTACGCAAAGTTTTATAACTAGGTTAATAGTTATTTATGCTACAAGTTTAAAAAATACAGGAAAGTAAAAAGCACTAGTGAAAAAAAGTGACACTTTCCGCACAGTTTGGCTGCTTGGAAAACGCTCTTTTCGAGGACATTGCATTGTAATAGTTATTTATGCTACAAGTGCGGAAGGTAGGTCATTTCCGATGAGTGGCATTCGAGCGAGCGAAGCGAGTGAGTGGATAAATCGACACGAGTCGGAAATCATCTTACGTACGTGTATCATACAACATTTTACTATGCATTGTGCGAGGAAATAAATAAATTAATAAAATGGCGGGCTTATTCAAGCGCGTTCAGCATATCCACAGATTAACTAATAGTTCCTCGGGCATATCTACTGCGCATGTGCGAATAGCTGTAACATCGCAACGCAATAAGGCACGAGCAAAATATACATTCTGCCAAACATATGTAATGAATATTTAAAATTAATTTATTGATCAAAATCTAAATCTAGAGTAATTAAAAACGCCTAAAATAAAGTATTACTTTTATTTTACCTTTTATATGAATGATAATCTGTACATAACTAATTTTTAAAACTTTTCTCAAATAATAAAAACTCTATGCGTCGGGCTGACCTTGGAGTTAAAAATTTTAAAAGTACAGGAAAGTAAAAAGCACTAGTGAAAAAAAGTGACACTTTCCGCACAGTTTGGCTGCTTGGAAAACCGCTCTTTTCGAGGACATGCATTGTAAAATTATTTTTACAATGCATGTCCTCGAAAAGAGCCTTTTCCAAGCAGCTAAACTGTGCTTTCCTGTTTACTTTTCTGTATTTTTTTTATTTTTAACTCCAACGTCAGCCCGACGCATAGAGTTTTTATTATTTGAGAAAAGTTTTACAGATTAGTTAAGTATAGATTATCATTCATATACAACGTAAAATAAAACTAATTACTCTAGATTTAGATTTTGATCAATAAATTAATTTTAAATATACATTAAATATGTTTGGCAGAACGTATATTTGGCTCGTGCCTTTTTTACCCGACTGCCGAAGGAGGGTAATGTGTTTATCAGTCTATGTATGTATGTATGTATGTATGTATATATGAATGTATGTATGTATGTTTGTTCCTATGTGGCGTTCCATAGACCAAACGCGTTGACCGATTTTGATGATTCATACGTCAATCGATTCGTCTTAACCCTGCGAGTGTCATAGGCTACGTTAAAATTGAACAATAGAAAAATGGCGGATTTTGGGCGCCATATAGTGGGGTCCCAAATTTTTTTCTTCTTCCTAACCAAGTGTGTGGGGTATCAAAATAAAGGGTTTTAAGAGGCGATTTCAAAAATATATAACACTTATATGTTTAAATGTATCTAATTCGAAAAAAAACTTAACTAAAAACTTATAAATAAAAAAAGTTAAATCAAAAAATCAAAAAACCCGACTGCTTCAAAAGCGAACTAAAAAGACGTAAACAAGGAAAAAATCATGCTGTGCAGGCGGAGGATACACCAGATTTTGGTCAGCCAGCCAACGAATATGTATCCTCCGACTGCACAGCATGATTTTTTCCTTGTTTACGTCTTTTTAGTTCGCTTTTGAAGCAGTCGGGTTTTTTGATTTTTTGATTTAACTTTTTTTTTTGTTATGACGTGACCGCTTTTTGCACATGCGCAGTAGATATGCCCGATGAACTATTTATTAGTTAATCTGTGGATATGCTGACCGCGCTTGAATAAGCCCGACATTTTATTAATTTCTTGCTTGGTTCAGATATATTTTTTTATTCCCTCGCACAATGCATAGTAAAATGTTGTATGGTACACGTACGTAAGATGATTCCCGAATCGTGACGATTTATTAAAAAAAATATTAAAAATGCCACTCATCGGAAATCACCTACCTTCCGCACTTGTAGCATAAATAACTATCGTGAATGAGAATGATTTATGGTCTACTCGTATTTTCTTCTGTGTGTCGAATTCTGTCATCTACAAAAAGATAAAATTTGTTTTGAAGATGCCAGAAAGGTTCTTAATTCCGTAATACCATGGAGCAACAAAATACGGATGTTGCCTGGGTAGAAAAATGATAATTCTATTTAGTTCGTCAGTGAGATTATCAAATTATATTGGACACGTATTTTTTGCTTTACTAAATCAATGAACTATTTTAGGTACCTTAAATCTGTTACTAGACAAGTGACCGTGTTTTTTGTATCAGAAAATATCAGAAAGTACATTGTTTTGCAACCCATCCTACATAACTGTGCACCTGGCGCTGTGACGTCATACGCGCAACGGTATCAATATGTATGCTATCGCTACTAAATGCACAAGGCGATCGCGGAGTGCCGCTCAGTGAAGCGGGTGAGAGTCCGCATTCCGAGGTGCTTAACTGTACGTTTAAGACGATGACAGTCGCCAAAGACCTTGAGGAAATAAAACGCAAAATTCACTTTCGTGTTGGACATAACTTTACAAACTAATTTATCACCACATTAAAACTATGTTATACGAATAAAACTCGAAATTTTATTAGATCTTTTTTTAAATATTCTAATGTAACCACTCAAATAAAGATCTTTAACTAGGTTAGTTTCAATACTAATTAGCAGATTCTTAATTAATTTCTATGGAGAAGAGCATTATGTCTATGGACATGAAAGTATCTAAGGAAGCATATTATAAAAGGAACTGCATTTCCAAGCCACCTTTTTTTATTTATGGATAGGCTCGCGTTTGACCATCTCGCCTGATGGTAAATGATGATGTGGTCGACGGTGAAGCACGCTTGCCTAGAAGTAACCTATTCACTCTTGACTTAAGGCGCCGATTCCCTTGAGTAGCTGATTTTAAAATGAGAATCACGTCTAAACGGCTAGTCGTAATTTTTTGGAAAAAATATATGTTATATAAGACTATATTTTTAATAATTTCATCTGAACACATTTTGAGTTTTATTCGTATAACATAGTGTAATTAATTTGTAAAGTTATGTCTAAAACGGACAAAAACACGATAATCACACCAAAACCGCTAGGCGTATTTTTTTTTTTTTTTTTTTTTAAAGTCATAGAATAATAAGGAAAGTACAAAAAACTACTAAATTTTGGGTCGCGCGGGTGTGAAACGAGTGCGCGTTTTGTTCCCTCAAGGTCGTTGGCGTTAGTCGTCGTCTTAAAGACCCCAAGGTTGTAGCTATCAGGAAACAAAGACTTCGGCAAGGAATCCACTCCTTAGCTGTGCGTACAATGAAAGTATTACGCAAACACGCCCTCCGCAGCTCTTTCAAATTAAAAAGTACAGTTTACCGAGCTAGCAAATAAACTATGAACTTCCGCAACGTTTGAGGTAATTTTCTTTGTTATGAAAACATTATCCCTATTACGATTTAATTAAACTAAATAGGTACTAATTTTCCTTGTTTGTTACGGAGTAATGAGTTTAAAACATGATACAATTATAATTAATACGGTTATGATTTGGAAAAGTAGTTATATAAGAACTCGGGGGGCACGGTTGGCGCAGTGGTTGAGCGATTGACTGCTGCGCTGCGTGTCGCGGGTTCGATTCCCGCACGGAACAAATATTTGTATGACCTACAGATAGTTGATCCGGCTCTGGGTGTTGTGTATGTGTGAGGCAACGTTTTTAAAAAAAAAGAAAAAAAAAAAAAAATAGCTTTTGCCAGCGGCTTCGCCCGCGTGAAAAGTATTTTATAATGACAAGGCAACATTATAACGGGATAAAAAGTTACATATGTGCTATTCCAGACTATAATCTATCTTTGTGCCAAATTTCATCCAAATCCAATAAGACGTTCTGGCGTGATTGTGTGCATTTAGAATATTGGTAAGATTTATTTTGTCTCATGTTAAGAAAAACTACTAGGGTTAAATATAATAAATTGCGAAAATCTGCGTCGTAATGGATCAACTTAAGGGCATTTTTTTTTTTTGTAGTCATCCAATGACTTCTCCCGCTCTGGGTGAAGCGGGAGAGCGTGTCAGGCTTTTACTGACTAAAACCCACCCGTGTTCATTCAGTTGCTTGAGCCAGGATCCGCGGTAACTCTCTTTCAAATTTATCCGCGACCACCAATTGTGTCAAGCCAAAGCAATTTGAAGGAAATAATTAATCTAATGCTTGTATTTTCGAAATAAAAAATTCTCAATGGCGTAATGAAACAATCAGTATGATTAAATTGTTAAAAGGAAAGCGAGTGAGAGCAGTGGTGGCGCAGTGGTACCGGCCGCGACTTACAAGTTGTTGGTCGTGGGTTCCAGCCCAGGCAGGTGCTTTACTTTGTGTAAATTATTTCTTCACAACTGCTCTCAAAACGGTGAAGGAAAAACATCGTGAGGAAACCGGCATGTCCTAGAACCAAAAATTCGAAGACATGTGACATCCACCAACCCGCACTGGGCCCGCGTGGTGGATTACGGCCCATTCCCTCTCACAGAGAGGAGGCCTGTGTCCCAGCAGTGGGAACATTAACAGGCTGATGTTATGATGTTATGTGTTAAAAGGAAAGGCATTTTCATTGAAAGTGTATTACGCAATTACCAAAATAAATTAATATTTCTATACTTTTGATTTCAAGTAACAACAGCTGACTACAGGGTCAAGGACCGCTAGTTACAGTTGTCGGCACGTAACTTGGCAAGGTTTTGGCGTAGTGGGAGAACTGACCTACCAACATAAAGAGCGAACGGAATGTGGACGCGACGCGATTGGTCAGTCGATCCTTGTGTCAACTGAACAACCAATCGCGCGCTCGGAACGGTGCTAAACTTTCCCCGCGCCCCGCTTTGTACCCAAAGAGGCCTAAATAATGACTTGTGCGCTTCTTCCAACTCTTGCCAAGTTACTTGCCGACAACTATAATAAATGATTTTATTTCTGTAAGTTGGTTTTGGTACAAACACTTTTACATGTCGATCATATTTTTTAAAACTAGATGAGGTCGGCGTTTCCTATCTGACTACTCTGAGAAGAAAGGCCGAAACAAACTCAGAGGACACAGTATCTTTTAAAGTCCTGACAAAAACTTGGTTCGCTCATGTGAAGACTATGTAGACAGATGTCTGAAATGGTCTTTTGAGAAAATAACCAGCCAGATTGAGTGGGCCTGTCCTGTCAGTGCACGCATTTGTTAATAACCAAGCAACTCAACTCAGAATTTAAGGAGCTCAACGATTCGACGAACAATACCAAAGAAAGGACATTCGGGTAGGCCGCATAAACTACTCAAACTGCCAGACCATGATTAAAATCTAAATAAATTAAAAACAAAAAAAAATATCCAGATAGTCTTCACATTCACAATAATAAAAATATAATACTTTAAAAAGTAAATATTCTTGTCATTGCAAGAAAAAAAAAAAGAAATCTAAATTAAAAACAAAATTTTCGGTCAAAATAAAAAAATCAAAACATAATTAGAGCAGCGCAATCCCAAGCCTTTTTTTTGAATGTTCTTAAATCTTTATTCTTTTCTGTTAACTTGTTTTTTTATCGTAATCATGTCTCGAACTTTAACTAATTTAATTTGCCCACAAGACAAAGAAATAAACCGCTTACAACAAGTTCAAAATTAAAATAATAAATTCAAGTTCTATATTGACCTAAGTCACGGACTCATAGTACCAAGACCAACAAGGTTGTATACAAAATGGCAGTCCTATACAAACAAAGCCGGGAGTCAAACTAAGTGCAAACATATTAAACTTGTAATCGCTTACTAAAACTGCCGCTACAGTCAAGATTTTCAAAGAATTTACCTACTTTGAGAAGATGTTAACTGCTTTGTATTGATGTGCTACGCGTCTGCTACGGCGTAGCTATGGTGCTATGGCGTAGCTATGGTGCTATGGCGTAGCTATGGTGCTATGGCGTAGCTATGGTGCTACCGCGTAGCTGTAGCGCTACGGCGTAGCTGAGCGTGCTACGGCGTAGCTACGTTGCTATGGCGTAGCTAAGGGTGCTACGGCGTAGCCATTGCTACGTAGCATTAGTTAAAGACGATTTACTAGATTTCAATTCTTTATGAGATCTTACTTTATTAAGCCTTAAAAAAAACAACTAAAAAGCCGAATAAAAATCTCCAAAATGATCTTTTCTTAGATATACTTGCTATTTAGAAGATAAAAAACTTAAAATCTTAAACTTAAAAAAGGTTTGTTACGTAGCACCCTTAGTGCTACGGCGTAGCAAGATATGCTACGGCGTAACCATTGCTGCTACGCGTGCTAAGATGGTATAGCGAATAAAAACAGTAGTTTTGAACGGGATCTGTGGACTATTTTGATGGATACCTACCGTTAATGTTGATGATGGTTAACCAAGATATTTTAGTCTTACCTTTCCGTCATCATCATCATAATGTTCCCACTGCTGGGACACACTCATCTTCTGAGAGAGATAATTGGCTTTAATCGACCACGCGGGCCCTGTGCGGGTTGGTGGATGTCACAAAATCAATCAGCCTAGCCTTTTCCCAACTTTGGGGTCGGCTTCGAGTCTAACCGGATTCAGCTGAGTACCAGAGTTTTACATGGAGCGACTGCCCATCTGACCTCCACAACCCAGTAACTGGGTATCACGGTACCCCTTGGCAAGACTGGTGTTAGATCTCAAGGTAAGTGAATGTAACATGTATTCAAATTTTTGGTTCTAAAACATGCCGGATTCCTCTCCTTTATATCTGTCTTACCTTTAGATCTGGGTGATTATTGGTTAATCAATCTGGTCCATACGTCCGTTTCAGAAAATATTAATTTACTAATTATCATTTACAATTTTTAAAAACAGAAATTCTATTAACGTATTTGCAGACTGAAGATGATTTACGAGATTTCAATTCGCTATGAGATCTTACTTTACAAAGGCTTTAAAATGACAAAAAAAAAACTCAGATTTTATCTTTTTTTTTATAAATTATAGGCTCGCGCTTGACCACTATCTCACCTGATGGTAAGTGATGATGTGGTCAACGGTGAAGCACGCTTGCCTAGAAGTAACCTATTCACTCTTGACTTAAAGACCCTTAGATTCTTCCTAGATTTAGATCTTTTCTTATTTAGAAGAAAGACCTTAAAGATCTTAATATCTTAAACTAAAAAAGTTTATTACGACATAATTATAGTTGATTACAGATCTTGCTTCATCTAAATTGTTTACTAAAAAAACTTAATTACGCTGACTAAGCTGACATTATAAATAAAATAGAAGAAATATTTCCGTCCCTTCTGGAAGAATGCCAAAGATAAGAGAAAACTAATAGCTATCATGTCTCGCTTCTTTATTTGTGAGGATATTTTCATTTTCAAGTAAAATATAAATTGTGTTTTTTACAGAAGTCTTTGTTTTTTTTCGTGTGGGTGGAATTGGCATTGGTTGGTTCTGACGTCATGAGATTACAAACTGTAAGTACAATAAAATAAACAAAAATCTAAGTAATACGGCACAAAAAAAAATCTGCTAGTCATAAACTTCTTTGAGGAGCTCGTGGCTAAATAATAACAGCCGCACTGGTCGATCATCAAGGTTAAGCAACGTTTCACGAGGTCGGCCCGTGGATGGTCACCCATTTCAACATACCGAGTTTCCTCCGTGCCTCGGAAAGCACGTTAAGCCAGCTGTCATTTAAAGATCTTTGTCAGTCGCGGGTAGTCAGAAGCCTGAGATCTGACACCAGTCTTGCCAAGGACCACCGTGTTACCCAGTTACTGGAATGTGGAGGTCAGATAGGCAGTCGCTCCATGTAAAACACTGGTGCTCAGCTGGGAAAGATAGTTGGGAAAAGGCTAGGTAGATTGATTGAGTCATAAACTTGTTTCGTACTATTCAAAGCAACACTGATCGAGTATTGTATAATCACTGCGTATCCAGTCTGTGTTTTCCGATAGCTACAATCTAGGGGTCTTTAAGTCAAGAGTAAATAGGGTACTTCTAGGCAATCGTGCTTCACCGTCGACCACATCATCGCTTACCATTAGGTGAGATAGTGGTCAAAAGATAGCCTATCGAAAATAAAAATAAAAAACCAGCCAAGTGCGAGTTGGACTCGCGCACAAAGGGTTCCGCACCATTACCGCAAAAAACACGTTTGTTGTATGGGAGCTCCACTTAAATATTTATTTTATTCTTAAGTATTTAGTATTTGTTGTTATAGCGGCAACAGAAGTACATCATCTGAGAAAATTTCAACTGTCTAGCTAACACGGTTCATGAGATACAGCCTGGTGACAGACAGACAGACAGATGGACAGTGGAGTCTTAGTAATAGGGACCCGGTTTTTAAGCTTTGCATACGGAACCCTAAAAACTACGTAAATGTAAAGGTTTTCAAATGTTTAAATCCCAACATAAGTTTGTCTTAATATTAAATCAGTTTCTTCTTTTGTCTCAATCAGAAAGAAGCAAAAAACCTAAAAGATGTTTATTTATTTATTTGTTTTTAAACTCAACAGCTTATTACTAATTAACAAGAATAGATGTTCACCTCACTGTCAATGAACAGCCCAGTGCAGTTACATCCACGTTACTAGCATCTTAGTAATTAGTAAACACACACACACACTGCACAGTGACAGCGAGATGATGACAATTATCTCTTAAGTCAATAACAGAGTTCATTAAGATCATTTTTCGTTAAAAAGTCACGTATTTTGAAATCAAAGTTCCAAATAATTTAGAGATGTTTTGTTCTCGATATTATAATAATGTAGGTAAATAAAAAAATACTGTACAAATTTTAATTGTAATCGCTAAGCGTAAAACTATTTAAAAGTTTGAATAAGATCATTCTCGAAAACTTTTAATGAGTGCAAAACATTGTGAACTTTAACCTTGTAATAGTTGTAGTTATAATCCGAATAATTCGCGATACCTTGCTGGGTTACCATCAATTCATTACAAGTAACACCATACAGGACGCGCCGCCTATTGAAAAGCAACCGATACAAACGCGAACTGTAGCGCTGAAACAGTCAGCTGTGTTAGTACAGAGGCACAAATATAGATGGCGCTGTTTCAAATTTTATATCGCTTAAAGATATTTTTCTATCGTGTAAGTCTCATTTCAATTATTTCGCTGATCTCGTATGCAAATAAAATGGTGTCAAGTATTTAAAAGAGTTGCGGTCCAAGAACAGATCTATTCTTAACAATCAACATTAAGTATGGTATCACTAAGTCGTCACTTGAAAGTTGGTTGTTATTTTTCCTTGGCATACTATTGTGTAGAAAATTCATTATTATATTAACATATTTCCTTTAACTTTTGAACGTTCAAAGATTGAAATACAACAATAACCATTACCGAATTACTGGGTTAGATACGTTTATATTGGGAAAGGTCAGGACAGTTTGATGTCGCTTTGGCTCCTGGTCCATCCATTTTTGATGCCAAGGTTTCAGTCAAAGCAAAGTGTGTCAAACAAACGATTGACAAATAAATTAAACTGCGTACTTGTAAGTACTTGTGTGTTACTCTTGAAAAAAATGAAGAATTGGAGGTTAGAAGGATTTTACTGCAAATACATATATATATGAGAAGGAGACTAGACAGGATTACTTTTAATATTATAAAGAGGAAAGATTTGTATTTTGTCGTAACGAATAAACTTAAAAACTACTGGACCGATTTCAAAAATTTTTTCACGTTTGTGAAGCTACACTATCCCCGGGTGACATGGCATTTTTAACCGACTTACCAAAAAGGAGGAGGTTCTATGTTCGACTTCTTGTAAGTAATTTTTTTTTTTTTTTTTTTTTATGTATGTTCACCGATATCTCCGTCAATTTATTGTAAACCGATTTTGAAAATTCTTTTTTTTTTTGATAGATTATGTTTCGAAATTGGTCCCATTTTAATTTGGATAAGATCTGATGAAGAACTTCGGAGATATACAACAGAACTCTTCAATAAATAACAGCAAATCATTCGGGATTGCTGCAATCGCATGTCTGTTTATTGTTTATACCATTTCATAACATAACATCACGCCAGTTCACCATAAAGGGATACGCAGATCTCTCATTTCACCGGTTATGTTAAAGTTTCATGTTATTCGGGTAATCTATTCTGGTGTTATAGGTACCTTACTAAACAACTTGCCTATTTTAGGAAACTAAAAAGGGAAAAATAAAAAAACTTTTTTGCAAAAAAATACTACCGACTTCCAAATAAAAAACTACAAAGTGAAAAATAACTTTATTTTTGGAAGTCGGTGTCCATATCGCAAAAAAATGGGAAAAAAGAAAGACACCGACTTCCAAAAATAAAGTTATTTTTCACTTTGTAGTTTTTTATTTGGAAGTCGGTAGTATTTTTTTGCAAAAAAGTTCTTTTATTATCCCTGTATTCACACGGGAACGGGAACTACGTGGATGAAACCGCGAGACGTCCGCTAGTTTTTAATAAAAAAAAACCTTTATTGCTGTTCTTATTTTTTCATGCTACATGAATGATAAAATACTAGTTGCCGCCAGTGGAACCACCCACGTGTTATTAGTACTTCTCACAATATCTATAATAAATTATAGCCTAACTTTGTGTTTTTCTTCTGGATAAGCTGTATTTCAGTAAATTTTCATGTTTACAATAGTAGAAAGATGAATAAAAAACTATATAGGTTCTTTTAAATAAAATAATAAAATAAATATTGGCACATGGTTGTTACTCCGACACAGCTTGTCTTCCGACAAAGAGCTTTTCTAAAGATTTCCATTTCAGACTGTCCCTTGCTGTACGAGTCCATATTGGACCTAGGACTTGCTGATATCCAGACACCATCCTCCCATCATCAAAAGTTATAATACCTGCATAAAATAAACAGAACTTTTGTTATTATGAACTTCCAGCTTTTCATAATTCACTGCGGTCGAAGCAAACATTACTCTCGATAACTTTACGACCATTTTGTTACGAAATGCGAGCTCGTTCCCCACAGATTTATAGCACTCTCTCATCATTTTAATTAATTGTATATGGACTATAATGTTAATTGTTACAATGTACTGTAAATGCTTCCGCATTCGTTCGTCTGTTTGATTTTAATGTTTCTGTAACGGGATTTTGTGAACCACCAAAAAAATTTCATGTAATGTGTTGCCAAGACGAGACAATTTGGCTCGCACTGTCAAAAAGTTATCAGATCTCATGTAGAGCCAAGCTTCTAAATCTGCACGGCCTAACTCTAAAAGCCCTAACTTCACAAAATCTACATCTTAGTCAATATATGTGGCTTAGCCGTTTCGCTACCATCACACGCGCAAACGCTAAAGTACAAGAGCTATGCAATTTAAACTTTATATGTGGCTGCGTCTGTTAAGACGCTACGCAGATACGTGAATGTCTGGTTTCATGAGATATGAAGATAATAAGCGATTTTGGATCAAATGAAGATGTCTCGCTAACAATAGGGTTAGGTAAAGCACTAATACCTGGGTTTCAACGTCCGAGAGTAGCTCCGCTGCCTGGATGAATTGACCGGCTTTGCGAATTCCATTAACTCATTCCACTTGAGTTCGCGTGCTGTGCTTTCGACTGGCCGATGATGATTCAAC
The DNA here is from genome assembly GCA_949775005.1 of Orthosia gothica. Lineage (NCBI taxonomy): Eukaryota > Metazoa > Arthropoda > Insecta > Lepidoptera > Noctuidae > Orthosia > Orthosia gothica. The sequence goes on from OX459068.1 coordinate 7,985,242, forward strand.
CTAGTACCAGCATGGAAGTTAGAGCTCTTGACGTCGGTGTCAGACAGACGACTATCAGGCTGCGTAATACGTACCTAGGTAGGGTGTGAGTCTCACTCACACCCGATACCAAGGCATTGTGCCGGAAAGGATAATCATTATATCGAGGAGTTATTAATTAATATTTTATCGGGTAGGACACGATTCCAGCCAAAAATCTCACGTTTCTCTCCCTATCCGCAAGCACGTCGCAAACAAGACCGACGTTAGGCGCAAACAATATGTTTAATAAGTTTGCTACTGACATCATATCCCGATAATTTTGTTTATCTGGTATAATCAAAACCCAAGTTATCATCATCTGTCTAGCCTTTTCCTAAATATGTTGGGATTAGCTTCCAGTCTAACCGGTATTATAGCTAAGTACCAGTGTTTTACATGGAGCGACTGCCTGTCTGACCTCCACAACCCAGTAACTGGGTAACGCTATACCTTTTGGCAAGACTGGTGTCAGATCTCATGCTTCTGACTACCCGTATCGACTGTGAAAGATCTTCAAATGACAGCCGGGACCAACGGCTTAACGTGCTTTTCGAGGCACGGAAGAGACTCGCTATGTAAAGATGGTCACCCATCCACGGACCGACGTCGGCAAGCGTTGCTTAACCTTGAAGATACAAAGCCAAATTGTGAGGGTTCATAAAAACGACGAAGCGCTATAAAAAAGGTAGGTAGTGCACTTGCGCTTCGCTTGGCTTGTCTTGGCAGGAGCGCTACCGTTTTTTTTTAGCGTGCAGAAATGCTCTTGCATACTGCTCTACCACGGGGAGATAGCGCAGTTATGTGGGACTCGAACCCACTAAAACTCCACGGTGTCCTCCTGCGCCGCTTATGGCGGGAATACGGGCATGCGTTAGCACTCTCCGCGAACCCGCCGCGGCTGCCCGTCACCGGAACCTTCTCTAGGGTGTACACCCAACGGCGCACCAGAACACATTGTACGAAAAGTAGAGTATTTTACTCTGTGATAAAGCTGTCTTAGTCTTGGGTGAACTTAAATCCCTCGCTACACTCAGGACTCGTCTTAAATCTGGCGCACCGTAATACCAGCACTCCTCTCCTACCGCAGCCTCCAACCCTCAGCCGCGATATCGTATGGAATCTGGGATGCTCCATACGACAACGCGGCCCGCCTCAGTTGCGATGTCACCTCTGCTACCAAGCGGCACCGTAACCTACTTGTTGGCCGCTACGTCGTCGGCTTAATCGGCAGAAGCCCTGACGAGCGGCCCCTTCTCGGGTTCCTCTTCGCTTCACCGTGAGTGACCAAGCCACGGCTACTGAGACCCCCCGCCTCGAAAATAAATGCGAGAATTGGATGCAGGCGATTCTTTTCTGTTGATCCACTGTTTATATTTATTTTAAATCGTCCTTTCAATTAGAAGAACACATGTTGCGCTTACCCCAAATAAATTAGGATAATGGTAAAGTAATGATGAAAGAGGAGCCTTAATCAAAAAGTCCTAATTAGATATGGAGATCTTACGAATCTAAATGTTTCATCAAATCTCGCTGCGTAAAGGTTCATCATATTAACCAAAAAAAATAATGAGAGTATGCATTCTGAGTGAGTTTTTTTTACATTATTTGCAAGTGTTTTACTAAATAGTTTGCCCGTGTTGGAATGACTATATATAATAGTGGTCATCATACTGAAATTAATTATTGGCGTGGCGAACTATCACGGCTGTGATACGTGTGAATTAAGTTTTAAAGTCATTTAATTATGAGATCAAATGCCTGATTAACTTAATTAAACTGGTTCATTAATTAATATGGGATGCATTTGGAGTTCATATTCACGTTTTGTATATAATATACTAGCTTTTTCTCGTGGCTTCGCTCCCGTTCACTAACTAAAAAAACCGTCCAAGTGCGAGTCGGACTCACGCACGAAGGGTTCCGTACCATTATCACAAAAAAACTGCAATAAAAGCCCGTTTGTTGTATGGGAGCCCCTCTTAAATATTTATTTTATTCTGTTTTTAGTAATTTTTGTTATAGCGGCAACAAAAATACATCATATGTGAAAATTTCTACTGTCTAGCTATCACGGTCCATGAGATACAGCCTGGTGATAGGCAGACAGACGAACCGCGGAGTCTTAGCCCCGTTTTTACCCTTTGGGTACGGAACCCTAAAAAGCAGCTTATGATAATAAGATCATCATCATCATTTCAGCCAAATGAAGTTCACTGCTCACACTGAAAACAAACCTTACTTAAATTACAAAATAAAAAAAGCAAAATAATAATAGCTGGGGATTTTAATATAAACCTTCTAAACAATGATAATAATTGTACAAAATTGAAAGAATTAATCTCAAATTATGGTATGAAATGTCACATTCATGAAGCCACCAGGTTGAACACATGTATTGATAACATCATTAGTAATATTCCAAACGTAATAGGCAAAACTCACAATGTTTGTTTATCTGATCACAACACTGCTCAGGTTGTGAATTTCGAATGTAATCAAAAACCCATATCAGGCTATTACTTCATGACCGTAAATGACCTGAGTAAAGACAATGTTAGCAAATTCATTGAACACGTAAGTAAATTATCTTTTTCGGATATTTACAAAATTTCAGACACGAATAATGCTTTCGATTCGTTTCATGACACTTTAACATTATTTTATAAACTATGCTTCCCTCTGATTAAAGTAAAAAAACAGTTCAAAGATAATAAATTAAAATGGATAACAAAAGGAGTTAAAATTAGTAGTAACACTAAACGAACATTAAGATATAAATATTATGTAAATAGAACGTATGAAAACAAAACTAGATTTAAGGTGTACTCGAAAATGTTAAGGAAATGTATTCATAATATGCAATCGTTATGTAACCTTAAGCACATTGCATACTCAAAAAATAAAGGTAAAGCTTCTTGGGATATTGTAAAAAGCTGCACAGGTAACGAACGGTGTCGAGAGTATATTAATTGTATAATAGATAATGGTGTTACTGCTACATCAGGTTCAGATATAGCAAATATATTTAATAACTTTTTTATTGATATTGTTGAAAACAGCGCTACTTTACAGAACAACACATGTAACCAAGATTTTAAAAGCAATGACAATAGCATTTTTTTAAATCCTACAAATCCTGCTGAAATTTTTAGTATATTAAAATCATTAAAAAACACAAAATCCACTGGTTATGATGACTTATCTACAGACCTTTTAAAAAAAATATCACCATTCATTGCAGAACCTCTTTCATATATTGTTAATTTATCGCTAGAACAAGGCTGCTTCCCGGATAAACTTAAATTATCTATTATAAAACCATTGCATAAAAAAGGCTCTAAAACTGATAAAAACAACTACCGACCAATTGCTCTAATTCCAATTCTATCTAAGGTCTTTGAAAGAATCATGTACAAAAGAGTCCTCTCTTTCTTAGACAAATATAATATTCTTGCAAAAGAGCAATACGGTTTTAGGAAAAATAAATCCACCTCTCTAGCAGCATTTAGTTTGGTCAAATCTATAATAAATAACATTAACTCTAAAAGTGTAACCTCAGCTTTGTTTTTAGACCTTAGTAAAGCCTTCGACTTTGTAAATCATTCCATTCTCATCGATAAATTATGTAGAATTGGTATTAGGGGACCAGCCTTGGAATGGTTTAAATCGTATTTATTAAATAGAACTCAGACCACACGAATTACTAAATTTGATGACAAAGTGAACAGTCTCATCAACTTCAACTCTCAGCCTCGGAAAAATTACTTTGGAGTTCCACAGGGAAGCATCTTGGGCCCTCCATTATTCCTTGTATATATTAATGATCTTCCTCAAATAATAGAACAAGAGTGTGTTTTATTTGCAGATGACACAACAGTTATCCTAGACGGTAAAAATCATGAAGCACATGAGACTAATATAAATGCCAGTTTGAATAAAATAGTTACATGCTTAGATATAAATGCTTTAAAAGTGAACGTTGATAAAACTAAAATATTAAATTTTAAAACACAGAAGAGTAAAAATATCCATCTTAAAATAAAACATAGGGACCAAATAGTAGAACAGATACATACAACAAAATTTCTGGGTATAACACTAGATGAACATTTCACCTGGAGGGAGCATATCAATGAAATATGCATGAAGATTAATAGATTTGTTTTTGCTCTAAAAAAAGTCAAAGATGAGGCATCCAAACCAACTGCCCTAATGGTATATCATGCCTATGTTTGCTCCGTCATCCGTTACGGTATCATTGTCTGGGGAAACTCCTCTGAACTTAGTAGAGTTCTGTTGGCACAAAAAAGATGTATCCGCACCATCTTTAATATGGACTGGACTGATTCCTGCAGACCAGTATATAAAGCACACAATCTTCTCACCGTTCCTTGTATGTATATATATGAAATAGCTAAATTTGTAAAAACCAATTATTCACTTTTTAATACTAAAAATAACAATAATAAACGAAAAGTTACACAGTATGTATTAGAATTGCCTGTACCCAGAATCGAATTATTTAGGCGTAGTTGTGTTTACATGGCCCCTCTTATTTATAATTCTATACCAACCTTTATAACCGATCTCCCTTACAGAAAATTCTGTATAGTTTTAAAAAAGTGGCTCATTTCACACAGCTTTTATTCTATAAACGAATTTCTAAAAAGATCACCATTCATTCATTCATTCATACCAGTCAATCTTATCATTACAGGAATGCATTGTAGATTATCTTGTTATTAGTTAATGTAATTCCTACCTACTGCCTTTTATGTTGTTTGATTTATATTTTATGTATTGTTAACCATATAATTTATTAGTCTAGTAAGTAAACTAAGTGTTTTGAAGAGTTTATTAAACTTAACAGGTTAAATACCTAATAAAAATAATGTGTTATTAGATTATTAGAGATCTGCTTATTGTAAGCACCTTAACACAATATAATATTTGCATGCCAACTTATGGCGAAATGTGTCATTGTGCTAATAACGTATTTATACCATCTTTTGTACCACATTTAATGCAAATAAATGGCTTTGACTTTGACTTTGACTGGACATAGGCCTCCCCGAAGCTAAGCCACACTGATCGGTCCTGTGTGTGACGCATCCACCGGACTCCCACAGCCTTGAGCTGGTCGTCGATCCACTTAGAGGGAGGCAACGCTGCGTCTGCCGGTACGCGGTCGCCACTCCAGAACTTTTCAGCCCTAACGACCATCCGTTCTTCGAGCAATGTGCCCTGCCCACTGCCACTTAAGGCAATAATGTATCATTGTTTAATTGGATGTTTAAAAGGATTTAAAAGATAAGACCGCCCATTGTACACTTATCTTTATAAATGTTTTGTCCTGTAATTATTTAAGTGGAGTACAATAAAGTCATCATCATCTGCCTAGCCTTTTCTGGTCTGCTTCCAGTCTTACTGGATTCAGCTGAGTATCAGTGTTTTACATGGAGAGACTGCCTATCTGACCTCCACAACCCAGTAACTGGGTAACACGATACCCCTTGGCAAGACTGGTGTCAGATCTCAAGCTTCTGAATACCCGTAACGACTGTCAAAGATCTTTAAATGACAGCCGGGACCAACGGCTTAACGTGCTGTCCGAGGCACGGAGGAAAATCGGTACGTTGAAAATGGTCACCCATCCACGGACCGACCTCGTCAAGCGTTGCTTAACCTTGAAGATCGACCCATGCGGCTGTTATTATTTAGCCACGAGCTCCTCGGGTGTACAATAAAGTATATAATAAATAAACGAATTCTTTCATTTGTACAATAGGAGGCTACACTATCGCCGAGTGTCAAAAGCTACCTTTTATATTGGAACGATGCACGGTTCCGATGTAATCGGCCACGAGAACGAAGCCGCAGGCCAAAGCAAGTTCAAAAATAAAATCGTTCCAAATAAAAGTGAAACTAAATACCAACCTACATAGATCCACAATATTTTGTCACACTGCAATTCAGAAGCGAAGCTTTTACGCACGACGGATATATCCGGTCCGAGCCGTCCCGATCCGTTCCGGCACGACACGATCCGGATGATCGCATTAAAAGGAATCAACTCTTTTGGAACACGGAGAGAAAGATTCTTTGTATTGTTGTTTTTATGTACAGGTTGTCTTTTATCGGTATGCAATTTAATTGTTGTTACTTTTAAAACAGAGTTTTATTTATTTTTACTAAATACGTACTACGTTTTTTTTAAGCTTTATTAAGAGCGGACTCTAGTCAACAGGAATTTGAAAAATAGGTATTTGAAGAAACTATTGCCGTCGCGTCACCTCCAACCTCATCCCGTAAAGTGCGAAAGGGACAACTGCAGCTCAGGCTGATTTTACCTACAAAAACTTTGACTAAAAGACGTTTCGTATTCTGCTGTTTTCTTCATGAAAACTGGTCTGATCTAAAAAAAAATATATCATAATTTAGAGGAAAAGTATATCTATGCTCCTATCATTTCCTTTTTTGTTAAAAACTTATAAATTTTGTCTGAAAGTCTTCTGAACATGGCGGTAAAAACGGGCATTTTTTTCGGATTTTTGGATTGTCATATTTCTTTTTGTGATTATGTTTTGGAAAAAGGAAATGATACAGGCACGTATTAATTAGACCTAGATTTTATGGAAAATAATCATTGCTCTAGAGGCATTATCCACGAAGAAAACATCAGAATGTGTTTGTATGGAGAAAGTCTCACTAGAGTCCCCTCTTAAGCCTTAGAGCGACAAACGAGCAGGCGGTCCGCTTGGTGACAAGTGGTCGCTTCTTGCAGAGGAACCCTTTTATTTTTAATATGAGCTGCCCAATAGGGTAGTTTACTGAAAATTTGTGTGTTTGTACGTCATGTAGAGTAATAAAAAATATTGGACTAGTATTTTTCTTTTGACATGTAAACATAAAGTGACGACGATATAATGCGTTGAAATATCGTGTGACGTTACGCGGCTAGTACACTTTATACTGCCTTAGTGACGTCACAAGCCCCCACTCCTGAACTTTGATGCGCTTTAACTTTTTATTGATTTGGTAAAGCAAAAAATACGTGTCCTATATTATTTGATAATCTCACTGACGGACTAAATAGAATTATCATTTTTCTACCCAGGAAACATCCGTATTTCGTTGCTCCATGGTATTAACGAATTAAAAACCTCTCCGGTATCTTCAAACCAAATTTTATCTTTTTGTAGATGACAGAATTCGACACACAGAAGACTATAATAAAAAAACTATCTACTTTTAGTAGACCATAAAATCATTCTCAGTCTCAATGTCTTTTCTTTCGCAGTTTCAATTTACCTGCTTTACGAATATCTATACTATCTATATCTAAACTAATATTATAAAGAGGAAAGATTTGTATTTTTGTATGTAACGAAAAGCTTAAAAACTACTGGACTGACTTCAAAAATTCTTTCACCGTTGGGAAGCTACACTATCCACAGGTGACATAAGCTACTTTTTATCCCTGTGATATTATTTACATAAAGCTGAAATAGGCATTTATTTTACATGAATCTTTTCTCACAATATTTAAACAAGGTACTAATTTTTAAATACCAGTTTTCACCTTAATAATTATCATCATTGACCCCACTTAACATAACCAAACAAACTGTAAACCCTTATTTAATCTCCCACTACCAATCTCTCACTACCAACAATAACAACGTAACGCAAATTTAATTACATCACCTTTAGCACTTTACATGAAGTGCTTAACGTAAACGCGCGCGTTAACACAAAGAGTGATTAATGACGTCGTGGTCGTGTCGACTTTTAACAAGTTCACAAACTATTTAATTAATTTAACTATATTGTGGTATCTACATAAATTGTTTTAGAATATGTTAGGAATTAGTTTAAGAGTTTGGTTGTTACAGGTAGTTTATCATCGGGTTAATAGGAAGTGACGACAATGTAGTAGTCGACTTATATGTACCGCACCTAGTCCTTCAGGTGGACCATTGTGCGTGGGCCTTGGCGGCCGTTGGGTGGATTATTCCAACCATCCCACCTCCCTCCAGAAGCTTATTAGGGCGCCTGGTTTTCTTAGAACGTCTGTGTAAGATCTGGATGACCCGAGGGTTTGTGTTCTTATCTGAATGACCCCTGTGCATTCAAAGAGAACGTGCGCAACGGTTTCCTCAGTCTCCATGCATGCCCTGCACAGAGGACTGTCCGTTATGCCTATTGTGTGGAAGTGTTTGTTAAGTGAGCAGTGTCCCGTGATGGTCCCCGTCACCGGGCGTAGGCCATTCCTGTCCAGGCGTAGCAGACGTCTGGTAAGCCTACTGCCTACAGCCTGGTGCCGAGGCCCACCAGTTTTCCGCCTGTGCCTGGGTGAATTCCTGTAGCCACCTGCGTATTTGGTTGAAGGGGATGGGTACAACAGGTTCGGGTCCATAGACCGCCGTGCTGCAAGCTCATCAAGCTCATCAGCCGCGTCGTTACCCAACGATCCGCTGTGTCGCTTTATCCATTGTAGTGTCATAAATTTCGATGTAATATATTTTTCCGTAAGGATTGGAGGACTGAAGCGCTTATACGATACCGCTCCCACCCGGCTCAATAATGTTCATTGGAATATGAGCTTCAGGGCGTCCACTATAGACATACTTTACATTGACAACACAAAGTAGCAGACAGCTCTCTGTAAGCTACCTACCACTCGATAATTGACTTTTCGCTTACCGCAGGCTTCCCACGCGCTTCAAGCGGTGAATCCGTGCGGTGTACGCACGCAGACTGCTCGCTTGAAGCATGTTTCTAGCTAGTCGAAAAAAGTAAGCCGAAAACGGTCAGCGCGGGGACAGCTAGTTGACTGCTAGCTTTAAGCGTGTGGACAGCTGGTTGCCTGCTAGCTGTTGACGCGTGGACAGGGCAGCAGTCATATCCATTTAAGGCGGTGTTGTGCGGGAGTGGTGTTGGAGCGGGGTCGTGTATGTTAGCTACGATCTTTAGAATTATTTATGAGAGATTGGTCGGAGTAGGCAAGATACCGAGAAGAGTGGAAGGGTTAGTTGATAAAAAACTAGTAGGTGAGTGTAGCAGTTGGTGTTCTGCAGCCTAACCCCATGGAAAACAGGTCTGAGTTTATTAATATGATTGTAGTAAATGCCATCGGGACCTTATTATCTGTCAATTTATATATCACAGGAAAAATAAAAAGGTGTTGAATGTTGGTGGTAGTCGTACCAACACTCAATATGATATATTTTTCATTAGGAGAGAAACAGGAGATGAACATTTGGTATACCAATTTTGCTGTTTTTTTCTTGAAATGGGAAACCCTCACCCATCAGTCACCCTTAGTTGACTGGTTGAGAATGCCTCAGGCATTAAGTTCGCCTATTTAGGTACCTGTATGTTGCATGCAGTTTCAATAAATTAATAATCAAATTTTTTGACATTACAGAGGCAGAATTATAATTCTAAACATCGAGACCCTTATTGAGAATTATTAATCTCACTCGACCCGGAAATTAAACCTGGAACCTCATATCATACTAGATCATATCCGGATTTATTTACATTCTTGCAGCCAAATATAATTAATCTTTTGAATCTTTGGGTTCTTAAAACGCTACAATTAATTTGAGAATTAATATATATCCATCGCAATTTAAAATTCTTTATTTTATTAACATTAATTGATTTTTTATATTAAAAAAAAATCCATTACAGATCTTTTTTATCTCGAAAAGGAACGGAAAAGACATTAAAAGGTGTGAATAAAAATGATGGAACCAAATCTCATTTACATTTATTTCATTTGATAATAAATTCGAATAACTTCTTACCTTAGTACACTTTGAGGGGCGAAATATTGAATTGAGCATCGTTAGGGGAGCATATTGAGGAGTATTCAAATACCTTATTTAATATTGTGTAACTGTATTTTGATTCGTAGAAACTGATTTGCAAGTGAGATTTATAAGAGCTTTGTAAGACTTAGCTACCATCTTTGAGGCTCTTAGACAAGTGGCATTCGATGTAGTCATAACTTCAAATACATATAATTGAACACATGATTTTTCGAAATCGTTTGTCAATCCCATACAATTTAGCCTTTTTGACAATCGCTTTCGCCACTCATTCGATTATAATGTCACTTGTCTAGGGCCTTTGGTGGCTCGACGCGATTTGATTTATATCATACCAACAAACGACTTTAAAAAAAAAATACAAGTATGTATTACAGTAACACAATGCGATAAATTCAACCAATTTGACATTTAACGTTAAATTGACAATCACTAATTAATTTTCTTGAGTGAACATTAAAGACACCTGAAACTCATTTAGGTGACTTTAATGTTAATGAATTATTAAGAGAATGGTCTTAATTTTTATGGTCCACTCACCATTGGGAGCCTGATTGCTGAAAACCGATCAATGTAAGTACAAGTTAAGTTAAGCTAAGTCCGTGCTATAACTTTATTGAACTTGGGATTTATTATAAACACCAGATCCTCTATAAACTCAATTAAAAAAATTGCGTGTTAAGTTTTATCACTACATAGCATAAAACAAAGTCGCTTCCCGCTTTCTGTCTGACCCTAAGGTATGCTTAGATCTTTAAAACTCCGCAACGGATTTTGATGTGTTTCTTTTTAATAGATAGAGTGATTCAATTGGAAGGTTTATATGTACATATTAACCTTCATATACACGCGGGTGAAGCCGCTGGCAGAAACTAGTCTATACCAATATTATAAAGAGGAAAGATTTTTTTGTTTGTTTGTTTGTGTGTTTGTTTGTACCGAATAGGCTCCGGAACTACCGGACCGATTTCAAAAATTCTTTCACTGTTGGGAAGCTACACTATGCCCGGGTGACATAGGCTACTTTTTATCCCTGTATTCCTATGGGAACGGGAACTACGCGGGTGAAACCGCGAGGCGTCCGCTAGTTAATTATAAAAGACTAGTTTTTCCCCGCGGCTTCGCTCCCATAGGCCACCCCACAGGACCCGTTTTTTAAAGGGGATTAAAAAATAGCTTATGTTACTCAGGAATAATGTAGCTTTCTATTGGTGAAATATTTTTTTAAATCGGTCCAGTAGTTTCGGAGCCTATTCGGTACAAACAACAAAAACTTCTTTATAATATTGGTATAGATTACTGGCGTGATAAAGTTCATAATTAAAATAATAGTATTAGTCCTCCTAACCAAATGTTGGTCATGGCAGCTAATCTCAGTGGAGACCAACCATAGTGTAGGCGATATTATAGTGCACAAGTACGTGTTGTTGTTGTAAGTCAACAACTACAACAAGTACGTGTGGTCCCGTGTGCACTTTCAACTTCCAACAGGCTTACTTACCTTCTGGGTCTCGAAAGTATAACAACACCAAGTTTTCAACTTTGGTCAGCCACAGAAAAATTAACTAATGGAAAATATTAATATTAAACATTATTATGAACATAGATTCAGAATGAAACTTACCAAATTATCCACTCTCTTTTAATTTTTAAGTATCTATCATCCAAAGATAAATGGAACCAGACTAACAGAGCCAGCAACTTTCTCAGACCATTAATTACTTGCATTTACTCCGTAGCACGATAACAGATGGCGCTGTCCGCAATTTTAATTGCTGCTCAAAGTTTTCACATAAAATACGCCGAGTTCGCGTGACATCACTCAGAATGAGGCCAGACATTGTTTTAGAATGAAACTAAGTAATTGGACTTCAGACTTAGGTCGAAACTTAGGTGTAGATGGTGTTTCTCTTGTTCAAGTTTTGTTTTGGATTTATTTGTAGTTTAGATAACAATCTAGCATTTTTGTATTGGTTTCTTACTTCCTTTTTTAGTGGTCTGACTAATAAATAAATTAAAAAAAAAAATATGGAGATGGTAAATTTCTCAAAAATTATTTATTTTATTTTACAATTTTAGAAAAACTTACAGCTAAAAAATTTAATACAAACAAGAGTAACAAAAATAATGCCAATTAAAAGTTGCCACAGATAGAAGAGAGCTTATGAACAAAAAAAAATTGAGAAGGTAGACATGTTTAACTCTCATAGCTAAAAATGTACATAATTTTTGAGAAATTTATGAATTTATTTACACGAAACGTGCTACTATGACCTGAAAGCACATCTCCTCAAAAACTTGACCGTCTTCTAAATTACTGCATTAGGTTTGCTTTCAATTTACGTGAATATGATCATGTCTCTGCGCATCGGTCGCTTTTAAGGGCCTACATACGCTTTAGTGCCGTAAGACGGTAACTTTCTAAAGCATACTCCTTAGTAACGGCTAGGTTAAAAGGTTTGAAAAAAATATATATGTATTATTGATTCATGTTCATCATTTTGAACACAAGGTTTTTTCCTGTAACAAATAGTTTTGCTTTAAAAAAATAATTAACATCATGAAATTTTTTCGCAACTTTTGGAAACTCCTCCAAAACGACTTGGATGTTTAAAAATATTTTTACATAAAAACAATTATGGCTGGAATTTCTTCATAACTAACATAGCATATGTAAATCAAATAATATTTTGCGAACAAAACAGTTCAAAAGGAGGTTCAATATTGATATTTTGGCATCGAGCGGGCGCACGGCCAGTACTGCGTTAATATTGGGGCGTAAATATCGCCTTAAAGTGGTTTCCCATTCACCAGCGCAGAGAGCAAAGGGCACTCAATACGTTGTACTCATTTCTTGACTCTCCGAATTCCCATAGTTATCTAGCCCCTCACTTTCAATACATCTGCGATAACCACAATTAAAATCTACGATCATCAAATAACCCCCATCTTCAATGTCCTACTCACCGAACTGACTTCATTCACTGTTCTTTCTTCATTAAGTCTATTTTCTGTGAAATACTCTCCACCAGGAAATTGGGATGGCAACCACCCGGTTAACCTTCAAAGTCAAAGTTCGCGAACACGAATACATTCGTCAGAAGTTGGCAATTTCTAGGGTTCCGTACCCAAAGGGTAAAAACGGGACCCTATTACTAAGACTTCGCGGTCCATCTGTCTGTCTATCACCAGGCTGTATCTCATGAACCATGATAGCTAGACAGTTGAAATTTTCACAGATGATGTATTTGTGTTGCCGCTATAACAAAAAATACTAAAAACAGAATAAAATAAATATTTAACTGGGGCTCCCATATTACAATTTTTTTTTTTTTTTTGCCCTTTTTTGCGATAATGGTACGAAACCCTTCGTGCGCGAGTCCGACTCGCACTTGGCCGGTTTTTTCCCAGTGTCTCTTTCAACTAATTGTTAAGTATATAGCTGTATTTAGTTATAGCTGTGTTTATCGTATATATTTATAGCTTATATTTATGGCTTGCATTCAAATCCATTTTTACAATCGTTATTTCACCTACCACTGTTTGTATCTACATCACCCAAAGGTTGACTGGTAGAAAATGCCTAAGGCATTAAGTCCGCCTCTGTACGTTTATGTGCTTAAAGTATTAAATAAATAATTAATACGTAAAAAAAATTAAGAAATTGATCACCTAAAAACGGATCATTTTGAAGAAAATTAAGCACTTCCCAACCTACTTGCGTGAATACTTCGTAAAAGTTATGACACCGTGTTTAATAATATATTCTTCGAAAATTTATTCCATATTTACGAAGAAGTGATTATTTTCGTAGCAACTTTGCTACAGCTTATCAGTCGCCGTAGCAACATGTTGCTACGCCGTAGCGAAAGCTACGAAATTCTTGAAGTAATTTTTCTGGTTTCATAGTAACGCTATAAATAAATAATCATACAAAGATAAAGTACACATAAATCAATCAATGTGACACGCTGAGTTTCACAATAAATTAGATTTTATTAAAGCTAAAAACTTTACTAATTCAAACGTTGTTAACACCAACATTGGCCCCAACATCGCAGTGTATGGAAAGTTTGTGATAAATTAACTTCACCGAAGCTTTGTTAGCAACTGTAACAAGTGACGACTGGTTGCAGTTACTATGTATGTTCGAGTGGTTTTAGCTTTATCTGATTTTAGATGGAAATCCATCAAAAAAGTTTGAGTGCTAGTCAATTTTATGTAACTGTATCCTGATGCGTTGTAATCAAATCAAAATCAAATCGAATTCATTTTATTTGCTCAAACAAAGGTACCATACATACATAATGAATTGTCAGCTTGAAGCAATGTTAGAATACAAAATAATAGAACGTCAAGTGTGCCTTGGCAAATGTGTTCCTTGATAAGTGCCGTTAAAAAAAAAGGAGCATGGCGGTTTTTGGGCGCCATATTGTAGGATTTCAATATTATTTTTCTTCGTAAAGAGTTTTAATAGGTGATTACAAAAATATATACTACTTAAACGTTTAAAAGTAATTAAAAAGTATAACTAAAAAGTTGTAAATAAAAAAGTTAATAAAATCAAAACACCCAACTGCAAAGATGTAAATAAGAAGAAAATCATGCTGTGCAGTCGGATGATATTCATAGTTTTGGTCAGCCAGCTCCCAAATATGTATCCTCCGACTGCACAGCATTATTTTCTTCTTGTTTACATCTTTGCACTCGGGTTTTTATTTTTACGAATGCACTTAAAGCTGATCCTCCACGGGATTGTAACGACCAAAATTTTACGGAGTATTATCGCAAGATAATTTCAGAATATCATAGTGACGTGTATGTTGTACGTAGTGGTTTATATTATCTTTCTATACTTATTTGTTATATATTTTTGTATTATATTAGACACAACAGGCTTTGGTTTCCGTACGTCACGTCCTAGAAACGTCACTGAAAATCAGCGCCGTGCTGTGGGTCTTCCACGGCACAGCATTATGCTGAGTGGAAGCCTTCTTGTCACAGTCATGACATGCATCTGCTTGTACTTACCTGCTCATCATCCTTGTACTGTACTCAAATTTGGTTTTTTATTTTAATCTTACCTTCCTTTACTAACATAATTTAAGTACTTACTAATACCGTCAAGGGTTTAATTTAAGAAAAAGTCAAAAAAAATTTAAGTCGTTTTTGTGGCGAATAAACCCTTTTTCTTTCTTTCTAGTTAAACCTTTTACAAAACTCCATAGAAACTCCCTAGGCTAGTTTTCAGTACAACTAAATATTCCTAACTAATAGCCAGTTGTTAACATGGCCGCAGTTGAATACATCACCGAGGTCGGGGCTGTTCGATAGTTCAGCATTGTAAAACAAGTTAGTGTTCTGAACATTGTGGGGCTGGCTTTTGTTGCTCTTTTGGGGTAGTTGTTATTGGTCAGTCAGCTAAGCAAAAAGTGTGCTATGCATTACTTTGAGTTATATATTATCAGGTGTAAAAGTAATAATAACTAGGATTACTCTTATACCTGACTAGCTGACCCCCGCGGCTTCGCTCCCGTCAAAATTATAGCCTATGTTACTCGGGAATGATGTAGCTTTCCATAGGTGAAAGAATTTTTGAAATCGGTCCAGTAGTTTCGGAGCCTATTCGGTACAAACAAACAAACAAAAAAATATTTCCTCTTTATAATATTGGTACAGATTAAATGCTTCTGCCAGCGGCTGCAGTGAAAAACTGTTTAACATCCCAAGGGAACATTATAACGGGATAAAAAGTAGCTTGTGTGCTATTCCAGCTTATAATCTATATTTGTGCCAAATTTCATCCAGATCCGTTCAGCCGTTTTAGCGTGATTGAGTAACAATCATACATCTACACGCACATCCATCCAAACTTTCGCATTTATAATATTATTAGTAAGATTACTTAGCGTGTGCTTCTTATTTATTTATTTACTAGCTGACCCGGCAAACTTTGTTTTGCCATAAAAAGACCAAACATTTATCTACCCTACCCTACCCTACCCTACCCTACCCTACACTACCCTACACTACCCTACCCTACCCTACCCGACCCTACACTACCCTACACTACCCTACCCTACACTACCCTACTGTACCCTACCGTACCCTAACCTACCCGACCCTACACTACCCTACAATACTCTACCCTACACTACCATACCCTACCCTACCCTAACCCTACCCTACCCTACCTGAAGGACTACCACGGCGCTAGAATTTACTAGTGCAACAGAACGGAGGACGGTGCCGTCAAGACAGCAATCGCTGTCTTTGACGGTGATATAGACGTCCTCCAGTGCCCGGACTTCACCACACCTAACATCACGGTGGTGAAGATGAGGACAGTTGCCTGGGAGATCGTGGTGGCCTCGTTCTACTTTGAACCTAAGCCAGAACCGATAGGGCCATACTTGGAGCAGCTTAAAAAGATTGAGCGGCACTTCGGCCGGCAGATCATCATGGGCGGCGATGTCAATGCGCAAAACTCTTGGTGGGGTAGACAGAAAACCAATAGTAGAGGGAATGAGGTGGCTGGTGCTCTTGAAGAAATGGATTTGCAGATACTCAACGTCGGCGATACCCCATACCCCGACGTTCTACACAGTTCGTGGTGCCAGCGTCTACTCCAGTAGAGTAGACATAACGGTCTGCACGGCGGATTTACTCGGCCTAGTGGACGACTGGAACGTCGTCGAAGGCCTGACAAGCTCGGACCACAACACCATCACCTTCAGTCTGGCCTTGGAGAAGGCAAGGGGTGTACAAATTAGCAGAACCACTAGAATCTACAATAGTAAAAAAGCAGACTGGGATCATTTTCATGAGAAACTGACCCAGTTGCTAATAGTTAATAAATTAAATTCAATAGAAATAGGCAAAATTAAAAATACAACAGAACTCGAAAACAAAATAGACATATACCAAAAATTAATTACAGATACAGCAAACCACAGTATACCCCTTACAAAGCCAAAAAACAAGGTCAGCTTACCATGGTGGTCAGACGAGCTCGCCACGCTGAAGAAGGCAGTCGCCACAAAAAGGCGTAGGATCCGTTGTGCAGCACCCGTTAGGCGAGAGGCCGTCGTCGCTGAGTACCTGCAAATTAAACAAGAATATGAGGAGAAATGTAAAAAAGCTCAAACAGAAAGCTGGAAAGCTTTCTGTGAGAGACAAGACGGGGAAGGGCTATGGGACGGCATATACCGCGTCATAGGCAGAACAAAAAAGAGGCATGAGGACCTGCCCCTGACCGTGAACGGAAAGGCGCTGGACAACCTCCACTCTGCCGAATTGCTGGCAGAAACCTTCTACCCTGGGGATAGGGAGGAAGATGACACAGCGGAGCATAAAAATATAAGAGCGATGGCGGAAAAGGTGAACATCGTGGGCCATGATGAGATTCATGACCCACCGTTCACTATCGAGGAGCTAAACTCCTCCCTGCGTTCATTCAATCCCAAAAAGGCCCCCGGGGCCAACAGCCGATATCTGCCAGCATTCGATCGACCACGATCCGGAAACTTTCCTAGCACTGGCCAATAAGTGCTAGGAGCTGGGCTACTTTCCCGGGACCTGGAAGGAGGCCACAGTTGTGATCCTAAGGAAACCCGGGAAGGAGAGCTATACGGCTCCAAAGTCATACCGACCAATTGGTCTTTTGCCAGTGTTGGGAAAGGTCCTGGAGAAAATGGTCATGAACAGGGTCAAGTGGCACATTATACCGAAACTCAGTACTCGCCAGTACGGGTTCATGCCCCAAAGGAGCACGGAAGACTCCCTCTATGATCTGGTGGGTCACATTCGCAGCAAGCTCAGTGAGCGAAAGCTGGTAGTAGTGGTCTCGCTAGACATAGAGGGGGCCTTCGACAGTGCATGGTGGCCTGTTATAAAAGAACCAGACTGGCTGAGGAAAATTGCCCGGTAAATGTGAGGAGAGTTGTGGACAGCTACCTCAGTGACCGAAGGGTCAGGGTCAGGTACGCTGGAGTTGAAGTAGTAAGGGAAACCTCGAAGGGCTGTGTCCAGGGATCAATTTGAGGGCCGATGCTCTGGAACACCCTTCTGGACCCCTTACTAAAAGGGCTGGTAGATCGGAAACACTACTGCCAAGCCTTCGCTGATGATGTGGTGCTAGTATTCGATGGCGATACAGCGATCGAGATTGAGCGGAAGGCCAATGACGCCCTCGCCCATGTTTATCAGTGGGGTGTCAGCAATGAGTTGAAATTCGCACCGCATAAGACCAATGCGATGGTAATCACGCGGAAACTGAAGTTCGACACCCCACGGCTCAGCATGGGAGGGGTAGCCATTGGCATGACGCAGGAAATCAAGATCCTGGGGCTAACAATCGACAACAAGCTTACGTTTAACAAGCACGTCGCCAATGTTTGTCAGAAGGCGACGGACTTTTATAAGCAGTTGTCGAGGGCTGCGAAGGTCAGCTGGGGCCTCCACCCCGACGTCATCCGCACCATGTACACGGCAGTGGTGGAACCGGTAATAATGTACGCGGCAGGTGCATGGGCACCTGCAGCCACAAAACAGTGCGTCACAAAGAGGTTAAATGCGGTCCAGCGGGGATTTGCACAGAAATTGTGCAAGTCCTATCGCACCGTTTCCCTAAACTCGGCACTAGTGTTGGCCGGGATACTTCCCCTCGACCTCCGAATACGAGAGGCAGCTGCCCTATATGAGGCAAGGAGGGGGTCGCCCCTGTCGGCACTGGGAGATGGGGACGTCGAGCGACGCGCCGCATTTGCCTCTACACCCCACCCGGCGGAGCATATGAGCCTGCAGTTCATATGCCTGGCAGATCAGGACCAACTTGCAGACCACTGCTCACAAGCAGTGCAGATTTATACGGACGGCAGCAAAATCGATGGCAAGGTGGGGGCGGCATTGTCTTTTTGGAGCAATGGCGCCGAAACCGGATGCCAGAAGATTAAACTGTCGTCCTACTGCACGGTCTACCAGGCCGAACTGCTGGCCATATGCAAAGCCACGCGGGAGATCGCCAAGAAAAAAGACTCGACTTTTGGTATTTTCAGTGACTCGCGATCGGCACTGGAAACGGTCAAAAACCACCGCTCTCTTCATCCCCTTGCAGTCGAAGCCCGGGAGAACCTGAGGCAGTGCAGCATCCAAAACAAGCATGTTGCTCTGTTTTGGATCAAGGCGCACGCGGGACTGGAGGGGAACGAGAGAGCCGACCAGTTGGCAAAAGAAGCGGCATTAAAACTTAAAAAGAAACCAGACTACGACCAGCGCCCGGTTTCATTCGTCAAGCGACAAATCCGTCAGGATTCGCTCGTCGAATGGAACCGGAGATACTCAATGGGTGATACAGCCGCCACCACAAAATTATTCTTTCCGGACGCCGTGGAAGCCTACAAAATAGTAAGAAAAATGAGACCAACAGGGCTCTTAACCCAAGTTTTGACGGGGCATGGTGGGTTTTCAGAATACCTGAACAGATTCAGGTGTAAGGAAAGCCCATCATGCACATGTGACGATGACGTAGACGAAACGGCGATCCACGTAATTACGGACTGCCCGGTATATGCCCTAGACAGATACAACACCGAACAGCAGCTAGGGATACAGATCACACAAGGGAACCTTCATGAACTTATCAGTAGGAAAATTTACAGAGAAACATTCACAGCATACTGCCTAACAGTAGCACAAAGGACAGTCAGCAAAAATAAATAAGCCATTAACATCAATGCTCGAAGACTTACATTGTTATGTAAGTCTGGAAGCGTACAGAGCAGTATACATCAGAAACCAACTGAATCTAGCTACTGCTAAAATATTTTTGCTGTAAAATATGTTTTAATCATAAGTTATTTTAATTAGTATAAAATGTAAATTTAAGAAACTCGTCAAGAGACTGAGTAGCATGTTAATAGTTCATAAGAAATTGTATATATTTGACCTTTAATAAAACGAGTCCCCAAGGTCTCAGACCATGTCCGGGGAACCTCCCTAGTTCGCAGAGCGCCGAGTGGTAGGCGCCGTCTTCAATTACCTACCCCCTACCCTACCCTACCTATATAGCCTATGTCCTTTCCCAGGTCTCAAACTATCTTCATACCAACTTTCATCTAAATCGGTGCAGCGGTTTAAGCGTGAAAAGGTAACAGACAGACAGACAGACAGACCGAGTTACTTTCACATTTATAATATTAGTATGGATTTAATGATCACAAACGAGTGTTACAAAACAAAAGCATCTTACATAAAATCATCATAATCATCATTTCAGCCGAGAGACGTCCACTGCTGGACATAGGCTTCCCCCAGGCGTCACTACATTGACCGTTCCCGTGTGTCTCGCCACCAGAGCCTTCCCGCAACCTTAACCAGGTCATCGGACCACCTAGTGGGAGGCCTTCCAACGTACCGTCTTCCGGTTCGCGGTCGCCATTTGAGAACTTGTCGGCCCCATCGGCCATTTGTTCTGCGAGCAATGTGCCCTGCCCCTCTGCCATTTAAGTGTTGTAATTCTTCGGGCTTTAAGTTTTGTAACTTTCATTCTCCTGTGGATATCCTGATTACACAAAATATGATTTACAAAATAGAATTGTTCTGTAATGCACTCCTAATTACAGGCAACGACAGCTTACCACAGCTTCCTTGTGGAAGAATACAAAAAACTACAGAATACCGTGCGACCCTTGCTACATAATAATATTCCTTTTGCAGTGTCCACGTTCCTATATACCTTCATACTACCCACTTCTATCTGATGCGTTTGTAATTTACACATCTATGATATTGCCAAACGTTGTAATTTAATAATTATTTTATTATTATGAAAGTCAAATCAGTGTTTGGAAAGATGACTTGTTAAGATATTCCTCGTGACGCTATCAAATCAAAAACTGCAAGAACAAATTGGCAACTTACGATAACTCAAATTAACAATACTTAGTCGTGGAGACTTAAGCAATCCGATCTCAAGAAACTTTTCTTCTATTTAAGTAGAACTGCGACTACAAGCGAAACTGCAAGAGCTTCGAAACACAAACACTAACAATATTTTAAAAGATAACGTTACGATATCACTTCTGAACTAAAATCATAAATTTGCGAAGGGGTATTATTGAGATAGGAACTATAGAGATGCCCTTTGCCTTCGAAAGGGTAGCGTAGACAGGATAGTGAAAAAAAAGAATTGTTCGTTATATTGTCGCCCAAAGTTTCGCTATGGGGCGAAATTAAATAATTCTCTCTTCTGTGATAGATAGACGTATACAAATTCACATACCATGTTATTAAAAAAAAACAAGATAGACTCGTCTTTACCTATTTTACTGCCAAGGGCTTAAGAATCTCGATGAAATTTTGGTTGTCTATACCTATATAAAACCAATATTATAAATAGGAAAGATTTTTTTGTTTGTTTGTTTGTACCGAATAGGCACTGAAACTACTGGACCGATTTAAAAAAATCTTTCACCAATAGAAAGCTACATTATTCCTGAGTAACATAGGCTATTTTTAATCCCGAAAACGGTTGCTGTGGGTTGGTCTATGGGAGCGAAGTCACGGGGAACAGCTAGACATTTATAAATTCAAACTGGCAACCCGCCCCGGCTTTGCACGTGGCAAATTAAGTACCTGGTTTATCGTTCTTTCTGTTAGTTCCGCCCGTATCAAAATCCGTTGTGTGAGTATGAAGAAGTAAACGGTGAAACAGGCAGATATCTCTGTGCGACAGTCTGACAGCGACTATGTTTTTATTACTATTTCGAGATATACCAATGAAAAATTGTTTTTATTAAAATATATTTATTTTAAACATGCTTTTTTCGTATTTTTGTCAGCAAACCCTTTCATTTGATACCCATATCATGGCAGCACACAAACAATAACTAGTCCGCCATCTTAGGCCGTCATCCATATTGTATTTAGAATGATGTCACTTAGCTAAACATGCATTGTCATCCAAACTAAACGTGTATGCAACATTTCATCTTAATCGGTGGAGGATAACTGCTATAAAGTCAGTTGCAAGATTTGACCCGAACACTTTTACATACTTTTACATACATACACTGCAAGTTAAATTTAAAAAAAAACTTGTAAAATGGCTAGCTGAGCATGTTCGAGCTCTATCTACGCTGATCCTAAGGGTAATAACCCTTGCTTGTTGGTTTTGGCGCGAACTTCATATGTTTGTTTATTTTTGTTAGAGTAAATAATGGGGAAAGTTCAACTTACTACGTTTAGATTGTTGTAAAGATTGCAGCTGGTATAGCTCCCTTTCGGAGTGTGTAAGATCTACTCTTAAACATTGTTTTTATACGGTAGAGTTCAAACTACACGGTGATTCATTCGCACTTTTTGGGGGGTGAAGTACTCATGCATTTGTACAACTTCATGAGTATGGGACCAATGAAGGCTACCGTTTTTGTATTCACCAGTTGGCGCCACTGGCTGGTAAGGTACTTGTACTTGAATATAGCTGTTAAACGTTGTTAAATTTAATCATCATCTGCCTAGCCTTTTCCCAATTATGTTGGGGTCGGCTTCCAGTCTGACCGGATTCAGCTGAGTACCAGTGTTTTACATGGAGCGACTGCCTATCTGACCTCCACAACCCAGTAACTGGGTAACACGGTACCCCTTGGTAAGACTGGTGTCAAATCTCAAGCTTCTGACTACCCGTAACGACTGTAAAAGATCTTTAAATGACAGCCGGGACCAACGGCTTAACGTGCTTTCCGAGGCATGGAGGAAACTCGGTATGTTGAAATGGTCACCCATCGACGGACCGACCTCGTCAAGCGTTACCTAACCTTGAAGATTGACCCGTGCGGCTGTTATTATTTAGCCACGAGCACCTCTGTCTACACGCCAAGTGAACAAGCCTGATTATCAATATTTGACATTCTAGTAGTTCGTAATAATTCAAAGACAAGTTACTACTACCAACTTCGAGACATTGTGATAACAACTACCAAAATTATTCTAAGCCAATATTCCCTTACCGACTACAAATTATTAAGTAGACTTAGCTTATTCATGTTCCACTTACTAAGACTATAGACTGAACTAGGAGTATCATAGTATTTCTTGAGAACAACCGCTCGTGATTTGAAGATTTAATTAGGCTAACTTTCTGAAGCCATGTCGACACAGATGGCGCGAAGATACGCGTGTTCAGAAGTCTATTTTTAGGAATTTGCTAAGGCTTCCATGAAAAAAGTTTTTCATATACATGACCAGAAGAAGTGGGCTTCTTTTGTAAGACGAATAAAATGCCACGGTGTATATGTATATGTATAGAGACAGCGACCGTCGAAGACTCAAAAAGACCGGCCGAGTGCGAGTCTGACACGCGTACAGAGGGTTCCTTAAAACAGTAAGACCTTATAGATGATGTTTTTCAGAAAGGCCAGGTGCGCAGTACTCATAACCGGCGTGTGTGTATGACTAGATGTATGAATGTGAGTGAAGCAAAAGAAGTATGTAAGGATCGTAGCAGATCGTAGCAAGATGGCGTTCTGTAGTTTCTGCCTACCCACATGGAAAAAAGGCGTAAGTTTATGGTTTAAAGGCGTAAACTTACGAAGGAACAAAATTAACTTTGCCATTCAAAAACTGTTGTATTACTACCTATACATCAACATACAAAAGTTTTACTTTTCCAAGTACATTTTATAAGTTGCTCTACTATTACTCGTAAACTTGTAAAACCTACTTGAATTTGCAATTTCTTACTTAATTTTACGCAAACGGATCCCTACAAACCTCAGCTTAAAGGTATTATAGACCTGAGTATTTGATATGAATTTCAATTTAATACCTCTACGCGTTCATGGGGAAAGTTTAAAATTATTAAAAAAAAATTCAGTATATGATGTAACTAAAAATTTACAGTTTTCACAATTATCTGTGCTATAAGAAGTTGTTTCGTACCAAATTTCAAGATTCTGAGTTCACGGGAAGTACCCTGTAGGTTTTGATTCCCTTGCGAGTGTCGAAAATTTGCGTCAATTTGGGGCATAAATAGCTGTATCTTATGAGTGCGTTGGCTTAGAAGTTTGATTTTTTCACAGCTCTAAGGAACAGTAGACTTGACTTGACTTGTATTTGATATAAATTTCAGCTTGATGCCTCCACGCATTCCTGAGAAAAAGGGTCTTGACAGACAGACAGACGGACAACAAAGTGAACCTATAAGGGTTCCGTTTTTTCCTTTCGTTATACGGAACCCAAAAAAGGTTTTCACAGACACATAATATTTTTGAATGGCCTATCTAACCATCCCAAACCATGGGATAGACGAGGGAAAAAACATTCCCACTTTACTTTACTTTTTTTTCTTCGTTTTGTTTCACCACTTTGTCGGCGCGATTAATATGTTTATCCATGCCAAATTATAGCTTTCTAGTGCTAAGAGTCTCTGAGCTAAGCTGCGGACGGACAGACGGACATGGCTAAACTGTAAGGGTTCCTTGTTGACTACGGAACCCTAAAAATGGGGTTTGAGATTAGCTATCTAAAAAATGTTACATGGTGAATTGCTTACATTTTACCTATTCGAAAATCGCTATCGCTGAGAGAATGAAATATTGTCTATAGCCTCGAAATTCAACTTAATTTACTTACTTGTCACTGGTCTCTGGATTGTAAATTTTTGAAATATATTGTGTAACATATCTGATCATCATAATCGAGAGACCACTGGTAATTTAGTAAATTAGTGGATTTAAGGCCCATAGCCTTCGGCTGGCTATCTGGATTTCTTCGTGATGGTTTTGTTCAAACATACAAACATTGTCTTTCAAAAGTTATATTGTATTTTTTATTAATACGCACCAAGTTTACCGAATAATTGATCGAAAGATTGGCCATCTTAAGTGGCAGTGGGCATTGCACATTGCTCGCAGAACAGATGGCCGTTGAGGCCGAAAAGTTCTAGACTAAAGCTGTGTCTTCTGGTACGTGGTCGCACGTACCAGAAGACACAGCTTTAGAAGGTCTCCCTCTAGGTGAAGCAACGAACTGTTCAAGGCAGCGGAAACGCACAGGACCGATCAGAGTGGGGGACGACGCTTGGGGGAGGCCTATGTCCAGCAGTGGACGTCTTTCGGCTGAAATGATAAAGGAGATGATGATGATTAATAAGCACAAATTATGTCATTGTAGACTAAGCTTTCTTTCATAAAAACCTGCAGCTGAATAATTCACATTTACTTAGAATACAAACATTCTTTCATTATAAAAGTAGGACCAACTCAGTGAAAACAAAAACAAGCATTTCACGAACACACCATAAACAATGAATGTCCCATTGTTGCCATCATTATGGACGCCATTTTATCAGCGTGCCATTAGCTGAATTAGATTATTAATAAGATATGGGTTTAATGGCGGGAGTGGCTCTTCCTATTTCCTTATTATTCGAGTGTTTGTTTTAAATATAAGCTTTTAATTTAATTTGACTGCCTTCTTGTTTTGCCTGGTTCAATTCCCGGGTTAGGCAAATATTATTGGGGTTTTTCCATCTAGAACTTCTCATTAGAGCCCAGAGTCCGAATTTGTGTCCGGTTGATGGCAAAAGGCTAGCTCTCTGTTATATGCGACTTAGACATATCTGGTGAAATGTGGGCGTCCCATAGGTACATTTCTGCACAACCCTTCAAGTAATACTGGTGTGATGTTATGTTTAAGACGACGACTAACGCCAACGACTTTGACGGAACAAAACGCGCTCTCGTTCCACACCCGCGCGACCCAAAATTTAGTAGTTTTTTGTACTTTCCTTATTATTCTATGACTTAAAAAAAAACCTCAGATCAAAATTTTGATAGTTAAATTGTTTATGAAATGGTGTCGATTTCATTAAAATACGCCCAGCGGTTTTGGTGCGATTGTCGTGTTTTTGTCCGTTTTAGACATAACTTTACAAATTAATTACACTTTGCTATAGGTACGAATAAAACTGTTTTCTTTTATTTTTTTGTAAATTATTAAGAAAATGGTCTCATGTAACATATAAATTACGACTTGCCGTGTAAACGTGATTATCATTTTAAAATCATCTACTCAAGGGAATCGGCGCCTTAAATGATATGAACTAACAAACGTGTGTTAGAAAGTCACTACATTGAGTCAAAAGCTCAGCTGACCGCCAAAAAGTTGGAGCGCGTTGCGAAGTTGAGACTGTACTTCACGCCAGTAACTTGTATCAAGCGCAAGTTCGATCATGCATGGAGTAAAGCTCTCATCTCTGGGACGGATCTGCTAAATACCAGCTTGATGCACCTGAGTCGAAAGAAAAACGGGCCAAGAAGCTCATCGGCAATGAGACACTGGTCAAGTCAAGGCTCCAGAGCCTTCAACATCGTCGACGAGTTGCCAGCCTGTCGGTTTTTTATCGGTTACATTTCGGGGAGTGTGCGATGGAACTGCTTAATTTGATTCCGCCTAGCCCGTTCCCTCATCGGACTAGAAGACAAACGGCGATGCGTCATCTAGATAGTGGAAATCCATACGCACAAAGCGTTTTGCTAATACTTTCATTGTGCGCACAGCTATGAAAGTATGAGTGGAATTCCCTGCCAGAGTCTTTGTTCCCTAATAGCTACAACCTTGGGGTCTTTAAGTCAAGAGTGAATAAGTTACTTCTAGGCAAGCGTGTGCCATCATCGAACACATCATCGCTTACCATCAGGTGAGATAGTGGTCAAACGCGAGCCTATCAAAAGTAAAAAAAAATTAGTTATTAATATCCATCTAATGAATGTCAAGATGTACTGGTTCTTTACTACACAGTAAGGGGAGGGCACTCGTTTAAGGAGAGAATTTTGTGAAGAAATGCACAGAAAGACAAGACTAGGTATTTATTTCATTTTAGCTTGTCAAATTATTAACCAGAAAGCTAGCTGTCCGTTCCTAAACTTGGTCTTTTGGTGGCGCCAAAAATACAATAACTGAATCGACAAACAAATTAAAAAAACCGGTCAAGTGCGAGTCGGACTGGTGCACGTAGGGTTCTGTACCATTATCGCAATAAACGGCAAAAATATCACGTTTGTTGTATGGGAGCCCACTTGAATATTTATTTTATTCTGATTTTAGTATTTGTTGTTATAGCGGCAACAGAAATACATTATTGTAAAAATGTCAACAGTCTAGCTATCATGGTTCATGAGATACGGCCTGGTGACAGACAGACAGATGGATATTAGTCTTAGTAATAGGGTCCCGTTTTTCCCTTTGGGTACGGAAAGATTCGCGAAGTCTACAGTTCACAGAGCCACTAGTTACTTTAAACCAAAAATGAAAACTTTACAAGATCTGCATTTTGATTTCCAGGATAGTTAAATCAAATCAACGTTGGCTTCCGAACAATAAAAGTATTTACGTAATCAGTACTTTCAGAGTTCTCTCCAACAAAAACAATTTCATATCTTGTGAAAATATTACTTCTGATAAATTCGTGTGCTCCCCCCCTCCCCTACAACAAAGACCTAAAAATATTACAAGAACAAAGAAAGAAATGCCGTTTATTTTTAAAGAACTTTTCACAGTAATGAACGAATGCATTGTGTCCAATTATGACATATTTATTTATCTTACTGTTAGGATGTAGTTTTCTGGACTCGTGCCAAAATGCAGCAACTTTATTATGAAATAATTCAAAAGGAACACTGTTTCTCTTTAATAAGTATGTACAGTTAAAGGCCAAAAGTGCATTCTTACTCTCCCAAAACTCAAATGGCTAGTTTTGTAGAAGAGGAATAATCTACAACTGATTTAATATGTCGTATAGAAATTAAAGTATAGATTATACCTATAAACCGTAAAAAGTTGAAATAGGTGTCAAAAAAATAATACTGTTTTGCTTGAAAGTGACTGCACTTTTGACCCTTAACCGTACACATAATATATAAATTGTTCGTATTTTATTTTTTCGTAAGCATATAGTTACATAATCAAAAATAAACTTTATACAAAAAACTATTTTTGTTGCCTGTAAGAAAAAAAGTATGCAAGACCCAAATATTCTTCCAGTGTAAGGAGTAGTAGCTTGTACATGCTGA
The DNA here is from genome assembly GCA_949775005.1 of Orthosia gothica. Lineage (NCBI taxonomy): Eukaryota > Metazoa > Arthropoda > Insecta > Lepidoptera > Noctuidae > Orthosia > Orthosia gothica. The sequence continues at coordinate 8,013,173 of OX459068.1, forward strand.
GTAGCATTAGGTAGGTAAGATCAATGCTATATATATATATACATAGGGCATGGCATGGATTAGTTATACATTGAATACATCAGGAACCGCCCGATAGCAATCAGCCGGTTCTCGAGTAACTAGCTCTTGCATGATAAATTATTGATCCCTCTGCCTTGCTGATAACCTTTGATTTAATCTATTTACATAAAACTCATACCATGCTTCGCGATTATCCCTTACAGCGACCAAAAACATAAATATAATAATATAAATGTATACTATGACAACGGGATAAAAGAAAATATGTCCTTGAAATACAAAAACAACAATATGATGTCACTCAACAAAAATATCAAAGTAGCTATATATAAACGACGCTAGTTGTTAGTACCTGTACTACGTGTGCTCATTTTGAAACTGCAACAAAGTGAAAACACAGTTATAATTTAAATCAAACAGTTTGTCAATACAGGATTAGTTTGAACTGCAAAGCTGAAGATCACGGACATTACATAAGTTGAAAAATATAATAATGATAAATATATACAAACGAAGCAGTGATGTGGGTTAATAGGAACACCCTAACCAAAGTGCATGCTTTTTAAATATTTCATTTCAATATGCAGATCATAAACTTTAACAATGTCCACGTAAAACATATAACTAATAACCAGTGGTTCTTTACTGTCGTTAAATAATAAAATAAATGCATAATAATCTATTCCTTAACAACTCCGGTTACCACGGCATAATTACACCCGTAGAATGTTAAATGGAGTAAGCGTAGCGTTACACAATCATAGTTTCTGTAATTTCTGAACTTCTTCAGGATGTACCATGATGTCAGTCCGTAGAAAAACGTAGCTAGAGTCAGCACAAACACTGTGAGATAAATGATATCTTCAATTCTATATATCCAAACATCAGGCAGCGAGTAATACTCGACACTTTGGTCAAGTGGGCCCAACTCGAAATGGACCCACGGGATCGGTCCAAACTCTACGCTGGTGTCGTTATCAGACATTGCGAATTATACAGCACAAATTTGAGTAATTTATCATTTATTTAAACTTCATGTACATGGTGGTACATAGGCGGACTTAATGCAATAAGGCATTCTCTACCAGTCAACCTTTGGGTTAAAAAGGACACAACAGTGGTAGGCGAAAAAATATAAAATAGAAAAGTAATTACAATCGGATATTCAACAACCCCAATTACAGAAAATAATGCCATTGACATATAATGTTGCCAGTTTTCACACGAAATAGCTTTTAAGTCAGTAATAACGCGTTTCTGCTCCATACTTCAGTAATTTGATGATTTAAATATACACTACTCCGATAAAATAACTGTGTACTTGGCGCTGTCAATTTACTCTAACGTTCAATTCACACTATTGGCGCACTATGAAAGATAGTATCTTAATTTCTTAAATATGTATTATATTTTTTCGGAAAAACAGAAGGCTTATGACAAAAGCATTCATAATACTGTCACCTAACGCCTCTTTAGCGCCGAAAAGCAATAAACCAAAAGCAAAAAAAGAATAAATTTGAAAAAGGAATATTTTACTTTAACAGCGCGCGCTCCTGGCGTGTTTATGGCCAGCAGGCAATTGATGTTTACGATAAATTAATTAAATAGGAGGCTATGAGAGTAATCGCGTTTTTTTTAATGTCGTATTATATTTTTGATTTTTTACATCTGTTTTCTGGAATAGCTAGAATTCTATGCCTTTGTGCTTGCTTAATTTACGGCTTATGTCTAAATCACTGTTTAACCGACTTCCCAAAAAGGATGAGGTTATCAATTCAACTATTTTTTTTTAATTGTGCGTTAACATCAGAACTTTTTACTGGGTGACCCGATTTTGATGATTCGTTTTTTTTTATTTGAAAGCTGGTACTTGTCATGTGGTCCTATTTAAAATTCATGATGATCTGATATGAAGAACTTCGGAGATATACATCAGAACTAATAATAATAATAATAATAAATAAAAGTAATAATAATAATATAATAGTAATAATAAGTAGTAATATATTTAAAAATGTAGACAATAAGAAAGAATATGAATAAAGGAGATAATAATAATAAAGTAAATAAAGTAACTTACCTGATAGACATCGCAGTCCCCAATACGCACAACATTCAGAAGACAATCACTGAAAAAATAAGTAAATACGCAGAACTCAAGGACGAAATAGTTAGAATATGGCGGCAAGAAAAAGTTTATGTAGTCCCCATAGTCCTTTCTACAACAGGCGTTATTCCGAACCACCTTCTCCATAGTCTGAAGTTACTTGATCTAAACGAAAATCTCTATATCACCCTTCAAAAAGCTGCCATCTTAAACACATGTCGAATTGTCAGAAAGTTCATGCAAATTGATGAAAACGAAATAGGACAACATCATTCATCCTCAACATAACACACCACACGCTGTATTTACTTGGTCTCGGCCCGTAAATGTAGCTTAAACCAGCCTAAAAGCTGAGAATTTGGACACTTGAAAATAATAATAATAAATAAATTTATTGTTTTCTCTCCACAAAGGTTGACTTACAATCTACTTAAAACTATGCATTACATATGTTAAAGCTCCTTTGCGGGAGACTGGAGTCCGTACTAGGGAACCCTGTGTTACGGATCTCCAGGCCCACCTCCTAGAGTATAATAATAATAATTAAATTCGATAATTCCGGCAATTTTAACTAAATCAAATTACATTATAAAGAACACTGTGAAAAGTCAAATAAATACTCAAATCACAATAAAATAGTAATCCAGTAAACGTAATGAATACAATAAAGAATAATAATGTACATGTCTGAGGCAAATAAATAATTTCGCATCTTAATTTGTACCTCGTGAACACAATAAAAGTTAGGAAGAAGAAAAGTGGTACTGTACTTGTGCGTTACGGTTGCGAGTGCGTATGTGTATGGTGCTGGTGTGTGAGTGATGATAGATTTCGTGCCTGAAGGGCGTGGGTGATTTGTATTTTGGAAACTTAATTTGAGAGTTGTGTGTGTAAGTAGAAGATAGTCAATGTTGCGGACAACAGAATATAGGCCTAAGACAGTATGAGTAGTAATTCCTCTGTACTGTCATAGTTAAGTTTTTGTAGCCAGTTGAATAGTTTTACCTTACAAGAACCAGAACTCTTCAAGTAATGACGGCAAATCACTCGGGATGGCTGCAATCGCATGTCTGTTTATTGTTTATACCATTTCATAACATGACATTGGTATACCTGGTATACTCTCATTCCACCAGTTTCGTTTAAGTTTCATGTTGTTGGGTTAATCTATTCTGGCTTCACTTTGGGTAATATAGGTACCTAGCTTGTAGAACTGGTCCATTATGTACCACAACCTAAAAGTGAAAATTAAAAAACGTTTTTACAAAAAAAATACAACCGACTTCCGAAATTAAAGTTATTGTTGACTTTGTAGTGTTTTTATTTGGAAGTCGGTCGCATTTTTTTTTTGTAAAAACGCTTTTTTACATATAAGCGTTAAAGAAAAATCCTAAAATTGGAGTCAAAAGTTAAAATAATCTTGATCGCAATTATCAACATTATTCTCCCAATGAACAAGATGAGAAGATAATTCCTGAAATTTCTTAATGTTCAATATTTTTAAACGTATAACGCGACTTTAAAATTCACAACCTGTTAAACTACACCAATCCCATTTCTCACCATCGCCACAAATCAAATCACTTCACCCTTTCTCATTATCTCACACAGCCTTCATTCTATGAACCTCTATAAAACGCTCCGTACCTTCCGGCTAACAACCGGCGACCTTTGCCTCGCCGAAAATAGAAATGTAACCCCGTTTCACGGTCCCAACCATTCGAATTTCGAACGACATCGTACTTTATACGGATATATTCTGGATGGATTGGTGCTTCGAGCTCGATTACTACTTAGAATTTATGCTCTCCTGGTACCAAAATAAGAGATGCGGGGTTATGTATGATTCCTATTGTTATTATTTCATGGCTGTGTTAAGTTTTGATTTTGTCGTACGTCTTTGTTTCGTGTACAATGAGCAGTCGAGATTATACTGGAAATAAAATTGTTAATAATCAAAATTCAGGCTTGTATTTTGAGATCTTCTCAAGCAAATAAGGTACGAGTATTTCATTAGCCGTTCTCACTGCTCAAAGCCAGTGAAGCCTTACATTAATTACATAAGCATTAAAAAAGGACTTAAGTATATCGGCACTTCTAAAGATTTTGTTCTGAACAGAGCTATGGTATCGAATGACACTGATAGATGTCAACTTGACATAACACCAAGCATTAGTTTTTGGCGCAAACAAGGGAAGATCGAGAGGCGTTTTGGATTGAGTTGTTAATTTGTGATAAATCCGGACTTATGGAGAAATACAGTGAGTGTGACCGATTGTCAAACTACGTGCTCGTTGGAATGTCGTTTAAGTAATTCGCCAATACATAATGTAATTAGTTACATTGTGAACCTACATACTAGCAAAGAAATTGATTTATTTAGCCTAGCCCGAAAAGAACCAATGTAAATAATAGCTTTTCCTGACAACTACACAGTATTCCCTACAAGTATATTACTTTGGATAAGGTCGTAAGTGGTAAATGCCAAGTTATAAACCCGTTTGTCATTTCTTAAAAAAAGAACTCTGTCTCTCTTTCACTTAAAGGTTAATATTACTTCTCTACTAATCAATTGAAACTGGGATTCAAAAGAGATTGTGTCATCAATTCCAATATCTCTAATAGCCCACATCACCACATCAATCTAGGATTTGCCTGGCTGTCTGTAACATAAAATAACTCCAACCACAAAGGCCTTCGCAAAAAGGTCTAATAAAATTAGATTAGCAACCTAATCCCTCGTCGAAGATATCTTAATGAGACCACTGTCAATTAACGAAAAAGAGGCCATTTGGTGTAAAAAATGTGCCCTGTAAGCAATTTATTGGTTTTCAATATAGTGGTCTTAAGGCTGTGGGGAATTAGGGACTCATTTAATATAATTGGAGGTAAATAAACTTAATGCTGTGAAATAAAAATACCTCTTGGGTATAGTAGTGGTTGCAAGCGAGACTGCTGAGCTTGGGGTGACCCTGGTGACCTGTAACACAGGCTTTTTCAAAAACCTACTTCAGGCACCAGTCTCTTACATTGATTGAATATAGCATTACCCAAAAATATTGTTATTTTTTAGGTAACCTATTATTGTAAAGAGAGAACAAATAAATGAATTGAATTGAATTAGGGTTATGAATTTCAATCCCAGAGAAATGATATCTATACCAATATTATAAATAGGAAAGATTTTTTTGTATGTTTGTTTGTACCGAATAGGCTCCGAAACTACTGGACCGTTTTTAACAATTCTTTCACCAATAGAAAGCTACATTATTCCTGAGTGGCATAGGCTATTTTTAATCCCGAAAACGGGTCCTGTGGAATGGTCCACGGGAGCGAAGCCACTGCAAACAGATAGTGTAGGTATAAAGGTGAACGGCAGATTTCGTACCGCATACTTTTTTTGTTGTTCGGTTATATAATTTGTAGCAGTTATTAAGGCAACTACGCCATTTATTTTTATGTAAGTTAACTATTTTTAGAACTTCGGATTAATTAATAATATCAGTAAAAAGATATTAATAAATAAACATAACAAAATCTTACATTAAACGCAGTTATGTTTTAGAAGTTGCCTTGTTTAAAATAACACAAATATTGAAATGATAAATTATTATTTAGAAATACAAATAACACTAAATATAATCAAACTCATCATTATCAAAATGTTGCCATCCGCTGCTGGACATAGGTATCTTATAATGCCCTGAGTAGGTACAATCCTCCTCTCAATCTACCTACTTAATGGTAAGTAAAACACTACAAAGATAGCAAAAAACTATTTAAAACATTTACTTTACACATTATGTAACAAAATGTAACATTTACCTATATGTAACATTGGTACACTAGTACATAACCTTAAAACTTAAAACTGTTTATAACTTTTACGTCCCAAGTTCTAAAAATCTAAGAATTTAAAAAAGGATTATCTATCATATAAAGTACCAATTAAGACAAAAAATATCCCAAAACAAGAAAATTTACTAGCGGTACGAAATTCCCATACAAACCTGCCGTTCTCCTTTGGGTATGATATAAACCTACATCAGTGGGTCAATTCTCGTAGTAGCGAGTTGAGTAGTCGAGTTGACATTGGTTGTCATCGTGATGAGTTTTTATGTAGATATAGATTTATGTATGAAATATGCATACATCAGTGGGGCAGTTCTTGTATCATAAGGAGCGTTGGAGGAAAAATAAAAAGAGTTGACATGATTATCATCATGATGAGATTGAGAATTCAATTTGTAATCGAACGTACTTTTTAATCCAAGTACTGGGCCTTCAGATTGAATAGTGCAAACATACATACATGCATACATAAACTCACGCCTTTTTCCCATGGGGGTAGGCAGAAACTACAGAACGCCACCTGCTACGATCCTGACTTCTTTTGCTTCACACACATTCATACATGCAAACAACCTAAAATAATTAAATGTAAAATATTTTACTTACGTCATCTATTAGTCTATAATTTTTAATTGCTATCGAAAGTGTAACTAATAAAAAAATACCGCTTGCACTAAATATTATTCAATGAGACCTAACGCGATGATGCAGGTGCTATTTTCGAGCGAGTCTGATTAAGAAGATACTATGGGCACTTTCCAGCTCCTCCATGAGACCAGATTTATCATATTATTTGAATGTTTCCAAAGTTACATAAGTACCTACCGGCGTACTAATTGCCGGACACACATGAATACAAAAGAAAGGGAATATAAAACTCATAATAACAAAACAGTAAATCCTAATCTAGACCAAATTCAATCCGAAACACACATCTAGCAGATTTCAGAGGGTATCAAAAAGTCGTTTACTATACGCTTTATAAGGAAAGAAGTAATTTTGAAAGTACCCACATAATCTCCTCTCAATGTGAAGACGGAGACACCAAAAAAGGCAGCCCGGGGTTTTGAGTTAACGATCGACGAACATACGGTTAGTCAAGTTGAGCAATAAAATAAAATGGATAATGTAGTGGAGATTGCTACATATTGATACACAACCATTTCCTTGCTGTAAATAAAGGCTTACCAACTGTTTACACAAATTAAACAAAAAAACTCTAAAGCATATTACAACAACAAGAAACAAACTACACATACAAAACAGAACAAGCACAAACAAACTCAAAAGTAACAGATCCCAACGTCAATAATTAAACATTGAACTTTGAAATAGTACTCGTAAATAAGTAAGCGTATGTTCAAAGTAAAGTAAAAAAAAACAAATTTGAGAATCAAAGTTTATATTGTTTATGACAAGTTTCAAAAACGCAATTATTGCTCGAGTTGTAATAATTTGGTAACATGATTTGAAAGCCGTAGTTCGTCATAGGATGATTACTGTCACTGAAAATAAGTTTGAATTTCCTTCCACAATTCATCTAAAATTTTCTTAAATATATTTCGCTCAGATCACCCGATCTTCCGACCCGTATGTCCAAAGATCCTACAAAAAGATACCATCTATATATCCGTATATCTGTGTATAACGGATCTGTACCCTGTACTTTATCGTACCATCAATTTCAAGGCAGCTGACACATTACAGGGATCAAGGAACCCGTATTGACATCTTTATGTGTACTAGGCCTTCAGGAATGAAGGCGGTATTCATTTAAGTCTTCGTTCCGTCTGGCGATTTTATGCCTATTATGAGGATCAACTTGGATTTGGAATGAGTTCTGGTGCTTATTCATATTTACTAGTTTAAGTACTTGTATTTGTACCTACAAACTATTATACCAATCTAACTGTAAACATAAATGTTAAGTTATTTTTGTTGTCCTGTAAGTACGCTCAACATAACTTAAATTGTTTAGATATTAAGTTTCTCATGTAAGTGAATGCCATTGAGAAATTAATATTATTTAACCGTATTATCTCATTTATCATGCTTTATCTTTTGTTATATTTCTTAAGCGACTAAACTTGAATCAAGCCAGTATTCCGGCAGCATTGACTCATTCCCAACTCAAAATAGACAGTTGTGATTGGTTGATTTGGATTTTTTGACATTAATAAAATTCCAAATCCCAGACGCCCCAAACGTTATAGAAATCTTTCAACACTAAATACACATACTTGCTAAGTTGGACTTTAATTTTCATTATTTACACCTATTAATGAAACTGTGACCAAATTTGTCTTGTGAGTACGACCTCATCAAGATGGCGACCAGCTCTAAGACTATAGTATTTACTAATTACGCGTTGAACACTATTTAATTGGCGATCGGCCGTTCAAAGTACATACTAAAAGTACTTAATGTACCACACATTTGTTTAGAAAGATTCAGTAACGTCTGGGGTGTCTGAAATCTTGCTCTATTAAGTACACATATCAAGCTGAAGAATCATATGACAAAGTCGAGAGTTGTGGTCGGTAGTTGATTCCACATTGGTAGTCCACAATAACATCTATGTCGAGCTGGTAGAAGATAGCATGCGGAACTGGACAAATCGAACGACCAGTGATTTACACTAGCCATGGTTGGAGCTGGATATTGTGGAGAGAGGTCTTTTCCCAGCAGAGGGATAATGCAAGCTAACAGTAATCATTAACATAAAGACACTGATGTCCTGATTCAATTTTAAAGAAGCTCAATCGATACTTGAGACACTTTATAAGCACAACAATGCAGTTTGGTCCTGCTCCATAGTTAGTATAGACAAAATCAAACTGGTTAATTTATATTATATTAATTATTATAGTAATGCTTCTTCTCTCAAAAAAAAAAAATACTTTTACTGTTGAATTAGGTAATTTACCTATGTTTGCAATATTTGTAAGTATGTGAGAACCATGTTCCTATTTATCTGACGAAAGAATTTACCTGTTAGCGCTTGTAATACTTTATACCTATGCGTAGTATAGTAGTGCTGCGTGCTTCGTCCTCATGTATATGAGTTTATGTATGTAAATGTTGTATTTTTTTTAAAAACATTAACTTTGGAGTTTCTTGTACATTCTTCTCTATAACAAGCTACTTTTTTGAATGGACCGAAGAATCAATTATTATACATTTTAAATGTTTGACGTTCAAAAGTATCACTTAATGGCCTAGATGAAATAATGAATTTTTGTCTTTTGTTTCAATATCAGGCAAGTGCCTTTGTCACTTTCAGTATCTGTTAGTATTAATTAGGTACAGTGCTAATAAGCAAAATAATTCTAAGTAATCTTGGTTATTTGGTAACTAACAATGCTCTAGGTCTTAAAGGAGAAAACCGAATTCTTGGCTAAAACAAAAGATTAATAGAGCCCACTTGTTACTTACAGACTATTTGCTACATCTTAGCTGATATTGGCTTTTTGCGACAATTGGTACACCCATTTTATGTTCCGTTTATTAGTGGTATATAACTTAAAGGATTTATTGTAAGTTACATTCGTAGTGCAGATAATAACAGAGGCCTTTTACAGGTAACCTTCTCTCATCGAAAGCTTAGTGATAGCGAATGGAATAAGATATGTCAAAAATGTAGTAATGCTTTGTTTTATAGTAATGCTTTATTTTATTATTTCTTCTCTTTTTGTTTAAGAAATTGACTCGCACACTGTTTTTGCAATATTTGTAAGTATGTGAGAACCATGTTCCTATGTATCAAATCAAGTCATTTATTTGTTAGTGCTTGTAATACTTTATATCTATACGTAGTATGGTAGTGCTGAGTGCATCGTGCTCACGTATATAAATGTATGTATGTATGTAAATGTTGTAAACCGCTTTTTTTTTAAAAGAGTAAGTGTTTGGTTTCTTGTACGTTCTTATCCATAACAAGCTACTTTTCCGAATGGACGGTAGAATCAATTATTATTAATATTAACATTTTACTTTCAAAAGTGCCGCTTAACGGCCTAGTTGAAACAAATAGTTTTTGTCTTTGTATGCAAATGTCAAACGCAATCGAAATGTCACGAGATCAATCCATTACATTTTGGCATTTCAACTATCACCATCGCTGACATCGAATGATACATGTCGAGAGCTCGGCTCTGATTGAAATCCTTAGAGCCAGTGAAAAGTAAGAAACAAAGACTTAAAAGCAAAATATTTTAAACGCACAAAAATCATTCATTACTTACTATCAGGCGAGACTGTGGTCAAGAGCGAGCGGATAAGGAACAAAAAAAACAAATATGAAAACTAGCCATAGGCTGAATGCAATGTCTTTCTTGTGTAATTTTTACCGACTTCCAAAACAAAACACTCATAAGCAAAAAATAACATCTCTCTCCAGTGGTCATTGTGGTCTTCTTCATGATACTTTCTAAGTGAAAATCATTGCATTATTGATGAAAATATCAAAATATTTGAGGAGTTCCCTCGATGTCTCTAGGATCCCATCATCAGAACCTGGTTTCCTTATCTTGGTACCACGCTTGGGATATCTCCTTTCCAACAAAAAAGGAATATTAAAAATCGATTCATAAACAACGAAGTTATCCGCGAACACACACAAAAAAAATACGGTCGAATTGAGAAAGCTCTTCCTTTTTTGAAATTGGTTAAGAAAACACTCGTCCAACAATAAAATGCCACGAGATAGTGAAAACGGTCCTTTATTCTCGTATTTACTCTTGGATTTCTAATTTAGTGTTCTCAGCGCCATCTGTGAATTCTCCCAGACAACTACAACTAAACTAAGCGCCTCAATTATGTACGAAGCGAAGAACCTTGCCGTGTAAGAGTTTCCGATCGAGACAGCTCGTAAATTTTCTATATCCCCCCGCCTTTTATTGGGTTAGCAGTGATTTGGGTTACGTGGCATTTGTCATCGTTCTATTTATAAGGTTGTCATGATCGGTAGTAGATTGAAATGTTCTAAAGATTATTTTTTATTTTAGAGGGTTTTTATGAAGGAAGAAAATAGTATGTGGTTGTACGTGCGAGTCAATTGACGTTTGAGGTCCAGGTTTCGATGTCTGGGTCGGGTTACTTTTTTTTTTCGTTTGGAATTTCTCAGTAACGATCCAGTGTTTTTATTTATGACCGGTCGTTGGAAATAAGCTTGCACTTTCAATTCATGAAACTTAAATATAACCGACGAAATATCAGTGCAGATGCTAACTATAGGTACAGTAGCGTATATAAAAAAGTTAATACAAAACTTAAATTTATTGTTTTAAAAAACCCCCGACACAAAATCCTCTAAAAAGCAAAAAATAAGCCTCGCGTACGAGTTGGCGGTTCCTCGACGCGAGTACGAAACTTAGTGCCTTTTCATACGCCCCGGTTGGCGCAAAGCCGCTACCGGGTAACCGGCGGCGAAGTGTATAGCCATGTTAGCTTTCACACGTACCAACGTATATGGCTATACATTCGCCGCCGGGTACCCGGCACTGGCTACCCGAAAACCGGGGAGTGTGAAAAGCCACTTTTTTTTGCTTTTTAGACGTTTTTGTGTCGAGGGTTTCATAAATTTAATAGTAGTAGTATATACCTAGTAGTAGACACGCTTCAATCGACAATCTATCAAAACACGTAATTATGACATGATATCTTGCCAAAAAACTCAGATACAAAGAGTAAAATGAAGATAACTTTTGCACACCTGAACCGATTTTCATTAAACATAGCTAAGAACACTTTCAACAAAGTCAGAATCGGTTTATCCGTTTAGGAGCTAAAATGCCACAGACAGAAAGATACTCAGCAACACACGTCAAACTTATAATACCCCTCTTGTTCCGTCGTAAGCTATTAAAACAGTCATCGATAAAGATATTATGTATCATGGCAGTACTGAGCACATCCCTTTAAACAAATTATGGGTAAAGAGATAATCTTGCCTATAAATATCACTTCATAAAATATTACAGCAGATTCCGTTACAAAAAATTTCTAAAGAGACACACAACACTCTTGATCTTCGTGCGTCCTTATTTTTATCGACAAGAATATCTTTATCATTTCCTTATCATATAACAACATATAACATTGTGTTTAGGAGGAAAAACTTAGATTTTATGTAACACTTATTTTTTTAGAAGATTTCCTGATAATTCTTAGAGCGATACTTTTGAACGTTTATTTAAAGGTGATATTATAGAAGGATATACGGGTCAAATATGAAGTATTTATTTGTTATTAGAATTTACAGGAAAACCCGAATGCTCAGTAAAACTCTAATTGTTTTGCTATTGTTATTGTAATGATTTTCTTTTAAACTTTTTAAGTCTACTTATACAAACAACATCCGAAGTCCGTTAATTTCGGACAAACCGCGGGAAAATTGCGGACAAACATACATGCAATACGAATCAAACTGAGAACCTCCTTTTTTTAAGTCGGTTAAAAAGAACCTCATCAGAAAGTCAAAATTCACCCACATATCCCACAAAATTGCTGCATTGCAAAATTGATGGATAGGGCCGCAGATTCTACTTGGAATCTCACGGAAGGCATAACTTTGGCCTTCCACAAGCAATACCAATAAGTAATAATAACCCGCTGAATGCAAAAAGCATAGACAATGTTTCTTAAGGCGTATATATTCCACAATGTTAACGCAGTACTGGCCGTGTGCCCGCTCGGAGCCAGAATATCAATATTGCACCTCCTCTTGGACAGTTTTGTTTGCAGAATATTCATTGATTTTATTCTATTTGAGTTGTGAAGAAATTCTAGCTATAAATTTTTCAGTATAAAAATATTTTTAAACATCCAAGTCGTTTATGAGGAGTATCCAAAGATGTGAAAATATCGTGTTGTTAATAATTTTTTCAAAGCAATACTATTAGTTACACGAAAAAAACATGTTTTAGAAATAATGTACATGAATCAATCATAAATATTTATATATTTTTTTCAAACCTTTTAACCTAGCCTTTACTAAGGAGTATGCTTTAGAAAATTACCGTTTTAATGCACTAAAGCGGTTTAAGGCCCTTAAATCCACTGCTGTCAGTAGCCACCTTTTGAGTGAAAAATTATGATGACTTATAAAAATCAAATTTCCACCTCTCATTTCTCGCGGAACCATAAAACCAATTAATAAACTATTTAGTGTACACAAGACACTGAACTTATAAATAAAAACCAAATTGTCGGGCTCCTCACTAATTCACGCCAACATTTATAGGCGGGCGACAAACGAAATGCCAAGGCTCCCGTGAATATTTGATTCCGGTCACTAGTTTGTTCTGTAATTAAGACTGACGCCAGCCTTAGACGGCAATTACAGAGACGATGTTTTGGGAGCATTGTTAGTGTAAAAGGTGTAATTAGTGCAGAATAGTGCAGCGCTATGTTCATTTAAGTAAATTAACGTAAGGAATATGAAAGTAAGTTAAATTTCTACCACCTGTATGCTGATAATCTCCAAATTTATACCCAAGCACCTCTCGGCGAGTTATCTGACGCTATTGAGACTGTTAATATGGACCTGGCTCGAATAGGTGGCTGGAGCACTGAGTTTGGGTTGAAAATCAATCCGACTAAGACTCAAGTGGCTGTTGTAGGTAGTTCCGGAACTGTCTGAAGGATTGATTAGGCGTCACTTCCCCAGGTTTCTTTCAACAATACCATTGTTCCTATAACTAACACTGTTAAGAAATTTATATCGACGGCACTCTTTCTAAGACCAAACAGATGCAGGAGGTTAGTCGTAAATTGTTTGCTTCTGGTGTTTCCCTGAGACGTCTTTGTAATTTTCTTCCCATAACCACTAAAATTGCGATAGCACAATCTCTAGTTCTCTTTATCCTGGACTATGCTGATGCCATATCTTGATCTCACCCAAGACCACTTTGGACAAGCTTGAGCGACTTCAAAATCTCTGTGTCAGGTTCATATTTGGTTTGCGCAAGTATGATCATGCGCTAACATTTTATATTATAATCTTTTGTACCGAATTATATATTTGCATAAAAAATTGAAAGTCATAAGTCAGTTTCTGATACGAAAAGTATCTCAGTTTGATAATGCTTGAATTAATTGTTATCAACAGCCATTGTGCGGTTATTTCTTCAATGATCAATACATCCGCAGGCTTATTATGTATCTTTAGCAAGAGTAAAACGATAGCGATCAAACGCTTTATGTGATAAAAGTCGTAATTACCAGCGGTGTAGGTATTGTAGGTCCTACACAATCGTTTGCTAATCGCTAGCTGTTTGTCAAATGCACTTATTATTGTATATAATTACAACTCTAAAAATTCTGAATGGAAGAGCAATTTTTGCACAAAAATCGCTATCGTTTTGCTCTTGCAAAATATACGAAATAAGCCTGCCGATTATATCACTTCGTTGAATTTCCTAAGCGTCGTTAATTTTATCCCGAAATCGCGGCAGTTGTGAGTTTCACCATTTCACCTTCTTATCATCATCATTATCAGCCTTTTATTGTTCCCACTGCTGGGATACAGGCCTCCTCTCTGTGAGAGAGGGGATGGGCCTTTTTCCACCACGCGGGCCCACGCGAGTTGGTAGAAGTCACATGACTTCGGATTTTTGGTTTTAGGACAAGTCGGTTTCCTCACAATGTTTTCCTATACCTTCTTATAATTTTTCAGAATAACCCATAGTATAATAATATACTACTGTAATACTCTCAATCTTTTTTTTTATATTTTCGTTCGTTTATTTCGTCCGATGCTTTAATTTAAATATCCAAAGTAAATGTTGCCTCTTATTGTCTTCTTTTTCTTTTCTTTTTTTAAAAACGAACGATTGTGTAGAATCTATTTTGCTGCACAGATGTCCAGACTAATAAATTCTCACATAAATCGTTAGGTAAAGACGTCCATCTATCTATAATTAAGTTATACAAGCAATATCCTGTATAACGTGGAGTGTACACGGCCCCGGCGAGGTCATGTTGAGCGCCCTCCCGTCGTGAACAGATCGGTGCGTGTGTACTACTCCTTACTATTAGTTTGGGGCTGCTAGGACAGCGGGTTTAAGACATTGTGAAAAGTGTTAGACGTGTTAATATTTTGTGATTTTTATTATTTTTTAATATTGTTAATTGTCACAAGACAGTCGTCAAATGCTAGCCGCATTTGACGACTGTCTCTTGTGATGGTAAGCGATGATGTGGTCGACGATGGGGTACGCTTGCCTAAAAGTAACATATTCACTCTTAACTTCATGATAAAAATAACCTTTTTATAAAAAAATACTACCGACTTCCAAATAAACCTTCAACTGTCCATTTCCAGACACAATAGAAATTACCATTGTACCATTGTACCGACTTCCAAAAATAAAGTCATTTTTCATATAGTTTTCTTATTTGGAAGTCGTATGTATTTTTTTATAAAAAGGTTTTTTTAATTTTTCACTTTTTACTTGTACCTACCTAATAGGCAAGTAGTTTAGTAAGGTATCTATAAATCCAGAATAGATTACCCGAATATCATGAATGAGAGGAGCTCGTGGCTAAAGAGGAGCTCGTGGCTAAATAATAACAGCCGCACGGGTCGATTTTCAAGGTTAAGCAACGCTTGTCGAGGTCGGTCCGTGGATAGGTGACCATTTCAACATAGCGAGTTTCCTCCGTGCCTCGGAAAGCACGTTAAGCCGTTGGTCCCGGCTGTAATTTTCAAGATCTTTGACAGTCGTTACGGGTAGTCAGAAGCTTGAGATCTGACACCAGTCTTGCCAAGGAGTATCGTGTTACCCAGTTACTGGGTTGTGGAGGTCAGATAGGCAGTCGCTCCGTGTAAAACACTGGTACTCAGCTGAATCCGGTAAGACTGGGAGCCGACCCCAACAATAATTGGGAAAAGGCTAGGCAGATGATGATGAGTACCCGAATATCATGAAACTGAACATAACCGGTGAAATGAGAGTGTACCAAGGTAAACTGTACACATCTGCGTACCCCTTTAGAGCTTACTGGCATGATGTTTTCGTTATGAAATGGTATAAACATAGAACAGACATGCGATATATGCTTAGCAGGCTTTTCAAAGCACGGAGGAGCCTCAGTATTTAAATGGATGTTCACCTATCCACAAATTGAACTATGCTTAACCTTGAATAATGTTATTACTTAGCAATGTTATCTGAACTCAACTTTACGTATACTTGTTAGGTATGCTTGAAAATTACATTACGTACCTACCATTGTCAATAAGATAAATTGACAATTTATAACCTGTAATTGGAATTTCCAGCACTGTAATAGTTCGGTCGTTACAAAGAGATTTTATCGGCTTCTATGTGTAATAGTAGATTTGTGAATACCTTACATTCAAAGAAAATAAATGATTTGCTGGTTGAAATAATAATATAGATTGACCCAATAGAAAAGTACCTACTTGGCTTTTTTTCGGTAACTTATGGTATAGAGTTCAATCACCCTGCTTGGAAAATCTTTGTTTGGTGTCTGGTGATCTAAAAAAATCGCATAACTTATTCTAAGTATTATGATTTGTTAGCCTTATAAGATATAGAAAAATATAGATAGATAAGATATATTTATTTTGTAAAACATGAGTACAGTATAAAGTTCCTATATTAATGTGAGTTGGCTAAATGTTTTGCTAGACAAACAATAGAAAAATAAAATCACAAGAACACTATCAAAATTTAAATTAAATTGAAATAACAATGTCAAAATTTTAATTCAAGAAAAAAACAATATGTCAAAATTTAATTTAAACTGAAAATACAATGTCAAAATTTAAATTCAATTAAAAATCACTGTCACAATTTAAATTCAATTAAAAATCACTATGTCAATTTTTTTATTTAGTTTGAGTAAGACAAACAGAAAAAAAAATTGGTACCAATAGTTGTGTTTTATAATGAAACTTTTCCAGGAAAGTAAGATCATACATCAAATACTTTTTATTATATAATTGATAGGCTAGCTTTTGACGACTATCTCATCTGATGGTAAGCGATGATGTGGTCGACGTTGGGGCAGGCTTGCCTAAAAGTTACCTATTCACTCTTGACTTCATCAAAATCTGTGTCTTATAAGCTGTATCTTAAAGGCTTTTGGAGATAAATATTTGACAATGTGACAACCATTTTATTGCAGAATATTTTTTTTGTATAACCTTCTTCCTTTCCTCACACATGCCTGGACCAATCAGTTTACATATAAGTCGTTAGGCAATGGCGTTGATTATTGAGTTATACAAGCAATATCCTCTCTGATGTGGAGTAATGTCGAGCGCTCTCCCGTCGCGAACAGAGGGTGGAACGGTGAGTGTGTACTACTCCTTACTATTAGTGTGGGGCTGCTACACCAGCGGGGGTAAGATATTGAGAAAAATCTGGTTCAGGTATATTGGCAACATTATCTTATCTGTGTATCCCTTTAAACTGTAAATAACTAATCATTTTAGCTTCGCAGGGAAATTCTGATAAGTAATAGGGTAGTTTACTGAAAATTTGTTATTGGTCCGTCAGGTATATTAATAAAAAATATTGGATACGTATTTTTTCTTTTGACATGTTAACATAAAATGACGATGATTTAATGCGTTGAAATATATTGTGACGTCATGGCGCTAGTAAACTTTATATTGCGATAGTGTCATCACCAGCGGGGGCTTGTCATAAAATTTACTAAGTTAAAAGGCATCAAAGTTCAGGAAGGGGACTCCTGAACTTTGATTCGTTTTTACTTTGTAATTTTTATTGATTTGGTAAAGCAAAAAATACGTGTCCAATATTATTTGATAATCTCTATTGTGCAACATCCCCATTGTGCTTTTTAGGGTTCCGTAGCCAAATGGCAAAATACGGAACCCTTATAGATTCGTCATGTCTGTCTGTCTGTCTGTCTGTCCGTCCGTCCGTATGTGCCACTTCTTTCCGAAACTATAAGAACTATGCTGTTGAAACTTGGTAAGTAGATGTATTCTGTGAACCGCAATAAGATTTTTACACAAAAATATAAAAAAAACAATAAATTTTGGGGGTTCCCATACTTGAAACTGAAACTAAAAAAATGTTTTTTCATCATACCTATACGTGCGGGGTATCTATGAATAGGTCTTTAAAAATGATATTGAGGTTTCTAATATAATTTTTTTCTAAAGTGAATAGTTTGCGCGAGAAACACTTCCAAAGTGGTAAAATGTGTGTCCCTCCCCCTGTAACTTCGAAAATAAAAGAATGATAAAACTAAAAAAAAAATATAATGTACATTACTATGTAAACTTCCAACGAAAATTGGTTTGAATGAGATCTAGTAAGTAGTTTTTTTTTAATACGTCTTAAATCGTAAATCGCAATTTACCAAGTACGGAACCCTTCGTGCGCGAGTCCGTCTCGCACTTGGCCGGTGTTTTATTATTAACATTTTTGTGCACTGGAAGGAATAAATTGCAATGTAATATTATTTTAAACTATTTCTGTACTGCTGCATAGTAATATAAATAACATAATAGGCTAGCTAGACTACAATAACAGTAAAAACCATTTGAAAGATTTTTCTAAAGATAATTATTTGCAAGGAGAAAAGATAAACAAGAATACAATGATTTGTCTGGCATCTTACCTCTCAATTTCAAAAGAGTTGGTTTACCTCTTGATGCCATGTAAATCCACTGCTTGCGCCCCTTCAACATTTAAAAAAATATTGTACGATACAAAACAATATAAATATGTCATTAATTTACAGGTTTTCAATATGATTATTATAAAAGTACCTAAGTTACTGTTATTCGTGTGTACAATCACTTACCGCCAGAAATTAAGAAGTTAAATGGAAATAATAATAAAAAAGTTAATTGACACTGTGTTTTATAATCTGCATTAGCTTTTTGATAAAAAATAATATTTTTTAGCATATCCGATTTGGGTAGACTGTTGAAACTAAAAATTTAATTATTATTAATAAGAACTAAATGTACACACTTATGCAATAAATATATCTTTACGTACATAAAAAGACAACAAAGAAAAAGATTTAAAATACCGTCCTACAGCTGTAAAACGCACCGCTACCCATTTACTTTTTGTTTACAATTCCCATTCCTGTCCAAACTGTCTAACTCGCGGACTTCATGGCCATACGTTGTGCAGTCTGACCGTCTGCCGATAATTATCTCCGGGGAGCCATAGAGACAATAAAGTGCACTTGTTTTGTTCCAAACAAGTGGTCGACTGGTTAAGGCGATTACGCTCGTCTGGCCATTCAAGACATTAAGTCTTCTTACGTTTTTCTGAATTTACAGCTCAGTTAATGGTTGTGTGTTAAAAAGCTTATTTGTGGCCGTAGCAAATATATATATTTACAATTTTTTTTTATAAAAATCAACAATACAAATTTGAAATCGTATTCCATCATGATCAATGACCACGCTGTGAACAAGTGCCTTTTCATTACGACTTATAAAAGAGGGAGAGGTAGACTGTTGACATCTTGGATGACGAGTATTCTGAAAAATAATAAAAGGTGCGGTGCAGTAGATAGATTTTTCTCCTTACCGTGTCGATGGCAAATATAAAAATTAAATATTGTGTTTGGCCCAGAATTCAGCCGCGCCTATACCATTTGGTGACGCCGTCAGGTCAGAAGATAGACTGACGATGCTTTTCAGCGGAACAAGTGTTGCCTCGGGACTAGGAAACCCAACCCTGAGTAACGGAAAGTTTTGAGATGGAAGAAGAAGAAAAATGCAAGTTCAAGTTACCCAAACGGATTAGTAGCAGAGTAGTCCGATTGGGTAGTGTAAGTACTCAAAATCCGATTGAGTTATTTACACAAGCTCTGTCAATCAAGACATTTTCTTTGAAGTTAAGCAATAGGAACTTTTATTAACATATATACAATTGAAAATTCTAAAAAAAAACAAACCTATATACAAATACAAAAGGGAGACGGAAAAACCTCATTGTGCATCAAAAAATTCGTCCACATCGATGTCAATGGGAAACGTGCCCAGAACGCTGGCAGCATTGCTACGTTGGATGGCAATGCTGATTCTCTGACCGAAGAAAAGGCCAGCCCTCTGGTCACGTGAAGAGTCGACGAGCTTTGTACAAATTTCTCGAAAAACTCAATGCGCACTCGGACCCCATGGACCTAATGTTTCAACCCCAAACGGCTCAAACATATAACTCCCAATAAGGTTGTTATATTTGCGCCGTTTGAGGTTTTCTGCACCGGCAGCAGCCGCCCCAGCACAGCCCGCCGTGCTAAGAAGATGGGATGGCGCAAGGGTGTCGACACAAATCAAGACATTAATTTGAAGACAACTCTAACTTACAAAATCATCTTGGTGATAACTACTATCGCGAATGATATTTTACTCTTGTTAAACCTTAAGGTGGGTTTCTTAACACGCTTGCACGCTTAATTAGCTTGGTATATATGTATCTATGTAACGGAATCTTTGAACGTGATTTTCAGCCCCTTCAAATCATCGGATTAATTTGAAACTTTGCACACAAAATCAAAACCAAAATCATTTTTTTTTATTTCATATAGGCCTACATGGGCATTTATAAAACGTCAACAAAAGGTGCACGGTTCGGGTTGGTCGTTTCCTATGAAGAAGAACCGGCAAGAAACTCCATGGTTACTCTTTTAAAAAATGGTTTGGTTTTACAATATTTGCATGTTACTCGTACAGCATTAGTATGGGAGGACAACGTGGGCTCGACAATAAGTCGTAAGAAAAACGAAAAAAAAGATTACATATTATATAAACAAAAGAAAATAAAACGAATTAAAAAAATCACAAATGTTAACAAGCATCTAGAAGGTCTACAATGTTCACACATTTACAAAACAATCGGTAAAAGAATCTATACAGAGGTAAAATAAAAATAATAAAAACAGACTAAATTTAACATGTGGCACAAATGTTGTTATCAGTGCTGTAACTATTCTTAGCAAAGGGCTATAAAGATGATTGAAAACCATTTTAAAAAGACTTATTAAAAGAAAGAAAAAAAACAAAAATAAATAATGATATTGAGAATAGTTAGAGACATCCACATATTTGGATGAACACTTATCAAGGACCGATGACAATGCAATAATTTTAATTGTTTGTCCCATTATCCTTTCCAAGATTTTCCGGATACGCGATTGAACTGATAAGTAAAAAATAATTAATAGTTTAAACAAAAAACTTATAAACGCGCATTAAAAAAAAAACAAACTAAAAATATAATAAAAAATTTTCATTAAGAATATTGTGATTAACTAAAAAAAAAGTATTTTATTGTAAAAAAGCGCAGCAATAGCTGTAAATAGCAAAAAAATAACGGGAGAAAATTTAGTTTCGTAGGCTACCCTGGCATTTTCGCCTTAAGTATATTCTGTTTTGTACTGTCTTGCTTGTTTCATCAGGTTTATTAGTCTGTGTTCAAGATTGTTTCAGTCGGAGATGTTTTTGCTAATGAAGTCTTTAACAAGGTTTTGTTTTCTTGTAATTGTGGTCTAATGTTTATGTTGCCTGTAGCTGCAACTGTTAATTTTTAGTTCATTTATGCGCTAAAGTAACTTTAGTTCAAATGTGCTGGCTGCCTGCCTTTTTGGTCGCAAGCGCTACTGCTACATCATGTCCGGGGTTCGGTTTACGGGTCGAGCAAGGACATTGAGTTTCTCATCTGGTATTTCTGAGTAACAGTTCGATGTCTGGTTGGTGCAATTATGCTGCTAGGCTCACAAAGGAGAACTTCGAAAGCGTGAGAGAGACGCTACGGAGACGCTTTCACGCCCCTAGCCACCGCAGGAGACGCCCCGGGCTGGGACCGGGCCTCCGGGCGGGAATGGGTAGCTCGCCGTCTGATAAGGATCAGGCCCGACGGCACGTAGTGTGTCACGCGCGCCTCAAATAGATGTCAGCAAAACTGACGGGGCCCGCTAGGGCCGATGCCTGTCTGGGTCGCGGATGAATTAGATAGAGAGTCATTGCGGCCCTGGAATAAGCAACTGAAGGAACACGGGACGGTTTTAGTCAGTAAAAGTCTGACACGCCCTCACGCGTCACGAAGAGCGGGCGAAGTCTTTTCGAAGAATTGGATGATTGCCCGACACAAAAAAGTAAAAAAAGGCCTTGTAGTATGGTACATAAACCTGACTCAATATAGGTGTAAGCATTACAATTCAGGCGTGATGGAACAACTAATAGTACTTCGTAATTTATATTATGTTGGACAGTTGCTTAAATTCCGTTCAAGTTTAAATATATCGATCAACTAGCGACCCGGCCCTGCTTCGCCGTGACAAATAATAGACCAAACTGACCTCATTTCTCACTCTTTCTATTTGTGAAAACTGCATGAAATTCCGTTCAGAAGTTTCTGAGTTTATCGCGTACAAACGCAGCGGGGGACTTTTTTAAGCCTTTCCAAACTACACATATATGCTTCCATTCCGGTTCCGATTCAGTTCCAACTGGATCCAGTTGAGTACCAGTAAATTAAATGGAGCGACTGCCTCTATGCATATCTGATCTCCACAACCCAGAAACTGGGTAACACGGTACGTAGCACTAAGTTAAATCATAAAACATTTATTTTATTTTAATAACAATGTTATTGCAAAAATAACAACAGCATAATAATACTCAAAACCGTGTTCCGTAAACCCATTTAAGTATTAATTCGAGTACAATTACGATCCGAGTACTAAATTCAATAATCAGTAATGTCGCTGCCATTTTGTTTACCGTTATATTTTAGTATGATGAGTATTATGTCGTAAAAATTGAGTCGCTCAGCGGAATGTTGTCGTAAATAATTTTATAACTTCCCAAGTGTCGTATAGATGGGTTGAGCTGAGATGTTGAGCTCTTAAATTAAGAACAAGATAATAGAAAAGGTAAACGTTTTAAAATATCATAAAACAAGATATACCCGTATTGTTTTATAGTTATTTTATTTGGATTTTAATATGAGCTTTTAAGGTTACACTAGTCGATCAACATACATACGTAGTCTGGCGATTACTCAACTGTTTGACGATCTACGTTCAAAATTATATGAATTCGCCTCATCATTATCTAGCCTTGTGTGTAAACAAAAAAGTAAAAAAAGAAATTCGAAAGTTATGAGCGTCGAAAGTTCCATATTTCAACACTAATTTTACCGCATCTTTGGGTGGAAATAAATAGGATAATAAGAAGGAAAATTACAAAACTGCCACCATACAGGGATAAATTAGTAGTTCAACAATGCAAATAGTTTTATTTTGAAAATATACACTTAGTAATTTTCATGATATCTAGACTCCCAAAGATCTGTTTATAAAATATCACGCGCTCGTTTTCGTCCTAAATCATCATCCCTTTCGTTACAAACTATCACAAGTGCTAATTTGTACGCGAACTAGCTTCTTACTGGTCATCACAGCATCTATCTCTTTCGCACGTGTTTTCGGATGAGATAGCATGCATTTTAACCCTGCGCACAAAAAAGTTCGTGCCGTCGACTAGGACAACCTTAAAGAAACATCCTGTATCGCAGGAGGAGACGGTAAATTCACATTCCATGAAATAGTTTTAAGTTCCAAGTAAAATGAGGGCAGACTTTTGTCAGTAATCGGTTACAAATGCCATGTTTAAAGCACTCTATATGGAGAAAACAAAAATTCGACATCTAGACGATAGATCTCTTCCTCTGGTGAAGTTTCAAACCCTACATTCAGAGTTACGCTAGTAATCATTGACCAAGTAGGTAGTGACGCTTCTGCGAGCGTGTCAATAACCTCCGTCGCATGTAGATACCAACAGCACGAAATAAATTGCTCCTCTCCCTGTCAAAACCACACTCCGACTAAATATACCAACATAATAAATTCGCCCGTCAAAAGAATGCAATAGGGTCCCAAATAGGACCCTCTACCCGCCATGTTCGTCCTCATACGAGCACATGTCGTACGTGAGCAGAATGGGACATGTCCCCGCGTCCCTGTGTACCAGGCTAGCAGATTTACGAGGAAGATAAGGCGAAAGATATGGTCGTAATTGGAACTGCAATGTTTGTTTTCTTAATTTCTGGTAGCTTATAATATTTTGTGGCATTTTTTTATCTATATAACTCTAGTAATAAGTTTAGACGCAGACCACATCCCAGTTCTTACTGGGCAATAATATCTATTTATTTATGTCCACACATAACACATAAAAGAGAAAGAACAATAATATACAAATAGTGCAGCTTATTTCAAAATAAATTTCTTCCAGCAGACCTGCGTCAAGAGAGTTGAATAAGATAGATTGATATCAAGATAAAAACCCTGAAAATGAGGTTAAAACACAAAAATCCTTTTTATTTGTAAAACTTTAATTTTTACAAGGTTTTGGCAGCTCGTGTCTATTATTCAGAAAACATATTTTCCGTTAAGTAGCATAGTTTCACAACTTGGCTTTGCACATTTAACAAGTAACACAAATGATTGTTAACAATAGAACATTGTGTGTCAGTCATCGATGTGTTGGCTATATCAATGTACACGTGATCCACGTGCCTGATCAGCCGGTGCTTCTCAGCGTTAATTGAATAACCGTTTAAAATCTATTTTTCACGTAAAGAGTTTCCGAAAGAGTGGGTCTTAAAATGAACATGGACAAAACCAAGGTCATGGTGAACGCCCATGTAACACCCACTCCTATCAAGATCGGAGACTCTACACTCGAAGTTGTAGACGATTATGTTTACTTGCAAAAGCGTTAGGCTTGGATGACAATGCACGGTAAGCTAAAAGCTAAAAAGCCTGTTTATAAAAAGTAATATTGTTTATTGACACAAAATACAGTTATAACATACTTATTTGAATATGTCCTGGCTCCTGTGCTAGGTAGCAACCTGAGTTACAGGAGCCAAAAAGTGTTTTTTAATTGGTAAAATATATTTAGGAACTAAGATAAATGGGAAATCCAAAACCTAATTCAAAACTACAGCCTAATTGCGTATCTTTATTGACAGATCAAAATACTCGTGATGATATTCATTGCTTCATTTAAAAATCTGTCTACTCGACAGCGTAACACAAACAACGTATATCATTGAATTGGCTAAAATAAAAGCATACGTGCGTTCCTTGAGCTTTCAATAAGGTTATGGAACTAAAAACTTGTTTCTAATGTGTCTGAGAAAATATTTATGTGCGTACTTATAGTGGCTAGACCATCTACCCAAAATATGTTGTATGTTTTATTTTTTCAGACTAATCTCACTAAAAAAGAATTACGTCCTACTTTCCCGAAGTAAAAAGTAGTGACCCTCGTAAAACCTATGACCTGGCTAGGTTTTCTTTATTTGAATCGAGGAGCCATGATGGAAACCTTTTATTCAAATTGAAACGTATTTCTGTGTACTCTTCGAAGTATTTTTTTATCGAAATAAACACGTTGAAAGTGTCTGGTATTTATTTTGTGGAAATATGGTTAAAAGATTTTTATTTGTACTTTGTTAATTTAAAATCATTTTTATGTTAATATGAGTTATCTTAAATTATTTTAGGTTGTAACTGCCTTCCCTTTTCCGAAATATTTTGGAGTCGATTTTCAGTGTATCTGGGTGTAACTGATTACCATTATTTTATTTGGGTGACTCAGGCAACTGCCTATCTAACCAAAACCACAGATAATATAATACTAGCATGAAGATCCTATACAAAGAAACCGTGCCGACGTAAGTAGCGTTTTTCGTCTGATTATTTTTCAAGAAACGTCAATCGCATTCGGTACCGTTCCACGGAGATAGATGGTGTTAGCAGCGACTTGCAAGTAAAAGGGTTTACTCGGTTTGTGAATGCTTTTATTTAATTACGTGTTTTTTTATGTTTTATAGTATTTTGTTCCACGTTTTTACAGTTTCATTGTACTAAAATCTGTTAAAAACAAATTAAAATAAATCTAATGGATGCCTGAGAAATGTAATACCGCGCCATCTGTTGTAATCAATGTTGAATGATCCATTCCAATAATCTTTGAAATGTGAATTAAGAGCCCAACATTCCTTAATTTTGTGCTTAGGAGAGTTAATTAAACTTGAACATTTTTTTTTATGATCGTCTCTAGAAAATCGCACAATACTCAATAACAAATCGAGGCTTATTACGCCATCTAGTGCAATCTATTATAACCAAATTTTCACATTGAGTGCCCGTGCCACAACCCAGTTACTGTGTATCACAAGTCTGTCAGACTTTAGGGCTTCTGTTTACTTTCAAAGATGTCCAAATAACACCCAACCATAGACATACTAAATAATATGGACTGGAAATACCTACGAAAAAAACGTGCCTACCTAAACCTCAAAATGTCTCATAAAATGGCCGCCGATTCTAAGGTTGTGTCAATCAAGCAACACACACACACTCACAAATCTCAATAATACAATATGTAAACAACCATTTGACAGCAGGACTACCACGAACACAACCACAAAATTCGTCACATAAAATGGCGAATATGGCACGTACCTACAACCGTCACTACGTCTTAACAAAATGTTGCCATAATGAGCAACAACTGAAATATTGTTGTCTCGTTCATCAAATACGATTACTACATTAGAAAGAATGAAACAAAACGATGTTTCACATTCTGTATCGTATTTCACTCATATTTGTATAAGCTAATGTATGTATAGAACATCGCGGCGCCTCCATATATTTCCTATCTCAATGCACCCAACACAATATCTTGCCGTCCTTATCGGTGTACGGAGGAGTCTCAATATGACACTCCTCCTCAATGGAACCCACGTACCGATCTTGGAAGGTGGAACCGACAAGTGGTCGAGCCATGTGACTTTTATTTTTTAGTCACGAGCACTTCGCAATATGGCACTCGATCAGTGTAAAATACAGATAATATACCCCATCTGCTAATACCGCCTAAAAATAATTGGATTAATTGAACCCCAAAATAACTTTTACAAACTCAAAAATACACTCACGTATGGCCCAAAATTGACCTAACTCTCGCAAAATTGAACAAAAAAAGACGTTTTAAACAGAGATTTATCAAGCTCGGCGTGTCGTTATGCATAAAATTAGTTCGCTGGCCGTTCCGCACCCTTTCAAGGGGTCATTAAGTAATTCGACTAATATCTTGATTACGTAACTTCTATTCAAGGGGCGCTTTAATATTGCCGGTCGGGATTCTTGGGACGGATTGACTGTGGTTTGGACATTTGTAATTAGGGTTTTGTTTGCGAGTTCTGAGTGCCTATTTCAGTATGTTCAAGTCCCTGAGAGGTTGGTCTCGGGTTTAAATGGAGAACATTTATAATGTTACAATTTTGAAAATAAAATATTGCATTAGTACTTTGTTGGCCATGTCTTCAAAACCCAAAAAAATGTGGATTATTTGTCAACTTCACTGTAATAGGACTAAGTATGGCATAGGATTTATTACCCCGCTGCAAGGAAAGGTAGTATGTTTGTATGTAAGAATGTTTGTATGTATGTAATATTCTTTTTTACCTCGTATCTTTGGTGCCGTTTAAGAAAAAAGAAACATGGCGGATTTTGGGCGCCATATTGTGGAGGTTGCAATTTTTTTTTCTTCTCAACCCGTCGAGTGGGGTATCAAAATTAAGGGTTTTTACAGGTCATTACAAAAATATATACCACTTATATGTTTAAAAGTATTTATAAAAAAAATATTCACTAAAAAGTTGTAAATAAAAAATCCTAATTTAAAAATCTAAAACCTGACTGCTTAAGAAGCGAACTTGGCAGTGGTGGCCCAGTGGTATCGGCCGCGACTTATAAGTTGTAGGTCGTGGGTTCAAGCCCAGGCAGGCGCTTTACTTTGTGTACATTATTTCTTCACCACTGCTCTCAAAAATGTGAAGGAAAACATCGTGCGGAAACCGGCATGTCCTCCACCAAAAATTCGAAGATATGTGACATCCACCAACCCGCACCGGGCCCGCGTGGTGGATTACGGCCCATTTCCTCTCACACAGAGGAGGCCTGTGTCCCAGCAGTAGGAACATTAATAGGCTGATGATGTGATGTGCCTGATCCTCCGACTGCACAGCATGATTTTTCTTGTTTACAGCTTTTTAGTTCGCTTCTTAAGCAGTCGGGTTTTTTTAAGACAAGTGTATTATTCTCGTTCAGATCAAAGAGTACAGTCGTTTAGATACTGCTTAAATAAAACAAATCAAGTTTAAAGTATATTCTGGTGAAAAACTCAGAGCCAAGTTTCAATTTAAAAAGAAGAAATATATTCACACACTTCAAACAAGTCAAATACATTTACACCAAGTTCTAGAACTCGTTTTAAGATTCAAATTCTAAGTGTATATTTTACCAATCGATTGAATCTTATTGGTTCTGAAGTTTTGATAGGATTGTCTCCTAACTTGAATGTTACTTGTTATAATAAAAATAACAGTTATAATATAAATCATTTTATTATGAATACTTTGTTGTTCTTACTGGCTATCATTAACTTTATATTCTTAGTAAATAGAAAATAACAAGTTCTTCGTTAATGTGAGAATAGGTTTATTTATGGCGAATTTCCATTTCCAATTTATCATCATCATTAAAGCCGAAAGACGTCCAGTGCTGGACATCATCAGCAGCCTATTATTGTTCCCACTGCTGGGACACAGGCCTCCTCTCTGTGAGAGGGAATGGGCCGTAATCCACCACGCGGGCCCAGTGCGGGTTGGTGGATGTCACATGTCTTCGAATTTTTGGTTCTATGACATACCGGTTTCCTCACGATGTTTTCCTTCACCGTTTTGAGAGCAGTGGTAATGAAATAATTTACACTCAGTAAAGTGACTGCTGGACATAGGCCTCCCCAAACGTCGCCACACTGATCGGTCCTGTGCGTTTCACATCCACCGGACGCCCGCAACTTTGACCAGGTCGACGCTCCACCTAGAGGTAAAACTTCCAACGCTGCATCTTACGCAGTCGCCACTCTAGAACTTTTCGACTCCAACGGCCATCCGTTCTGAGAGTAATGTGCCCTGCCCACTGCCACTTAAGTTTGCCAATTCTTCGAGCTATGTCGGTAACCTTGGTTCTCTTGCGGATGTCTTCATTTCTGATTCGATCACGCAAGGAAACTCCGAGCATAACTCTCTCCATTGCCCTTTGGCCTTCTAATGAGAACCATTGTGAGCAACCACAATTACATTTCATTTATAATTACAAATAGATTAACTTTTAAACTAATATTAATTTTAAGCTATGCCTAGAAGACTCTTACTAAGATTGATAAGTCAATTTTATGCATCACAATTGGTCACCTCCTATAAGATGTTTTAAGTTATAAGCTGCCGGACTGCAATACATGTACAAGGCGTGCGCCTTTATCCCATGGGGGTACGCATAAACTACAGAACGATAAAATAAGATTGATAACCATAATAAAAACAATCCATTCATAGCTCTCCCAACTTCAAATTTAACCTCATTAATTAATGATTCTTTGGCGAACTAATTCGTTATACCAGGCAAGCATAAGTTCCCGATTGAGTGTTGGTACCCAAACTATTCTGAAGCTATCGAGAAGTTTGGCCGCTCGGAATACGCCGGAAATCTAATAAATGTGGTTCGGTACAATAATTTAACTTGTATAAGGATTAACAAGGCTATAATCTAAATTAATTTTGTAAAGAGATATAAGTGTTTGTTTATGTTTGTAAAAGGTTATCTCTGGAAGCTCTTAACGGATTACGTAAATTATTTTACTAATAGAAAACTAAAGTGCTATGGGCTACCTTTTATTAAATAAAAACGTTTTGAAAAAAAAATTAACCTACTTCCAAAACAAAACACTACAAAGCGAAAAATAACTTTCTTTTCGGAAGTCAGTGTCTTTGGTACCAATTTATTTTTAATTTTTGACAACGACTTCCGAAAAGAAAGTTGTTATTGTTTTCTTTTGGAAGATGGTTTAATTGTTTTGTAAAAAAGTCTTTTGCTTTTCTGTTTTTAGTTTTTGTACCTTATATTACCATGAAAATACGCATTATTAATGAAAACTTTTTTTTTTCTATTTATAAGAAAAACGTTGCCTCACACTAGGAAAACTTTCTGAATCGTGGGTGCGTTTAAAAACATATAAACTCACATACACAACACTCAGAGCCGTAACAACTATCTGTTGGTTATACAAATATTTGTTCCATGCGGTAATCGAAACCGCGACACGCAGTGCAGCAGTTAATCGCTCAACCACTGCGCCAACTTAAAAACTACTCGTTAGGTATCTTGATTTCATTTAAATGGGACCTCAAAGAATCATCAAAATCGGTTCATAATTGGCGAAGTAATCGCGAAACAAACATACAGTCGAGTTGAGAACTTCATCCTTTTTGAAGTCGGTTGGAAAAAACTGGAAGGTTACTATGAATAGACCACAGGCGCGAAGCCCAGATATAAACTAGTTTGAGATAAAGTTAATAAATACTAGTGTGTGTCCAGCAGTCTTCTTCAGTCGGTCCCTAATTACTGAGGATCGTGGTCACTGTAACCCTTTAAGCGCACTATCTGCGTCCATCGACTCTGGTCCAAAGTTGCCATCTGTTGATGGCTGGAATTTGCTTGAGGACGTAGCTTCCTTCACTTGGTCAGATCATCGTGCTAGTGCTCTCTTTTTTGTTCTGTATTGCCAATAATCACCAGCTTTTCAAGGCTGCTATCTCCCCTTCGTAGTTTGTGGCCAAAGTAAGTCAAAATACGCTGTAAGCAAACTGTAGACAATCGGACTTGATATTGAGTTGTGGTAGTTATTATGTTATACAAATACTTTCCCAAACAGAACGTTAGAAGGCCTCCCACAAAACGGACCGATGACCTGCTGAAGGCCGCGAGAATCCACTTGATGTGAGAAGCACAGGACCGATCGATATGGCAATCCTTGGGGAGGCCTATTCTTACAGTGAGTCAGTTGTAATAATAATGTCTTAGAAATAGGTGCAAATACAAATCGGCAAATTGTATTTTTAACCCCCGCCGGAAAAACAGGGGTGTTATAATTTCACGTGTGTTGCTGTTTATCTGTGTGTCTGTCTGTGGCATAATAGCGTCCAAACGGGTGAACCGATTTTAATATATATTTTTTTGTTTAAAAGGTGACTCAATCGAAAGTGTTCTTAGCTATTTTTGGATAAAATCGGTTCAGCCATTCAAAAGTTATGGCCGTTTTACTGTTTGAATCGGGGTGTTTTTGCAAGATATTGTGTCATAATTACGTGTTCAATAGCTTGCCGATCGAAGCGTATCTACTATGTACTAGATACATTGTGTAGCATGAAATGTGTCGGAGGTTATTTAAATTTTGAAATTTTACTTGTAATGTGATAACTGTCTTAGAAATAGGTGCAAATGTAAATGAGAAATTTGTGATTTTTAATTTGTATTTAAGAGCAGTGGGAGCTCAATGGTAATGGCCGCGACTTACAAGTTGTAGGTCGTGGGTCCGAATCCAGGCAAGCGCTTTAGTTTGTGTAAATTATTTCATCACCACTGCTCTCAAAACGGTCAAGGAAAACTTCGAGAGGAAACCGGCATGTCCTAGAACCGAAAATTCGAAGACATCCACTAACACGCAATGGGGCCACGTGGTGGATTATATACAAAAAATACAGCCAGAAAAGTCCATAGGCTATTAGTAACAAGAGTTTTTTAACTATGTTAGTAATGTTGTCTACGGAACGCTAAAGTTGTGTTTCCCGACAGCTACAATCTTGAGGTCTTTAAGTCAAGAGTGAATAGGTTACTTCTAGTCAAGCGTGCTTCACCGTCGACCACATCATCGCTTACCATCAGGTGAGATAGTGGTCAAGCGCAAGCTTATAGAAGATTAAAAAAAAAAAGTAGTCGGAGTTTTTAGTACAATATAACCTTTCTTCTTTTGAAAGATAGGTAACATAAGAAGACAAGTTTACCACTAAAAAGAAAATAGAGGTTCTAATTACTTGTCTTGCTAATATAATATAATAACATACCAAGAATAAGGAAGCTTTACAGGAAGCCCTAACAAAGACTTAATATATTTTTTAAACAAATAAAAAAGATGAACGGAAATTACTTTTTCCAAGATATGTATGAATGCCTGAAGCGTCGAGAGGAACATGGCCAATGATAACGTAATGTGATTCGGTTAGCAAAATATTCCACGAAAAGAAGGATAAAAATACATTTTTCCTAACAGTAACACATATTGAAATAAATTGTATACATAACTTTTAATGGGCTGCGATTTTCTACATAACCGTTACATGTATGAAAGTTGTCATTCAGAAAGAAAGAAAAATTTTTTATTTGTGACCCGCACAGGAGACACGAGAAATATGCATAAAATAAAACAGTATTAAAAAATTAAAACCCCGTGCGAGACCAAAAAGGCTCCTATCTCAGCATGTGCAGCGATATCCAAAAAAGAAAATAACGCTGCGCTGATATAATCTATACCAATATTATAAAGAGGAAAGATTTTTTTGTTTGTTTCTTTGTTTGTACCGAATAGGCTCCGAAACTACTGGACCGATTTTAAAAATTCTTTCACCAAAAGAAAGCTACATTATTCCTGAGTGACATAGGGTATTTTTTAAGCCCGAAAACGGGTCCTGTGGGGTGGCCCACGGGAGCGAAGCCGCGGGGAACAGCTAGTAGGATATACTCTGCGCTGCTCCGTTTTTTATTATCTCTTTTTTTGTTTTAAAAATCATTACAGTTTCAATTTGTTTAATTATTCGTAAATCAAACAAATAACAATATGAAGAACACTGTAGTTTTTTTACAATCTTCTATCATCTATCTTGTATCTATATATATAAACGAGAAAGTATGTAGGTATGTATGATCCTTATAGACTCCGAAACGGCTGGATCAATTTTAATGAAATTTTCAGTCAATCTTTAGATTGACCCAGCGGGTAATCTTGTAGTTTGGTGGCGATCGGTTTTTCTTTTTTTGAATTTAGAACGTGGGCGAAGCCGCGGGCAGTAGCTAGTTATATGTAAAAACACTAAATAAAAAATTGCGCGTTCAGTACCGTATGATACCGTGATCGAAGTGAAACTTCTTAAAAAAATTAAAAGATTAAGAGAGATGTAAAATGTGTGCAGGCATGAATTATTATGTTGTATCTTGCTTAAATGTTGGCTAAACGAGAGATCTTTGAAATTTCACTCACTATTATAGAATTACCACCTAAAAAGTTTCACTTCAAAAAATCAATAAAACTAACGCTTTTACAAGGCACAAGCCCCAATATTCCTCTCCAAATGTATGGGATTCGCTCAACACGTTACCAAGCAACTTTTAATTTCATTCTGTCCGTACTTCGTAGCACAATGCCTACAAAAGTGGCTACGGCGTAGCAAAGCGTAGCACCGTAGCACTTCGAGTTGTAATTAATTTTGTGCTCGTAACTTTTATACAATGGAGTTAATGGTAAATAGGAAATGAGGTGACATGATGTTTAGAACTTTTTTCTACTAGAATTTAGTTTTTTTTTGTATTTATTTGCGTAAGAGATAAAAGCGTTATGAAGACATGAATAAGATAAAATTGTTTCAATAAATCTGCCTAGCCCAACTATATTGGGGTCGGCTTCCAGTCTTACCGGATTCAGCTGAGTACCAGTGTTTTAAATGGAGCGACTGCTTATCTGACCTCCACAACCCAGTAACTGAGTAACACGGTACGCCTTGGCAAGACTGGTGTCAGATCTCAAGTTTCTGACTACCCGTAACGACTGTCAAATATCTTCAAATGACAGCCGGGACCAACGGCTTAACGTGCTTTCCGAGGCTTGGAGGAAACTTGGTATGTTGAAATGGTCACCCATCCATGGACCGACCTCGTCAAGCGTTGCTTAACCTTGATGATCGACCAGTGCGACTGTTATTATTTAGCCACGAGCTCCTCCAAATGAGATAAAATTGTTTGTTAAAAAAAATCTCGGGAACTACTGATCCAATTTCGATTAAAGAAAGACTTATACCCTCTTACTAATAAACGCGGAATAAAGTAATACCAGGTATAACTAAGGTATAAAAATGTATGGGACATTTTCATAGGTTTATACCTGGTATAACTTTATTCTGCGTTTATTTGTAAGAGGGATAGAGAGCAACACTATCGCTGAGTGCTACGATGTTATGGACCAAGTGATTAATAGTCATTATTCATAATGGCCGGGCAATTTTAAAAATACGAATTAGAATAATAAGTAATAATAATAAATAATAAGCCTATTAGGGATAAAAAAAATAATTAAAGTTGACTGGGCTTTCTAAATAATGCCCATCACTTATTGGGCAGGGTAATAAAAATATGTGTTTTATTAAATTTAATGTTGTAATTGATTTTAAAATAGAATAGGTAAGTACCATTACTATTCAATGTTATAATATCATAATGTTCAAATTGTACAATAGTTTTGGAAAAATAAATATTATATTATTATTATTTAAGCAACAAAGTCGATGGAGCCTCACTGCGTGGGGCTCCCATTTCTGTCTGCAGGGTAACCGCTCGCTCTTGGACTAATTCACTGACCATAATTATATATATTCATAATGACCAGACAATGTGATAAATATGGAAGTTTAAATCAGTATTCATTATATTGCCCGATTTGACATTACTTGATTCATAATGCCCGGCCATTATACATAGTATCCTGATTAATCAGTTGGTCCATGACAAATCGCGATTTCTCTGAGCTTGTACATAAAACCAAACCGCGAGAAAAAACAAATGCCCCTAGATATTGCATTCCATACATATTTTTTCTGCTTAGTTCTGATCTAACCAATTCATAATTTAATATTAATATTGAATTCAGAATGGCCGCACAGCTGCGGCGATCGAATGAAAACTCAATTACAGCGAGTGGAGTCAGGAGCGCATCAGGTTCGAACCAATGAGTTTTTATATTGACTATGCGGGTTTGTGCAAAAAGCAAATTTTATTTTATTTTTGTATTTATGTATGGTGTTTAAAATTGAAACTAAATTTGGCGTTCTGCGTGTTTGGCATTCTATTTTTGAATAATTGTCCCATAACAAGCAAAAAAATATCTAAAGGTTCGATTATTTGAAAAATTGTTATAAAGTAATTATTGATTGTTTGTAAAAAAATATTGGAAACAATTTTTTCGAAGACTCATGGTTATTTCAAACAATACCTTACGTTCCAACACTTATTAAAGACCGATGACAAAGCAATAATTGAAATAGTTTGTCCCATAACCCTTATAAGTCCCCGTATATAAGTCTGCCTATTTAACACGCTTTTATTATTAGCTTGGTTTATATGTATCTATGTAACGGAATCTTTGAACGTGATTTTCACCCCCTTCAAAACGTCGGATTAATTTAAAACTTTGCACACTTATTAAAGACCGATGACAATGCAATAATTTAAATAGTTTGTCCCATAACCCTTATAAGTCCCCGTATATAAGTCTGCCTATTTAACACGCTTTTATTATTAGCGTGGTTTATATGTCTCTATGTAACGGAATCTTTGAACGTGATTTTCACCCCCTTCAAAACGTCGGATTAATTTAAAACTTTGCACACTTATTAAAGACCGATGACAATGCAATAATTTAAATAGTTTGTCTCCCATTACCCTTACCAGGATCTTCAGGATTAGCGATTGAAATAAAAAGTTAAAAAAAAATAGTTTAAAAACAAACTAAAAACTCGCTTTAATAGAAAACGAAACTAAAAACTCGCTTTAATAGAAAACGAAACTAAAAAGTAGAAAATAATTTTCAATAAATTTAGAATAGTTATTTTAAACAAAGGTGTAAAATTTGTACATACTTAAACACTAAACAAAAGTAAAATATACAAACTTATACTAAACCTAACTACTTACACTATATACAAAAGACAGGTATACTTAGGCGTCGAAGTACTCCTCCACATCGCTGTCATCCGGGAACGTGCCCAGAAGACTGGCAGCATTGCCACGTTGAATGGCAATGCTGATTCTTTGCGCAAAGAAAGAGCCAGCCCTCTGGTCACGCACAGTGTCGATTAGTCGGCGAGAAATCTCCTTAAAAAGAAGACGTGCACTCGGGCCCCATGACCCAAGCGTTTCGACCCCAAACGGCTCAAAACTGTAATTACCAGTTAGGTTACAGTATTTGCGCCGCTTGAGGGCCTCAGCAGCCGCAGCAGCAGCGCCAGCACAGCCCGCCGAACTAGGAACATGAGATGGCGCAAGGGTGTCGACACAGGTTGCGTCCCACACCAGAGGCCTACCCACCTTCCATGGCACCAATGTCATGCCATCTGGTCACTTCCCATCGTCACGTACCAAGCCGTTAGGTTCTAATACAGCTGGTACGCTGGCGGTGATAAGGGCTCGACGAATAATGTCATTGATGCTGGCGTGCCGTGCTATGCGTCCTGCGCTTTTGCAACAAGACAGGCCATGGTGCCCAAGGCTGCCGACAGCTTCACCACATTGGCACCGATGTGGAGCAACACAAGGTGCGCCTAAGCGTAGACAGGTTGCGAGCCGAAACGAAGAGTCATCCATCATAGTGCCTATGGTGGATGACGGGAGCGCTTGAAGCCACAAACCCGACTCCCACTCCCCCACAGCCAGCAGACGCGCACGCTCAGCAGTAGTAGACGATGTAATTATCAGGTTATTCTGTATAATACTGCAGAGCGGCACGTCCCATCGACTCTGGGAGGACAGGTTGTCGGGCAGATCCGTATTTGGACAAGCCATTTTCCAAGCGTTCAACGCATCGGTCAAACACGGTACCTCAAAATCAACCAGTGAGGAAGATAAGATGTTCCTGGTTAATTTGTCAGTACCGTGGACCGAGGAGAGGAAGGCTGGTAAACTTATACTTGAAATTTTGCGGACGCCGAGGCCACCCAAGCGAATGGGAAGCGTGGCTTGTTGCCATGTTCGGTCGTCCAAGGCCACATTAAGGATAGCTGAAAGTGTGTTCTTTATAATTTGGTCTACTTTTTCTAAAAGTTGTGGGTGTTTCCATAAATGAGAGGAGCGGAGGCTATAAGTAAATTTTGGTCCAAAGCAACAATATCGGATAAGAGTGTAGGCCGAATGCATGTTAATTTTGAATAGTCTTTTCGAGACATCGTTAAAATTTTGTATTTTCTGTTCAATGAAATTTGGAAAGGATTCATCAAAAATAGGAGAACCCAGGAGGTGAAAAGAATTTCTCTCAGTAATTTTAATATTAGGGGCGATCGCGTTGAATTTTGCTAGAGTAGTCTGTCGGTCAGTAGTATGGGGAAGGTAAATTTCGCATTTCGAAAGGTTAAGTTCAAGCCCAATGGAGCTAAATTTATCATTCAAAAAAGTTAAATCGTTTACGATCTAATATACCTCGACTACGGTAGTCGTGCTACAGGTCTGAGCTCAAATGGATGCCCATTCGCCAGAGAAGATGTTTGCGCGCTCTAACTACGCTTTTCTCCCTACTCAACTTACCTTATGTCTCACTTTCAATATGTAAGTTCTTCTTATATTTAGAATAGTATGATTAACAAAATAAATATTTTTACATAAAAGCGTGGGGTGCTTGATGTTAATTGTTATAATATTTTATTGACAGATAATGGTAAAAGAAGATAATTTGCTTAAAAAGCACCCCATGGTTTTTATGATAAAATATTTGTTTGTTAATCACACTATTCTTAATTTAAATTTATTGAAAATTATTTTCTACTTTTTAGTTTGGTTTTCTATTAAAGCGTATTTTTAATTTGTTTTTAAACTATTTTTTATTAGTTTTATTTAGTTCAATCGCTAATCCTGAAGATCCTGGTAAGGGACAAACTATTTAAATTATTGCATTGTCATCGGTCTTTAATCAGTGTGCAAAGTTTTAAATTAATCCGACGTTTTGAAGGGGGTGAAAATCACGTTCAAAGATTCCGTTACATAGATTCATAGAAACATATAAACCAAGCTAATAATAGCTTGTTAATAGCGTGTTAGAATATCCCTTTAAAGGCGCTTATAAAATTGTGTATATCCATAAAAGTTATCAAGTCAAGCATTTTCATCACATTACACATTGTGCTTTCAAGTTAATATTTGCATTAGGCATATGAAAAGACTTCAGCCTTTATCAACATCAACCATGATTGATGAAGACATATGCTTTCAGCTTTCATTGAACAAGCTAACTTGAATCTTTGGAGATCTTTAAAGTTTTCACAGACAGACCCTACAAGACAGTGCGACAAAAATGCGATAGTTATTTTTCAAAGTTATTGTCTTCTTGATCTTTAAGGCTTCCAGCAGACAAGCGTGACTGGTTGACATTCTTTTCAACCGAATTCAAAAAGGAGGAGGTTCTCAATTCGACTGTTTGTTTTTGTATGTTTGTTACGCGATTACTCCGCGAATTATGAATCGATTTTGATAACTCTTTTTATTTGAAAGCTGGTGATTCTTACGTGGTCCCATTGAAATATCAAGATATGACGAGTAATTTTTAAGCTATTCTTATTTAATGCGATTTTCATGGTAAAATAAGGTACCAAAACAAGAAAGAGAAAAATCAAATACCAAAAAATTGGTACCAAAGACTGTTTTGTTTTGGAAGTCGGTTGAATTTTTTTGCTAAACAGTTTTTCCATATCAATTGTGTGTTATTGTGTGGTGTGTGTTTCTTATCACAAAATGGTTATCGCAATGTCGCATCGCACATATCTGTGGCAAACTTTAGCAAGCAGAGAGTCAAATATACTGTGTTTTTTACTTTACTTTATTATACTTTTAAGATGTTCAGGTTTTATGTACTTTAAGTTATTATACTGGCAGTTCATTTTTCACTTCTAGATATTTAAACAAACATAAATCAGTCATTTTATTTTTCATCATTAATATCTGTCGTATATTTAACATATAGCCCACTCTGTACTGTAAGATCATTTAAATTCTGATTGTTTTAAGGCTCAGACCTTAATTATATTAAGTATTTTTAAAGGAACCTCCACACTTAACGATTCGGTTCATATGACAAAGAAAGAATACCTTCGGTTAGAAATAGAAAATAGAAATCATTTACTATATTTATCATTTATGATTAAAATAATAATGCATGTTATATGAGTGTAGAATTAATTTAGTATATGTGAAATATCAATTATGTCAATGAATTTATATTATTATTGAATGTATATAATGAATTTATGCATGGATTTATATTATTACTACAATTGTGCACAGGGAAGAATAAAACTGGCACACCGTAGTACAGTTTATGTACGAGGGTCAGGGAGTTTCACATCAACCATTTAATTAATAACAAATTAAAATAACTGATAATTTATGTTATTGAAGGTTTTTTATGTATCCATTTTTTTATCAGATATATATGAATATGATTATCCAGATATAAGCTGATACACGATTGATTAGTTACGGATGGCCGATGGGGCAGAAAAGTTCTAGAGTGGTGACTGCGAATCGGAAGACGTTGCGTTGGAAGGCCTCCGACCAGATGGACCGATGTCCTGTTGAAGGTTGCGGGGATCCGCTGGATGTGAGACGCACGGGATCGATCAATGTGGCGACGCTTGGGGGAGGTCTATGTCCAGCAGTGGAAGTCTTTCGGCTGATATGATGATGATTATGAACAAGTTGAAAAATCAGAGTAGCTTAAATATTATTTACAGCTAGGTTACAGTATATGTGCTAGTGAGTCCCAAACTGCTCATTCTCTATTTTGGGACTCAATGCTTAATGTCAAGCTGAAACAGTTAATTTGATTGTTCCAAGCGAAACAAATGACAACAGAGCAGAGATATTGAAGAAGCAGATGGCCTGGAGCCCTACCATAAGCTCTTTGAGCAAGGGACAGATGATACAAGTCATATACATTTGTACCTTAAGCACACAGCCCACAGGAAATGCCCCAGAAGTCCCTAACGAATAACTTACAATAATAACAATTATTTTCTGATTAACTTCGTTGCGGGATCCAAGACAGTTAAATTCATTCTCCGGGACTTCATCGAGCTTCATTGCCTCGGCGCTTTTCTGGTTGTCGCCACTGTTGATTCTGGCTTTCAGGAGTTGCAGTGGTTTGGGAATAGTGCGGTGGGATTGTCCCAAAAAATAATAATAATAACAATTGCAAAATAAATTATCTCACAATGTGTATTCCGAGTAAAGTTTATTTTTATCTAGTTTTTAATGCGAACTGCAAATACTATTTAATATTAGAAATAATGGTATTTTTACGAGTACGAGGCACAATGGAATAAAGCATAATGGGTACTAGGAAATCAGTAAAGCTGGACAAACAAAAACACATTTCTGTTTTGCATTTCCAATACATTTAATTGTATCCTGATATTCAAGCATTTCTTTTTATAGCTTTTTTTTAAAGTTACGTAAAATCTGAGTAATATGATAATTTTGCTCTGCAGTTTGCAGTTCTGCATAAAATGTAACGTATCTAATGTATTTAATTGGATAAGGAATAATACTGTATTGTTTAAAATAGCTTGGTAAATAACCCATATTTTTTTGTAATACGTAAAACTAAAAATGGGTTATGGTTAATGGGTTATGGTTATGGTTATTATGGGTTGGTTATGGGTTATGGTTGTTATGGTTATGGTTGTTTTTATGGGTGGTTATGGCTATGGTTATTACTTTGGGTTATCCTTAGGAGATAAACATATACTATTTAAATGTTTTTATCGATCTTTTTAAGATATACAATGTCTGTCTGTCCGTCCGTATGTCACAGCCACTTTATGCCGAAACTATAAGAACTATGCTGTTGAAACTTGGTAAGTAGATGTATTCTGTGAACCGCATTAAGATTTTCACACAAAAATAAAAATAAAACAAGAAATTTTGGGGGTTCCCATACTTGAAACTAAAACTAAAAATATTTTTTTTCATCAGACCCATACGTGTGGGGTATCTATGGATAGGTCTTCAAAAATGGTATTGAGGTTTCTAATATCATTTTTTTCTAAACTGAATAGTTTGCGCGAGAGACTCTGCCAAAGTGGTAAAATGTTTGTCCCCCCCCTGTAACTTCTAAAATAAGAGAATGATAAAACTAAAAAAAATATATGATGTACATTACTATGTAAACTACCAGCGAAAATTGGTTTGAACGAGATCTAGTAAGTAGTTTTTTTTTAATACGTCATAAATCCCCTTCCCATCGGACCGCGAAAGTGTTTGGACGTGCATCCGTACAAGTATATTTTCTTAATTTTATAAATAAATAATTTAAAATAAAACAATTATTGCCATCAAAACAACAATAGATCAGTTCAAGTACTAGGCGCGCAGAACAGGCGCAGTGGTTAATTTACCGAGCCGCGGCAATCGCACGAAGAAGACAACAACAACCGAGACAAAAGTAATCGGAGGACCTACACTACACTGCGTCACCAACGGAGCTTGCCACAAGTTATAGGCGTGAGCGAGCGCATTACCATAATTGTCAATAAACATATAATTGTAAAAATGTCACAAAAGCCCGCTAAGAATTCCCCGATGGGAAGTGTACCTTCCCGCTCCGAATCAGACATTCGACAGCTTTGTGTAGACGACTCCCCTCAACTCAAAATAACCCAACGGGCAAAACGTAAATGTCTATCTGGCGATGTTAATGGTGGCGAGCTAGAGGCCGTCAGGATGGAAATAATTGAGATGATGAAAGAGATGATGTGCGCTCAAAATGGACGGTTGGATAACTTGGAAAAGCATCTCATGGAAATAAAAAGGCACAACACTGAGATTAAGGTTATAAATGGCGAAATGGAAAAATCATTGACATTTGTCTCCGATCAGATATTTTCACTGGAAGGTAAAATTACGGGACTGGAAAAGGAACGAAACAATATGGTGATCAAGTTATCAACATTGGAGAAAAAACTCGAATTATTCGAGCAAAACCTTATTAAAACATCTGTGGAAATCCGAAATGTTCCCAAACAGGCAAGCGAGAGTAAAACAACTTTGTACGACATGATACAGCATCTGTCAAACCAACTACAGTTGCAAACAGAACCTGCTAGTATTCGTGATATAATAAGACAACCATCAAAGAAGGAAAATACAACATCGAATATAACAGTTGAGTTCTCGAACGCCCTCACGAAGTCCAAGTTCCTCACAGCGGTGAAAGACTACAATAAACGAAACCCTGATCACAAACTGTGCACAACACAACTAGGCTTAAAAACTACACCAGGGACTCCGATATACATAGCAGAACAGTTGACCCCTCACACCAGAAGACTGTTTTATCTCACCAGGAATTATGCTAAAACGAACAAATATAGCTTCTGCTGGACCTCAAACGGACGGGTGATGCTGAAAAAGGATCCCGACGGTCAAGCCATCCTGGTCAAAAGTGAACAACAATTGCAAAAATTGGCCTCTACTAACATCGCAACTACCAACGATGTCTCAAATGCATGACTACGTAACATCTATCATTATTTTACTACCTATATATTTCTAAATTTAGATAAAATTAACCCTAATTTTAGTTACTTCAAAGATTTAAATGTTAAAACTCATGCATATAACTTGATTGACTATCTATACTGTTATTATGAATCTATCTACGAATTTCATGTAAACATTTCATATATAACACTAAGAGATTTACTCTCTATACGATCACAAAATCTATCGCGAATGTGCACTTTGATCCTGCTGTCCAATCGGCAAGTTTTTGCGAAGGCTTGGTGGTGTTTATTGACTTGCATTTGTTATGGAGCTGTTAAATTGCTCAATTCTATACCGTGTCATACTTTCTTTCGTCAAATTCAACAGATACGCCTAATACCTAAGTCACTATTGTTCACCCAATTGAACCCCACTCTCCAAGCTACTCTACGATATAAAAATGAATAATGACGTAAACCATTTAACTGACGGGATAGACGAACTTTCTGTATCGAAAATTCACTCTTGTGCCCCTGAACTGACTAACACATTTATAAAACAACCAAATAAATATCTTAAAGTACTCTCTCAAAATATACGTTCTATAAATTGTAATTTCCTAAATTTACAAACCCTGCTGCACCGTATCTCTTGTGACTGTGACCTGGTCGTTTTAACAGAGTGTTGGTTAGCCTGTTCTAACAATTTCTATATACCGATGCTGCAAAACTATACTATGCATAGGACCACCAAACATCTTAATCAAAGTGATGGTGTGGTGGTATATTCTAAGTCTGATTTGCTTGTCACATATGAAGAACCAGACTTTAATCAAGCCGCTTCTGGCCTCATTATTAAAATTAAATCGGAAGTGGCAATAGTCTGTATTTACCGTTCACCATCCAATGATAATATCCAAGATTTTCTTTTAGCTATGAATAATCTACTACCATTACTGCAGAAATTTAAAACGGTAATAATGACT
Source organism: Orthosia gothica (assembly GCA_949775005.1). NCBI lineage: Eukaryota > Metazoa > Arthropoda > Insecta > Lepidoptera > Noctuidae > Orthosia > Orthosia gothica. The sequence continues at coordinate 8,056,603 of OX459068.1, forward strand.
GGTGATATAAATATAGATATAAAATCCACTACTATCGACACACGTTCCCATGAATATCTGAACTGTTTAGCCTCACATGGTTTTCTCCCTGCCCATACTCTGCCAACCAGAGGAAAAAATTGCCTGGATCACCTAATTTTAAAAACAAAATGTCCATGTGTTTCGTTTGTATATGACACCACAGTCACTGATCATAACTCTTCCTTGCTGTGTCTAGAAAAGCAGCGCGAACGCACCGTTTTCATGCCCACTATAACTAGAATCGATTACGAGACTCTGGATAAATCAATATCCCAAATTGATTTTAATCATATTCTGTCTATACAAGACGTTAACTCAGCTACTGATAACTTAATAGGCCTCTTGGCATCAGCTATTTCAAACAATACGTCATTAAAACAGGTGCCAGCAAGGAAGAGAACTTTCAAACCATGGATCACCCCGGGATTGTTACGGTGTATAAGAAACAGGGACGCGTTACATAAAAAGCTTAAATTATCTCCTGATAACGAAGTAATAAAGATAACATACAAACGATACAGAAACTTCTGTTCAGGCCTGTTGAAAAAATCGAAGAGATTATTTGACACACAAGAACTTAATAAAGCAAATTCCAATCCAAAAGCTTTATGGGAAACTATAAAGAAAATTACGAACACAACCAATAACAAAAAATCACCCACACAGCTTCTGACTTGCGCATCAACACCAGTAGAATGTTGTAGTGTAGTAAATTCTTACTTTGTAAGCATTGGCAGGAAGCTTGCAGACCATGTCTGCAATAATACTACACTTCCACAGACCCCGAACAAATCAATTCCACTCACATCATTCGTCTTAGAAGCAACAGACCCTGATGAGATTATATCTACTATAGGTTCACTGCGATCAAACGCTGCCACTGGTTGGGATACCATCTCATCTCTGTTTCTGAAAAGGTATGCTAATACTCTGGCGCCCATACTGTCCCATATTTTTAATCTTTGTTTTGAAACGTCCGTATTCCCTACTTCCATGAAAAAGGCAATAATTCATCCGATATTCAAGGGTGGAGATGGGAACCTACCTAGCAATTATCGTCCTATTGCAGTTCTGAGTGCCTTATCCAAGGTACTTGAACGTCTCATAAACAAAAGACTAATTAAATACCTTGAACGTTACAATCTATTATCCCCACAACAGTATGGGTTTCGCAGAAATAAATCGACGTGTGATGCAGTACAGGATGTGACCAATAATGTTGTTCTGCATCTTAACCAGAATAAGAAAGCTCTTACAGCCTTCTTAGATCTCGCGAAGGCGTTTGATACGGTTCCCATCTCTACTCTTCTACTCAAGCTTGAGGGTGTGGGCGTCAGGGGAGCGGCTCTAGATCTATTTTATAGTTACCTAAGTAATCGCACTCAAACTGTCAGAATTGATGATTGCAGTAGTGAAGAGCTTCCCATATGTTATGGGGTGCCCCAAGGGAGCATATTGGGTCCCACCCTGTTCATTATCTTTATAAATGATCTGTGCAATCTCAACATTCCTAATGGCAGGGTTGTTGCATTTGCGGATGATACCGCTATTACTTTCACGGCAGACACTTGGTCTGAGCTGGAACGAGTAGCACAACACGGCCTTAACACAACCTTAGACTGGCTAACTGCACATACCCTTACCCTAAATACCAGCAAAACAAATTTTCTGACTTACTCAATTAGCGCGGCTTCCCAACCACATACAGCCCTAACATTAAAAGCACACACTTGCCTCACAAAAACATCATGCAATTGTCCATCCTTAGTAAATGTTGACCATACAAAATACCTAGGTATAATAATAGATAAAAATTTAAACTTTAAGATGCATATTAACTTACTTACGGGTAGAGTTAGAAAACTAATTTACATATTTAGAACCCTTCGACATGTTGCAAACCTTAAAATTGTTCGTACTGTCTATTTCGCACTATGCTCATCTATTATCTCATACTGTATCTCTTGCTGGGGCGGTGCTGCTAAGACTATTTTGATGCCCTTGGAAGTCGCACATAGGGCCATTCTAAAGGTTGCAACTTTTCGACATTTTATGTTCCCTACCAATGAACTGTACAGTCACTGGGGCGTTCTCAACATACGACAACATTTTATTCTACAAGTAATACTATTACAACACCGTAAAACCCCCTACAAAAAATTAACAAAACGACGAAAAGACATAATATGCACAATCCCACGAATACGATCATCCTTTACTAGAAGATTTTTTTACTTCCAAGGCCCGGCTCTCTATAATAAGATAAACAATCACTGTCCAGTATATGGTATTTCATATTACAAATGTAAAAAGGCTGTTTACCCATTCCTACAAGGTAAAAATTACGACGAAACCGGAAAATTCATAACCTAAAAATTTTAATTAATTACTGCACATGTATTTTTGTGAAATGTGCTATTATATTCAATATAAAATAAAATAAATTATAATTAATATAAAGATGCGCATCGGGGTCTCACTAACATTCGTTACGGTCTTACAATTTAATCCGCTACAGGCTATGACTCGTAACCTGTAGCGGAATTACTACATACATTCGCACATAACAACACACACACTCTTGGTCACAACAAAATGCTCACCTACCCACAAGTTACATGACTTACTGTTGGTTTATATAATTACCCAACTTTTTTTTTTTTTATCTCTTTTTCCTTTACTTGTTGTTTGCTTTTTAGTTTTAACTTAAGCATCAGAATTGCTTGTAGTAAGCACATCATAACGTACAGTTCTCGCCAAGCTTCTGGTCGCTCTGAGGTTGGCTACAGTGGCTGCGCGGTGGTAAATCTCATACAAAAGCAGCATCGTTTCGTGACTTGCGCATCGGAAAGCCAACTTCGGGGAGGCCCAGAGGTTTGGTGAGCACCCATAATGCATACTGTGTACGATTGTATCGTTTCTTTCCTTGGGGATCGGCACTGTACTCCTTAACACAGGTTATCTATTAACCTAGCTAGGAATGCAGCACCACACCCTCCATTTTATTGTAGTACACTATAAAGTAAACTATAACTGTAAACTGTCATCATGTACTACGATGTTTTTAAATGAATAAATGAATTATTATTATTATTATTAAATCGTAAACCGCAATTTACCAAGTACGGAACCCTTCGTGCGCGAGTCCGACTCGCACTTGGCCGGTTTTTTTTAAATCGTTTAAAAATGCGAACGTCCTTACAAAAAAACTTAAATTCTACCTAGAAGATCGTGATGAAAAACTCATGCTGAAAACACAAACCTACCTTTCCTACTACCTAACCAACAAAAATCAATTTACCAAGTCAATAACATGAACACATCACCCTTAGTTACCCGACCCGAAGCCAATCAGCAATTTGATCAGCCAATTAATTTTGTTAACGAGTGTACCCTATATTTCATTGTCAATTTGCAGTACAGGTGAGCGAATAAGTATGACAGTAAGTTGAGCATTTTTAACCCCCGCCGGAAAAAGAGGGGTATTATAAGTTTGACGTGTGTTGCTGTGTGTCTGTGTGTCTGTGTGTCTGTGTATCTGAGTATCTGAGTGTCTGTCTGTGGCATCATAGCACCTAAGCGGATGACCCGACTTTGTTTTTTTTTTTTGTTTGAAAGATGATTTTGTCGAGAGTGTTCTTAGCTATGTTTGAATAAAATGGGTTCAGCCGTTCAAAACTTATGGGCGTTTTACTGTTTGAATCGGGGTGTTTTCGCAAGATATCGTGTCATAATTACGTGTTGAATTGATTGCCGATCGAAGCGTTTCTACTATCTTAATATATATAAATCTCGTGTCATAATGTTTGTCCCCAATGGACTCCTAAACCACTTAACCGATTATAATAAAATTCGCACACCATGTGCAGTTCGATCCAACTTGAGAGATAGGATATATATATTTTTTTTTTTTTTTTTAAAGGTTAGGGTTGGTATGTAGGGTAGGGTAGGGTAGGGTAGGGTAGGGTAGGGTAGGGTATGGTAGGTAGGGTAGGGTAGGTAGGGTAGGGTAGGGTAGGGTAGGGCAGGTAGGGTAGGATACGTAGGGTAGGGTAGGGTAGGGTAGTGTAGGGTAGGGTAGGGTTGGGTAGGGTAGGGTAGGGTAGGGTAGGGAAGGGTAGATAAATGTTTGGTCTTTTTATGGCAAAACAAAGTTTGCCGGGTCAGCTAGTGTACTATATAAATTGCGCAGCGCTATTATCTTTTTTGGATATCGCTGCACATGCTGAGATAGAAGCCTTTTTGGTCTTGCACAGGGTTTTTATTTTAATTTTGTTTAATTGTATGTTTATTTCTCGTATCTCCTGTGCAGGTCACAAATAAATATTTTTCTTTCTTTCAAATTATGCAGCATGCAATAAAAATGTGCCGGGGGTTTATTAAATTTTGAAATTTTATTTGTAAAAGATGTCCCATTGTTCTTTGTAATGTTGGCGGTAACCAAAAAAATTTTTTATTGATAAATACTAACTGGGGAAGTTTTTTTTTGAGGCGTTAAAATTAATTGTAAGTTTTATATTATATTATATTATATTTTATATTATATTTATGGAGTTTCTTGTGCGTTCTTCTCCATAACAATCTACTTTCCGAATGCACGGTAGAATCATTTTTTTTTTTTTTTATCTAATTTTTATTTTTTTATTCCTTTTAATTTTTTTTTATTACTTAATTTTTAATTTAAATTTATGTGACGTTCAAAAGTGCCGTTTATTGGCCTAATTGAATAAATATATTTGACTTTGACTTTGACTTTGACTTATATCGATTTTTGTTTATTTACGGTTTGAATTCATTTATTTCTAAAGATTACAAATCACTTGTACAGAAATAAATACTAAACATTATTTCAATTTATACATTTTTGTTGTCCAGGAGTAGCAAGAGCTTTAATAGTGTTAACATTACGAATATATGAAGGTAATTGTTAAAAGTTTTGTATTGTCTACCGCCATGCGGCGCGTTGATGCGGTCGCCGTGCGGTGACTCGTTATCTTTGTTTTTATGTTTGAAATCTAAGGACTCGTTCACACCAGAATCAAATGAATTATATTAGTTAAATTAGTTACTTATTTTATTTATGACCTTTTAAGATGTGGCACTTACTATTTACTTTGGGTTTCGTACCCGAAGGGTCAAAACGGAGCCCTATTACTGTCACTCAATTGTCTGTCTGTCCATCGTCTGTCACACGGGTTTATCCAAACAGTTGGAGTTACAGTCTTCAAATTTTCACTGTATAAACATCTGGTTGACCCAAGCCATACAAATCCAAAAATATTTTTGAGTGTTTTTAAGAGGGGCTACCATATAGCTGAAGGGGGCTTAACAAAATATTTGACGTACCCCATTAAGTGATTAAGTGGGGCATTGTTGTTTAGAGCTCGTTGAGTAAATAAATACAGTATTTTTATTTAAAAAAATATTGCAAACAAAGGAATGATGCCACCAAAGTCTGCATTCTTACAAAATTTTGTCCTGAAGATTTTTTTAACGTCCCATTGAACTTGAAATATTGTGCTAATGTATATTACGTATATTTTACGAACAAATACCAATGTATTGATAAATCTGATTTTTCTTTCAATTCCCTCTTTCATCAAGCCATCGGTACATGGTGGACTTCCCACCCATACGCACCAAACGTTTTTGGAATACTTTTATTATGCATACAGCTAAGGAGTGGAATACCCTGCCGGAGTCTGTATCGAATCGGTTTCTTCAACGCAAGCGTGCTGCATCGTCGACCACACGCTTACCATCAGATGAAATAGTGGTCAAGCGTGAGCCTATCAATAATATTAAAAAAAGTATTTTTTATCCAAGTTTCCTGACAATAGTTTCAATATAAAACACAACAGGGTAACAAATCATAATACTTAGAATAAGTTACTCGATTTTTTTAGATCACCAGACAACAAACACAGATTTGCCAAGCGGGGTGATTGAACTCTATACCATAAGTTACCGAAAAAAAGCCAAGTAGGTATTTTTCTATTGGGTCAATCAATTGACATTATTATTAACCAGCAAATCATTTATTTTCTTTGAATCTAAGTTATTCATAAATCTACTATTACACATAGTAGCCGATAAAATCTCTTTGTAACGACCGAACTATTACAGTGCTGGAAATTCCAATTACAAGTTATAAATTGAGAATTTATCTTATTGACATTGTTAGGTACGTAATGTAATTTTCAAGCATAACTAATAGAAAGGGAGCTCGTGGCTAAATAATAACAGCTGCACGGGTCGATCTTCAAGGTTAAGCGACGCTTGCCGAGATCGGTCCGTGGATGGGTGACCATTTCAACATAGCAAGTTTCCTCCGTGCCTCGGAAAGCACGTTAAGCCGTTGGTCCCGGCTGTCATTTGAAGATCTTTGACAGCCGTTACGGGTAGTCAGAAGCTTGGGATCTGACACCAGTCTTGCCAAGAGGTATCGTGTTACCCAGTTACTGGGCTGTGGAGGTCGGATAGGCAGTCGCTCCATGTAAAACACTGATATTCAGCTGAATCCTGTAAGACTGAAAGCCGACCCTAACAACAATTGGGAAAAGGCTAGGCAGATGATGAACTAACAAGAATACCTAAAGTTAAAAATCAGATAGCATTGTTGCATTGTTCAATTTGTGGATAGGTGAACATCCATTTAAATACTGAGGCTCCTCCGTGCTTCAAAAATCCTGCTAATTGTCTTATAATAATGAGCGTGTGAAGAGGAAAAATGTGGAAAATGTCGAGAGGAAATTTTTGAATATGTGTGTTGGATCCACTATAAGAGTAAGGTGAAATAGTAGATTATTAACCAAGGGGATAAAGCAGTGTCTTCTGTCGCGGGTGACGATTTAAATCGCGAGCGTAACGAAGGACTCGAGGTTTACGCCCGAGCGTAGCGAGGGTGTTAAAAACTTAAATCATGAGCTAAGCGAGGGATTTAAGACGAGTCCTGAGTGTAGCGAGGGATTTAAGTTCACCCAATACTAAGACAGCTTTATCATCGTGGAAAATACTCTACTTTTTGTACCATTTGCGAAAAAATTAACGCAATATAAACTTCACGTTTATGTATTTGAAGTAAACAAAAACGCGGCAAATTCCTAGACTAATATTTTTTTGTCAGAAAAGCAAAGGCATCCAGCTCATACGGCCTCGTCGGTTTTCGTAATTTTATTTAATAATCATAACTGCATAATAAATGCGTATTCCTTTTTCAAAAAGATGTATAATGCTTTATAAACAAACTCAATAATAATTGTGTAAACACAGATGTAGTTCAGTATAAATTTCGGTGGATATTCCAAATTTAAATCACATTCTCCCCCTAGAGGATGAATGAAATTCAGTACAATTTTCTTTCCCTGTTTTTAACAGATTAAAAAATGACCATTGTTATGTTCGCTTTCTGTGCCATAGAATGTCACTTTTTTGAGCAAGTGGTACGAAAAATAATTTTAATTTCGGGAGTCGGTGTTCCTGTTGTTGTTTTTCCTGGTTTTCTTCGATTTTTGACACCTACTGCCGAAATTTAAGTTATTTTTCACTTTGTAGTGTTTTTATTTGGAAGTTGGTTGTATTTTTTTTTTTACTTTTAGGTATACGGGTACATAATGAGTAAGTTCTATAGTAAGGTATGCCCATATAATAATGCCCAAAGTTAACATAAAACCGACACAACCGGTGAAATGAGAGTGTACCAGGGTGAACTGTACATGTTTGCGTACCCCTTTAGAGCGTACCAGTGTACGTAACAATAAACAGACATACGATTGCAGCAATCCCGAGAGACTTGACGTTGTTTATTGAAGAATTCTGTTGTATATCTCTGAAGTTCTTCATTAGAGGTTCACATAATTTAAATGAGACCTCATGAGAAGCACCAGCTTTCAAATAAAAATCATCAAAATCGGTTCACCAAGTAAAATGTTTTAAGGTAACACAAAAAAAGAAATACATTCGAATTGAGGACCGGAGAAGGTTATCGGCTCTTGAAGTCGGTTAAAAATTAAATAAATTCTTGCAATCACGACACTTCATCATCATCATCATCATATCAGCCGAAAGACGTCCACTGCTGGACATAGGCCTCCCCCAAGCGACGCCACATTAACCGGTCCCGTGCGTCTCGCAACCAGCGGATCCCCGCAACCTTCACCAGGTCATCGGTCCACCTGGTGGGAGGCCTACCAACGCAACGTCTTCCGGTTTCAAGGTCGCGACTCCAGAACATCTCTGCCCCATCGGCCATCCGTTCTGCGAGCAATGTGCCCTGTCCACTGCCACTTTAGTTTAGCTATTCTTCGGGCTATGTCGGTAACCCTGAATCTCTTACGGATCACGACACTTAACAAAACGAAATATCACTGATTGCTAACAGACTTAGTTATTTAATAATAAACGAACCAGATGTAGAAATATTCGGCCGTAGACGTTTCGTAAATTAGACTCGCCGCCCGAGAGGAATCTAGAGTGAAAATATTTATTTACCAATATCATTGTGTCAATAATATTAAGTTATAATCAAAAGGCAATCGGCCTTTATAAATTGTTTACTGAGACAATAGCTACTTATTTCGTTTTGCTTTTGTAACGATTTTTCTTATGGTAGTAGCTTAAGTGACTGTGACTGTGGGTTTGAAACTAGACAAGTATATCTACTTTACACCACTAACTAAATAATGTTATGAAGAAAGCATTGTAACGAAAACAAGACTTAAGATTGCCCTAGTCGCTCATTCTTCCATACAAATTATATTTACATAGATTTGACATTTGCTTATTATTTTAGTATTGTTATTTTCTATTTCTTTTTACTGTTGACTTTTGAAACTATTTTACATAGATTTGACATTTGCTTAATATTTTTGATATTGTTATTATTTATTTTTCTTTTACTGTTGACATTTGGAATTATTTTTAAATAGATTTGACATTTGCTTGATATTTTTGTCATTTTTACTATATCATTTTTTGTTTTCTTTTTACTGTTGACATTTGGAATTATTTTATTTTTAAATTCAAAAGAGAAATTAATTATTACAATTTTTTTTTTTTTAATAATATTTGCACGCCATAGTATGGCAAACATGGCTGAACCTTTGTTTCTTTTTGTCATCCTGCATGCAAGTGTAATGATTTTTTGTATGTATACACATGTTTGGGCAAATAAATATATCTTATCTTATCTTATGGCGATTACTCCACTGTTTGGTGTACGCTCAAAATAAAAAACCGGCCAAGTGCGAGTCGGACTCCGCACGAAGGGTTCCGTACCATTATCGCATAAAATGGCAAAAAAATCACGTATGTTGTATGGGAGCCCCAGTTAAATATTTACTTTATTATTATTTTTAGTTTTTGTTGTTATAGCAGCAACAGAAATACATAATCTGTGAAAATTTCAACTGTCTAGCTATCACGGTTCATGAGATACAGCCTGGCGACAGACAGACAAACAGACAGACAGAGAGACGGACCGCGGAGTCTTAGTAATAGGGTCCCGTTTTTACCCTTTGGGTAAGGACCCTAAAATTGATATGAATTTCCCAATTTATTTGTGTAGCCCTGTATGGTAACAAAAAAGTAAAAAAAGTGTATTTGAAAGTTATGAGCGTCGAAAATTCCATATTTCAACACTAATTTCAACGCATCTTTGGGCGGAAATAAATACCACAAAAAGAAGGAAAATTGCTAAACAACCATACATAGATAAGCAGTTAAAAATGCAAATAATTTTATTTTAAACTAGCGGACGCCTCGCGTTTTCTTCCGCGTAGTTACCTTTCCCGTGGGAATACAGGGATAAAAAGTAGCCTATGTCACCTGGGGATAGTGTAGCTTCCCAATGGTGAAAGAATTTTTGAAATCGGTTCAGTAGTTTCGGAGCCTATTCGGTACAAACAAACACACAAACAAACAAAAAAATCTTTCCTCTTTATAATATTGGTATAGACAAATACATTTAGTTGTTTTTTTCATGATACTCTTACTCTCAAAGGTCTGTTTATACAATTTCGCGCGCTCCTTTTCGTTCTAAATCATGATCCATTTATTATTTAACATGAGTATGTATTCGTACGCGTACTAGCTGCGTACTGCTCATCACAGCGTCTATCCCTTTCGTACGTGTTGCCGGATGAGATAGCATGCATTTTATTCCCGACCACAAAAAAGATCGTGCCGCCGACTAGGGCCACCTTAAATAAAAAAATAAGATAAACTGTTTGTTTCTCAGTAGAACGCAATCTCTGGAGGTAGGCAATAAAAAAAAATCACTGTTAAAAAACTACTATACTACTTTTTCTGAGTGACATCGGCCACTATTTCTTCTCGAAAAATGTTTACGCTATTCCTGTGGAACATGCCACGGCAGTGAAGCTGCGGGAAATAGCTAGTCTGAAATAGCCAGCACGCAACGAGTAACCGTGGTGATCATAACTCGTTCCTTCAATTATCACCGATTTGTGAATTAAGAGGGGACTCTAGTGAGACTTTCTCCATACAAACACATTCTGCTGTTTTCTTCGTGGATAATGCCTCTAGAGCAATGATTTTTTTTCATAAAATCTAGGTCTAATTAATACGTGCCTGTATCATTTCCTTTTTTCCAAAACATAATCACAAAAAGAAATATGACAATACAAAAATCCGAAAGAAATGCCCGTGTTTACCGCCATGTTCAGAAGACTTTCAGACAAAATTTATAAGTTTTTAACAAAAAAGGAGCATAGATATACTTTTCCTCTAAATTTTGATATAAGAATTTTTTAGATCAGACCAGTTTTCATGAAAAAAACAGCAGAATACGAAACGTCTTTTAGTCAAAGTTTTTGTAGGTAAAATCAGTCTGAGCTGCAGTTGTCCCTTTCGCACTTTACGGGGTGAGGTTGGAGGTGACGCGAAGGCAATAGTTTCTTCAAATACCTATTTTTCAAATTCCTGTTGACTAGAGTCCGCTCTTAAGAATTTGAGTTTTGTTATAAAAGTAGAATTCCACGCATTGTACTCCAATACAGAAATTGGCCCTTAGATCACCCGCATGGATGGCGGTGAGAGCTAATGCATGCCCGTACTGCGCTATCTCCCCGTGGTAGCGCAGTATGAATGAGCATTTATCCGGGCTAAGAAAAAAAGACCACACACACACGCTATTTTTTTTTTAAGAATACCTTGTCGCACACTAGGCATTTCTGCCTGTATCGTGGGTGAGTTTAAAAACATATAAACTCATATACACAATACCTATAGCCGGAACAACTGTCTGTAGGTCATACAAATATTTATTCCGTGCGGGAATCGGACCCGCGACACGCAGCGCAGCAGTCAATCGCCCAACCACTGCACCAACCGTGCGCCTTATAATAATAATAAATATTAATAGCTAGATTAATCCTATTAAATCAAAGTTAGTTGCTAACACAAGCCCATCTGCATAGGTATTTCAAATTAAATCAGTGTTTCAGTAACTAATTTCAAGAATTAAGATTTGACCTTAGAAACAGCATTTCAAATTATAACAACTACGAACATGACAACTATTAGTTAGGGTTGCCAGTGTGATCTAATTTAATCCCCCATTTAATTTTGTAAATACCTATTCGGTTTTTAATACGTATAGACCAAATAATTACAAATTTAAGAAAATGCCGTTTTATTAAACATCCACTTTGAAATGTGATAATTATGGTTTGGCTGAATTCTAAATTCAAATAAATTTTAAATTAATAGTAAATTATTCCTTTTTTTAAACCAATTGTTAATTGGATTTTTAGGGTTCCGTACCCAAGGGAAAAAACGGGACCCTATCCGTCTGTCTGTCTGTCTGTCATCAGGCTGTATCTCATGAACCGTGATAGCCAGACATTTTCACAGATGATGTATTTCTGTTGCCACTATAACAACAAATACTTAAAACAGAATAAAATAATAAGTGGGGCCAAACTATTTAGTAATCTGTGGTGGGGCTCCCATACAACAAACGTGTTTTTGGTGCCGTTTTTTGCGATTATGGTACGGAACCCTTCGTGCGCGAGTCCGACTCGCACTTGGCCGGTTTTTTTAAACCAATTATTAATTGTTTTCTTTACTCTTCTCTCTTCTCTTCTCTTAATATCACCATTTTTCTTGATAAAGACAAAATACGTTTTTTTAATTTCAACTAGGCCCTTAAGCGGCACTTTTGAACGTCATTTTATTATATAAAACTAATCATAATTGAATCTACCGTCCATTCGGAAAAGTAACTTGTAATGCATAAGAACGGACAAGAAACTCCACACTTACTAAAGATTAGAACCCAATAAAATTATCACCAATTTAACCCTTGACTATCTGCTTTGAACAATAAGTGTGACAATGCTGACACAGTCACAACTCAATAACCTAAGGTTGTTGATACAATACACAAGAGATAGCCCAGACCATTAGAAATCCTTTTATGGCGCTCCCGGGAAATATAAGGAAAGCCTATTGATTGTCGGCACTCTGTTGTTTTATGTCTTTTTCAGGGTTGTTAAAATTGAAACTGAGTGATTCTGAAATTGTTTAAGCAATTTGTTACTTAAACCGGCTAACACCACATATTATATTTTATTTGATACGGAACCAAATTCATTCGAGCATAACTTTAATGTACCCCAATAAGCACACAATAAATTCATAAAAAAACCCGACTGCTTAAAAAGCGAACTAAAAAGACGTAAACAAAAAGAAAATCATGCTGTGCAGTCGGAGGATACATGTTCGCGAGCTGGCTGACCAAAACCAGATGTCTTTTTAGTTCACTTTTTAAGCAGTCGGCTTTTTTTGTTTTTTTTTTAATAAAGAGAGAATTATTTACATATTTGGGGCACAACAATATGGCGCCCAAAAACCGCCATTTTTTTATTTTCCAATTTTAATGTAGGCAATGACACTCGCAGGGTTAAGACAAATCGATTGACGTAAGAATCAACAAAATCGGCCAACGCGTTTGGTCTCTAGAACGCCACATTGGAACAAACATACATACATACATACAAATATACATACATACATACAAACATACATACATAGTCTGATAAACACATTCCCCTCCTTCGGAAGTTGTGTAAAAACACGAATTTAAATGATCGTTCTATATCTGTCAAATGTTTGACTATAGATTGACTTCTGAACTACGTCTAACTCTAAATGCATTTAGTAACTCGTCGGTTTAAATGTAGGCACGGTATTTCCCTAAGTGAATTTAGTATTTAAATCTTATGGAAAAATCTAATTTTCGACTAAGAAGAAAATGTCACGTGCGTCTTGATATCCACTAAAATAATACGAACAATAAACTAAGTAAATGTACTAGGCCTTCATCATTATTGGATGGAATTTACATTACATACCTAGGAAATTCCACGCATTCAAATGCTCTCTCTCAAGTGCCTTATTAAGTGTAACTATGACCTTCGACGAAGCGCCCTACATATCTCTAACAATAGTCATAACACGAAGAATCGTCGAGACTTCGTGCAATTTCGGAACTTTTCGGGACAGTTCGTATTGGCATTGGGAAAGCGACATCTTAATATATTATTGTCAATTACATTCCTCTGAGACCGCTTTTACCGAAACACAAATAACGAACCCGACCACAGGAACCTTAAAAGTTCGCTTATTAAATAAAAGGACTATTACCCACATTCAATATTAAAGCATTTAATATTAATATACGCCTAGACCTCATTACAATGGGAAGGAAAAGGTCGTATTTACGTAAAACTAGTGATGTAGAAAAGGTTACGATTGTAACAAATAAAAGTAATTATCGTTTTCTTTTGTGTTTTTATTCGCTTTTTCTATACCACAGCTTAACCTAGGTCAAGGACGTTATTTTGCTTCAAGATTTTTTTCCTGGAAAATAATTTCGTAATTTTCCATTTTCGTCTCAACTGTGTGCTAGGTAAACAGGCAAAACCTCCGTAAAGGTAATGGAATCTCATGGAACACAAAGTCAAAAAGTTCAAATGCCTACATTCGAAGCTTGACAAACCTCAGTTGCTAATTAAAACATCAAAAGATAAATCACTTCAGCGCTCGTCTGTACAGTTTATAGGTGGTCGCAACTCAGTCTAACGTCGGCGACGACACGGGCGGTTGTTCCGTCTCGACCGCGCACGCTCCCTCAAAAACAACACGAAAACAACGCGAACAACGTATAACTCCAACAAACAAAACAATTACAGCCAAAATATAATCAAGTGCCAAACCTAGTGTCAACAAAAAAATAAAAATCAAAAATAGAACGTCAAAAATTCGCGCGTGTTTTTGATTATGTGACAGTGATCAAAAATTGCCAATTTAAAAAATAAATGCTGCCTTGATGGCAACTAAAAAAAATAATGTAGTACGTTTGCCGTCTGTGGTAAGATTTTGAGATTTTAAGCGATGCACAGGATGCAATGAAAGTGTATAATAGTTGGCATGTTTACAGGTTTTTACATGATTCCGACGTAGTTAGCTTGGCTTGTTTTGTTGTTTATATAATTTAGCTCGATCTCTTTTATGTAGCGTTTTATCTTCGAAGTTATTTGGTTCAGTGAAACGAAAATAACGGTCTTGGTTTATAGATAAAGTTATTGTTGCAGTGTTATTAGTATAAATATTTATCAAAATAATGTAGGCATAGAATTTTCTTTCGGAATTACGTGATATAGCATTTATATGGAAAAAGCCGTAAGTATTATTATGTTTATAATTTTTATTTTTTACTACCAATTCGTATAGTGTTTTCTATGTTCACCAAACTTTCACTTAAAAAAAATCTGTGAATATCCTTACCAAAACCCGAGCAATATACGCATGACGTCCAGAAAATTCGTCATTAACCTCCTTTAACCTTACATCTTCAATTTACATACGTTCCTGGTACAAAAACATGAAAAAGAAGAATTTGTGACCCAAAAAGGTTTGCTAAAAGAAATGTCTATTAACGATCAAGGCTATTTATTGGCCGTCCTGGGCTAATCGCATTAAGCTTTGGGAACACGTAATCTAAATGGTTTCGTGGACGGGTTTAGCACGACCAGGTGAAATTGAAAACATGTGACAAATTTTTTGAGAAAACCTCAACCTTTTTGGTCATTAGGAGTCTATGGATATGTGTTTAAATTTGGAGAAGAGTAACGGAGAAAACCTCAACTGTTTTGGGGATTTTAAGACCGCGGATATTTTTGAATTTAGAATGTTTGAATAAACTTTGCAAGGTTAAGGTGATACTAACCTCACCTTTCCTATTCATGTCTCCAACTGGACTCCACCTCGAATCTTCAATTTGAAAGTTACCTATAGCTTGTATATAAAAACATTATTATTATTATGAGCCTGTTATGTCCCACTGAAGAGCAAAGGCCTCCCTTTCGTCTTTCCATTTTTCTTGTCTGGCAAAACCTTCAGATAGACGTCTAATTCGTCACGCCATCTCTTTCTAGGCCTACTGCGTCGTGCATCGCATTATTGCCGAATGCAATCTATGATTTTGACGCCGAGAATACTTCGTTCCATCGCTCGCTGGCAGATCCCGAGTGCAGACTTTTGACGTTTCGTTAACGACCACGTTTGCACTCCGTAGCTGAGGGTGGGAAGGATGCACATATCCATGAGTTTCCTTTTTAGGGAATGTGGAAGTGATCCTTTCATTAGGTGTTTCATCGACCAATAGCTCTTCCATGCGTTTTCGGTGCGTCGAGCAACTTCTTTATCTTGCCTTGCCTGGAAAGAGACTATTTGGCCGAGGTACATGTACTCATGAACATATTCAACCTCCATATAAAACATTGATCGAGGTATTATTTTTCCGTTGACATCGCGAATAAGTCGAGTGGATGTCCTTTAATTGTCTTGAAATATTGACTTAAATAGGAACATTCCTTATGCCATGGTTGGTTGTGTTTTGAAGTTTGAATCATCTTGAGGTTCATGAACTCGTAAAAGATTTAAGAATAAGTCTTTGACAATACCATTAAACTAGCTTATAGACAAAGACATAACCTACTTCCAAGTACTAACTGAAAACTTAGGAAAAGTCAACAACCTAAATCTAGACAAGTATAAAATTCTATTCCACTGTCTCAATAGCTCTACTTTCTTACCAAGCAAATATTCAACTGTGTTACATTCAAAACACTTCTCGAAGCGTTACCAAGGT
The DNA here is from genome assembly GCA_949775005.1 of Orthosia gothica. Taxonomy (NCBI): domain Eukaryota; kingdom Metazoa; phylum Arthropoda; class Insecta; order Lepidoptera; family Noctuidae; genus Orthosia; species Orthosia gothica. Next base: position 8,072,801 of record OX459068.1, read on the forward strand.
ACTAGGAGAGCAGAAGAATACGACACGTGAATACTAATTCTTTACTAAATGATATGATCATGTTGACTTACATACAATAGTTGTTACCATGGAGAGAAGGGACCCGCTATACGAGTATTTAGATATTGTACATTCTGAACCAATTAAATTATTTGAATATCGAATACACTTTTAAAAGAGTTCCAACTGTTTATAGAGTAGTTAGTTTATTGTCCTCTAACATAATTTAAGTAATTAATGTTATAAAAATTTATACAAATGCCAGTATCTGTGACACAATTTCTTTTTCTATGCTTAAATGACGTTCAGAAACATGTTGCGGTCTCATCTCGGCGACAATCAAAGTGGACCATTTGTCAAAATACGAGCATAAGGAAGTAAAAGGTATTTTTGATAAATTGAGAATGAGATTAGAATTCGAACGTTTCCAGTAAGTACGGAATTTTTCTTCGGATAAATTATTTGACACGTTTAAGTCTCAAGATAAAGGTTCATTAAATAGAGATCCATTACAATATATTTACAAAATAACGAGTAATATAAATGAGCTTAAATTAAATTTCCCAAAAAAAGCCTTTTTTAGGGTTCCGTAGCCAAATGGCAAAAAACGGAACCCTTATGGATTCATCATGTCTGTCTGTCTGTCCGTCCATATGTCACAGCCACTTTTTTTCGAAACTATAAGAACTATGCTGTTGAAACTTGATAAGTAGATGTATTCTGTGAACCGCATTAAGATTTCCACACAAAAATAGGAAAAAAAACAATACATTTTAGGGGTTCCCCATACTTAGAACTGAAAAAAAAAAAAAAAAATTATAAATCAAATTGAGTCCCCATGTATGTGAGTCTATCTATGAATAGGTCTTTAAAAATGATATTGAGGTTTCTAATATATTTTTTTTCTAAACTGAATAGTTTGCGCGAGAGACACTTCCAAAATTGGTAAAATGTGTGTCCCCCTCTGTAACTTCTAAAATAAGAGAATGATAAAGCTAAAAAAAATATATGATGTACATTACCATGTAAACTTCCACCGAAAATTGGTTTGAAAGAGATCTAGTAAGCAGTTTTTTTCAATAATCGTAAACCGCAATTTACCAAGTACGGAACCCTTCGTGCGCGAGTTCGACTCGCACTTGACCGGTTTTTATTTAATAATTAAATAAAGGGTAGTATCATTTACATACGCACTGTAGTAAATAATACAGTTAATTATCATTGTCAAGCAAATTAAAATGTATTTACATTTTCTGATATCCATATAAATGGCTCTGAAAGCCGAACCCTTATCAATTTCAATAACGTATTAAAATATTATAATAATGCGACATTCGGTACAATTGTCCCATTTTCCATTGTTAACAATGGAAACCACATTATTGGGAACATTCTATAGGACTCGATAAATTAATTCCTGTACTCTTCAAAGGGATGTCCTGTACATGAAATATGTACACAAAAGAATGGGAAAAAAACGGGTACATACATATTAATATAATGTGTCTTTATTCTAGAAAGACATGCATAGACCTTATAGGTGATGTTCTTCAGAAAGGCCAAGTGCGCAGTACCCATAACCAGCGTGTGTGTATGACTAGATGTATGAATGTGAGTGAAGCAAAAGAAGTATGTAAGGATAGTAGCAGGTGGCGTTCTGTAGTTTCTGCATACCCCCATGGGAAAAAGGCGTGAGTTTATGTATGTATCTTTATTCTTTTGTGTATAAAATATGTATGGGATTATTCTACTAAGTGGGTTTTATAAGTAAAGCCAGGATATTCTCCAATCGCGTAGATATTAACATTTTAATTTATTCACGCCGCGAGAGGGCAGCGCAGGTTGTATTAATGTGTGCCTTGTCAGTTGTCAGGTTTAAGTGTGGGTTAAAATGAATCATATTATATGACTTTTTTTTTTTGGTAGCTGGGAAGAGTTTAGAGATTTGCATTTTTTTAAATAAATTATAGCATTGAGTACATTTTTTCATTGATTATACAATGCTACTGGCTCTGATACAGGATATTCTAGTACAAGAGCCAGCAGCCGAATTGCTCAAGTGAATTCGGCAAGGCGAAGGGTTTGACCACTGTCAAATTTATCAATCACAAGCAAGATGAATGATGCGATGTGGATTTTACACTGAAATTTGTAACATTAAATGCATTAATTAAATAAATAAATTTCATATGCTATGGTGAACGACAAATATGCCTTATTGACAAACATAATATGTACTTATTAATTCCATACATAAACCAGCGTACAAACAAAAACATAGATTTATAATACTGCTATCTTAATATGATTTTGCTGTGTTGTATTTCAGTTGATTTCATTAAACAAAAAACCCGATGAAAATGTTAGCCGAACATCGGAATGTGTCTTATATTTTCTTTATCATAAAGAATAGAGTCTCTTTTTTACTCTAAAATAATATATATATATATATTGTACAATAATGTATAAGTCTTTATTTACCATTATTCTTTTTCTTTATTTATTTAAAACATCATTTATTTACTTTTACGAAACCCACTTACGATAACTTCTGAATAAAGAGAATGAGTAATGACCAAATAAGTTTATTATTCTTTTGAATTTTTATGATAACATTTATAAAAGCATTTTTACTAAAACTGATTGATGATCTTAAAATTTTTTGTAATGGAAAAAATGCACTTAAATATTTGGATCGAAATAAAACCATGCCTTAGAATACCACTTTTCTAGAATTGGGTAGTTTACTGAAAATTTGGTTTTTTTGTCTGTCAGGTAGATTAATAAAAAATATTGGACACGTTTTTTTCTTTTGACACATAAACATTAAGTGACGACGATATAATGCGTTGAAATATCCTGTGACGTCACGCCGCTAGTACACTTTTATACTGCCTTAGTGACGTCACAAGCCCCCACTCCTTAACTCTGATCCGCTTTAACATTGTCAATTTTTATTGATTTTGTAAAGCAAAAAATACGTGTCCAATATTATTTGATAATCTCACTGACGGATATTGTACATTCTGAACCAATTAAATTATTTGAATATCGAATACACTTTTAAAAGAGTTCCAACTGTTTATAGAGTAGTTAGTTTATTGTCCTCTAACATAATTTAAGTAATTAATGTTATAAAAATTTATACAAATGCCAGTATCTGTGACACAATTTCTTTTTCTATGCTTAAATGACGTTCAGAAACATGTTGCGGTCTCATCTCGGCGACAATCAAAGTGGACCATTTGTCAAAATACGAGCATAAGGAAGTAAAAGGTATTTTTGATAAATTGAGAATGAGATTAGAATTCGAACGTTTCCAGTAAGTACGGAATTTTTCTTCGGATAAATTATTTGACACGTTTAAGTCTCAAGATAAAGGTTCATTAAATAGAGATCCATTACAATATATTTACAAAATAACGAGTAATATAAATGAGCTTAAATTAAATTTCCCAAAAAAAGCCTTTTTTAGGGTTCCGTAGCCAAATGGCAAAAAACGGAACCCTTATGGATTCATCATGTCTGTCTGTCTGTCCGTCCATATGTCACAGCCACTTTTTTTCGAAACTATAAGAACTATGCTGTTGAAACTTGATAAGTAGATGTATTCTGTGAACCGCATTAAGATTTCCACACAAAAATAGGAAAAAAAACAATACATTTTAGGGGTTCCCCATACTTAGAACTGAAAAAAAAAAAAAAAAATTATAAATCAAATTGAGTCCCCATGTATGTGAGTCTATCTATGAATAGGTCTTTAAAAATGATATTGAGGTTTCTAATATATTTTTTTTCTAAACTGAATAGTTTGCGCGAGAGACACTTCCAAAATTGGTAAAATGTGTGTCCCCCTCTGTAACTTCTAAAATAAGAGAATGATAAAGCTAAAAAAAATATATGATGTACATTACCATGTAAACTTCCACCGAAAATTGGTTTGAAAGAGATCTAGTAAGCAGTTTTTTTCAATAATCGTAAACCGCAATTTACCAAGTACGGAACCCTTCGTGCGCGAGTTCGACTCGCACTTGACCGGTTTTTATTTAATAATTAAATAAAGGGTAGTATCATTTACATACGCACTGTAGTAAATAATACAGTTAATTATCATTGTCAAGCAAATTAAAATGTATTTACATTTTCTGATATCCATATAAATGGCTCTGAAAGCCGAACCCTTATCAATTTCAATAACGTATTAAAATATTATAATAATGCGACATTCGGTACAATTGTCCCATTTTCCATTGTTAACAATGGAAACCACATTATTGGGAACATTCTATAGGACTCGATAAATTAATTCCTGTACTCTTCAAAGGGATGTCCTGTACATGAAATATGTACACAAAAGAATGGGAAAAAAACGGGTACATACATATTAATATAATGTGTCTTTATTCTAGAAAGACATGCATAGACCTTATAGGTGATGTTCTTCAGAAAGGCCAAGTGCGCAGTACCCATAACCAGCGTGTGTGTATGACTAGATGTATGAATGTGAGTGAAGCAAAAGAAGTATGTAAGGATAGTAGCAGGTGGCGTTCTGTAGTTTCTGCATACCCCCATGGGAAAAAGGCGTGAGTTTATGTATGTATCTTTATTCTTTTGTGTATAAAATATGTATGGGATTATTCTACTAAGTGGGTTTTATAAGTAAAGCCAGGATATTCTCCAATCGCGTAGATATTAACATTTTAATTTATTCACGCCGCGAGAGGGCAGCGCAGGTTGTATTAATGTGTGCCTTGTCAGTTGTCAGGTTTAAGTGTGGGTTAAAATGAATCATATTATATGACTTTTTTTTTTTGGTAGCTGGGAAGAGTTTAGAGATTTGCATTTTTTTAAATAAATTATAGCATTGAGTACATTTTTTCATTGATTATACAATGCTACTGGCTCTGATACAGGATATTCTAGTACAAGAGCCAGCAGCCGAATTGCTCAAGTGAATTCGGCAAGGCGAAGGGTTTGACCACTGTCAAATTTATCAATCACAAGCAAGATGAATGATGCGATGTGGATTTTACACTGAAATTTGTAACATTAAATGCATTAATTAAATAAATAAATTTCATATGCTATGGTGAACGACAAATATGCCTTATTGACAAACATAATATGTACTTATTAATTCCATACATAAACCAGCGTACAAACAAAAACATAGATTTATAATACTGCTATCTTAATATGATTTTGCTGTGTTGTATTTCAGTTGATTTCATTAAACAAAAAACCCGATGAAAATGTTAGCCGAACATCGGAATGTGTCTTATATTTTCTTTATCATAAAGAATAGAGTCTCTTTTTTACTCTAAAATAATATATATATATATATTGTACAATAATGTATAAGTCTTTATTTACCATTATTCTTTTTCTTTATTTATTTAAAACATCATTTATTTACTTTTACGAAACCCACTTACGATAACTTCTGAATAAAGAGAATGAGTAATGACCAAATAAGTTTATTATTCTTTTGAATTTTTATGATAACATTTATAAAAGCTTTTTTACTGAGACTGATTGATGATCTTACAATTTTTTGTAATGGAAAAACTGCACTTAAATATTTGGATCGAAATAAAACCATGCCTTAGAATACCACTTTTCTAGAATTGGGTAGTTTACTGAAAATTTGGTTTTTGTCTGTCAGGTAGATTCATAAAAAATATTGGACACGTATTTTTCTTTTGACACGTAAACTTAAAGAGACGACGATATAAGGCGTTGAAGTATCCTGTGATGTCACGCCACTAGTACACTTTTATACTGCCTTAGTGACGTCACAAGCCCTCCACTCCTTAACTGTGATCCGCTTTAACATTATCATTTTTTATTGATTTTGTAAAGCAAAAAATAGGTGGCCAACATTATTTTATAATCTCACTGACAGACTAAATAGAATTATCATTTTTCTACCCCGGAAACATCCCTATTAGTAGTGTATTATTGGGCATTCTATGCCACTGTCGGCAAGTAGCTCGGCCAGTGCGCCTCGCTACGCGACAGTGGCATAGAATACCCAATAATAAACGATCGACTCGACTGTGTAGTATATTAGTGTACTCACCTGAAGATCTTGTAAGAAATACCACTGGCTACCAGTAGCTAGGCGAGTACGCATTACTACATAAAGTAACGCTGAATAATGTAAGTACGATCGCTTCTCAAACGATCACTCTATCGCGAAAAAGGTTGCACTACTATTTCAATTTATAAATATTAATGTATCAGATACATTTTACTCATTACCAATCAGATTGTTTCCAAGTGTAATCATGAAGTTTGTAAAGCAGCCACAATCACTGCATGTTACAACAATCTGCGAGGATGTTAGTAAGACTAGTTTTCGTCACGGAGAATTGTTACCTGACTCAGTTCGATGTATCATATGCGGACCGTCTAACTGTGGAAAAACCAATTTATTGATTGGTCTTCTCATACACGAAAATGGATTAAGATTTAAAAATGTTTATGTTTATTCGAAAACTCTGTATCAACCCAAATACATGTTTTTAGAAAAAGTTTTACAACGAGTGCCAGGTACTTTACTCCAGAAATATAATGGAAATGAGGAAGTGATAAGAGTTCAAGACGCAAAACCTAACTCTGTGATAATATTTGATGATGTGGCTTGCGAAAATCAAGATAGCATGCGTGATTATTTTGCAATGGGAAGACACAAGTTCATCGATTGTTTTTATCTAAATCAAACTTATAGTAAAATCCCTAAGCAGTTAGTAAGAGACAACGCGAACTTACTCATACTTTTCAAACAAGATGACATTAATTTGCGTCATATTTATGAAGAACATGTCAACACTGATATGACATGGAATGAATTTCGTGAAATGTGTTCAAAAATATGGAACGAGCCCTTCAGTTATGTAGTAATTAATAAAGATTGTTTAAAAAATAAAGGATGTTACAGAAACAAATTTGACACCTTTGTAGTCTTTGATTAAGAATAGGGTTATTTAAGTCCGTTACCTTCGTGATATTATTATTATTCTTCAGACATCGTTTCATCAATCACTATCAGCTCATTTTTTTTCGCAATGGAAAAATCTTTAAAAAGACAAATAGTAGTTGCAGCTGAAGCTGTTAAGAAAAAAGTAAGAAAAATGAGAGATGTCGAGAATAACAATCAGCAAACACTGGAATCAGTTTTCAAGCCTGTAACAGAACCACTCAACCAGATTGCTAATGCCAGTAAGCAGACTTCTTACCTGTGTCCTACAAAAAAAGAAGAACTTCCGTTTATTGATAAAGCTTTGCAGAACGAAGAAGTCAATGTTAGAAAAGAAAATTCAAATGAATATGAATCTGATATCGAAAGTGACTCTTCATATAAATCATTAGTTGAAAACAACCCCGCTCGTGACACGTCATCCTGGTCAGTATCCTCAGAAGCTCTTTCAGATGTTCCATTCGGTGTCAGAGTAGAAAATGGGAGATTGATGTTAGGTTCTGCTCGTATAACGATCGGCGATGAATTTATCACAGTAGCTGGACACAATTATAGAAATACGTCTGGTTTGAAACAGTTGTTACTGAAAAAGAACGTAGATTTAAACATGGTTACAGAAAGTGATATGCAGCATTATAAGTCAATGCTACTTGATACAAACGCACATCGACGAGACTATGAGCCGGATAAACCAATAAAAAGCAATAAAGGTCAAAAGTATATGCAAGTTATCAAGCCTATTTTCAAAATACAAAACACTGTTCAGACTCCTCAATCGAAGGGAAAAGGACTACCCTTAACCAAAATGTGGAAGAAAAAGGTTGATTTTGTATATTGGAATGATCCAAATGAACTGGTGGATAGGTTAAAATTATTAATCGCATCTCGAGATGCTGGTAACACAGGATTAGATAATGAAATTATATCTATCATTGAAGAATTACGTGAAAGTAAAATTATAAATAAATAATACATCTACGTTTTCTAAAAGGTGTGTTCATTTTATTATAAACCTCACAACACAATACACCTTAAACATGAACGTAGATAAATTCGGACATCATATTCATAAAAGAATGCGATTATCAGAGTTATTTGAGATTAATGAAAATACATTATTAAAATCAAAAAACGGAGATTTTGATTTAAAAACATCAAGACTGAGAGGAATCAAAAATCCAGTAGAAGCTGACGATGCAGTGAACAAGGATTATGTAGATCGAATGACTGCTAATATGATAAAAGAATTTAATACACTTATAGGGACATTGCGTTCACAAAGTATTATAGACGCACGGGAAACATTTCAGGTTTCTTTAAAAGCCGAGATGCCTGCAATTGTAAGTCATTTGCAAGATAAGTTTTATACTAAAGAAGAGGTTGATAAATTAATTCAAAAAATCAGTAATGGCAAAACAGCAAATTGTTAATGAAATACACAGTGCAGCACGAAGAAATTTCCTTAGACGTCATGTCATTCTAAAGGGAATCGATGACTTGTGGCAAGCTGATCTGATGGATATGCAAAATCTAAGGAAATATAACAAAGGCTACAATTACATTTTAATAGTGATCGATTGCTTCTCAAAATATGCTTGGACGCAGCCGTTAAAATCAAAAAATAAACTTGATGTCACTCATGCATTTGAACGAATATTACTTGACAGTAATCGAAAACCTGATAATTTACAAACGGATATGGGAACAGAGTTTTATAATAACACATTTCAAGCGCTTATGAAAACATACAAAATTAACCATTACTCATCGTTTTCTACCAAAAAAGCATCAATTGTTGAACGACTAATAAAAACCATAAAAAATAAATTGTACAAATATTTTAGCCTTAATGGAAACTATAAGTGGCTAGGTAAACCATTAGAAGTTACACTGGAATCGTATAACAACACAAAACATCGAACTATTAAATTAAAACCAATCGATGTAAACAAATCTAATGAGCAAGTAATAAAAGAAAGTATTTTAAAAGTACATAAACCTGTATCTATTCCATATAAACCTAAGTTTCAAATTGGCGATAATGTTCGTATCAGTAAATACAAACACAATTTTGAGAAAGGTTATACTCCAAATTGGTCAACAGAAATTTTTACTGTAAAGAAGATTAATAATACAATACCAGTGACATACCATGTACAAGATCAACGAAAACAAACTATATTAGGAACCTTTTATGAACAAGAACTTCAAAAATCAAACTATCCTGGTGTTTATTTGATAGAGAAAGTTTTAAAAAAGAAAGGAACTAAAATTTACGTGAAATGGTTGGGTCTTAGTAATAACGAAAATAGTTGGATTGACAAAGCTGCATTAGTGGATTGAGTTAATAAGTATATAGTCATTTTTTTTTTAAATATTTTTCCATTGCGCTTTGTACAATGCAAGGTGGTGGACTAGTTAATAGTATAATAGAAAATCTACCATTCGAGCTTCATTTGCCTGGATATAATTATTGCGGACCAGGAACAAAACTCCAGAAACGTTTATTACGTGGTGACCGAGGTATTAATAAGTTGGATGAAGCTTGTATGCACCACGACATTGCATACGCTAACCACACAGACTTATCACATCGTCACAAAGCTGATTTACAATTATTGAATATGGCAAAACAAAGACTTAAATCAAAAGATGCTGCTAAAGGTGAAAAATTTAGCTCATGGCTAGTGAGCAAAGTTATGAAAGCCAAATTAAAGTCTGGTGCCGGAATTAAAACGTTTCAAAATTTTGTATCAAAGATAAAATCAAAAATTAAGAAAATTAAACATAAAGATAGTAAAGCTTTAATTAATGCTGCTTACTTAGCAGCAAAAAAGATATTTCCAAAAATTCAGAAAATTCGGGTACCTCGAATCATACCAATACCAAAGACTGGAGGTATTTTGCCTTTAATTCCAATTTTTGCTGGCTTATCAGCTTTAGGCACTTTGGCTGGTGGTGCAGCGGGTATTGCAAAAACCGTTAATGATTACAAATCAGCTCAACAAAATTTGCGAGAAACAGAACGTCATAATAAGACTATGGAGGCTTTAGCGTTGGGTAAGGGTTTATACATTAAACCGCATAAAAATGGTAAAGGGTTATTTATTGAACATCCAAAAAACTGATGAAGAAGCTACCTAATCGCCCACTGACTAATATCGACATCCAAGAACATGCACGAGACATCCCACACTTTCGAGGAGTGTACATGAAGGATCTATTGCCAAGAAAGCCAAAACAGATTGAATGTGGTATTGTTAACTTGGACGAATCTAAAAATGAAGGAACGCATTGGGTAGCTTATGTTAAAGTAGCCGACTATTGTGAATACTTTGATAGTTATGGAGACTTGAAACCTCCAATGGAATTAATGCGATATTTTAAGAATTGTACTGTTTATTACAACTACACAAGATATCAAAAGTTTAACACAGTAAATTGTGGTCACCTATGTTTAGAATATCTGTGGCAATTTTGGAATAAAGATGTATAAAATTAATGTGTGTCTTTCATTTCAATCATTTGCAAAATGTCACTCACTTTATCGATAACCGGAAACTCGTCTACCTTATCCACGTACTATCCTAATACGTTACAACTAAATGGACAGTATGAGTGTGCATTATTGCATTTCTCAACATTTAATTCTATTCCAAACATTGATGAAACGAATAACAAGTTTTACTATGGTTCCGAAATCATTGAAATACCGGATGGAACCTATGAATTGCAAGATATCAGTGATTATTTAAAATCGGAGATAAAAGGAGCATCAATAAAACTAGGTTGCAATAACAATACTTTAAAAACTACTATACACTGTACGAAAGACATCAATTTTGAAAAAGAAAACACCTTTAGACGTCTGCTAGGGTTTGATAAGCAGATATTAAAAGGTAATAAATGGCATGTATCACAGTTTCCCGTCAACATTTTACCTACGACCGTGATCAGGATTGAATGTGATATTATAAGCGGATCCTACATAAACGGAGATCCGAGTCACATTATCCACGAATTTGCACTCAATGTGCCGCCTGGATATAGGATCATAGAAATCCCGAAGAACGCAATATACTTTCCAATCAATCAAAACAACATAAGCTGTATACATATCAGACTGTTAGATATTAACAATCGTCTAATAAATTTACGTGGTGAAGAAGTACAACTATATTTACATCTCAGACGAAAAAATGATTGACTATAATAAATATGAGCAGCCCCAGGTCAAAAATATCAGTGCTAATTTAGCAACCAAGAAAATAAGAGCGCGCTCTAATAAAAAAATAAAATTAACCAATAATAATAAGGCATTCCTGAAAGCTATCGGTTTGTTAAAATGAATATTTTAGACGTTTTATCCGCTCCGACTTACGACAATACAGTTGAAGGAATCGAATTTCATTCCTACAAGCCCTACGTTACAAGTTTTAATAGAAATGATGAAATTCGCATACCCATCAACCAACAGGACCTATATGTACTACCATCAGCTAGCACTCTTTATTTGGAAGGAACTGTAATTGTTAGCAAAAAGGACTCAAAAGACAAGGCTTCTAGCGTTCATTTTACGAATAATGCTCTCCTTTACTTGTTCCAAGATATAAGGTATGAGTTGAATGGAGTAGAGATTGATAAAATAAAAAATGCTGGCGTTACTACCACCATGAAATCTTTAATATCAATGAATGAGAACGAATCAAAGACATCGAATTCATGGGGCTGGAATATCGATGGCACAAAAAACATTCACGGAGGTAATTTTTCTGCTTCTATACCCCTCTGTAATATCATTGGTTTCGCAGAGGATTTCAAGAAAGTCGTGATAAATTGTAAGCATGAATTGATATTGCTACGAAGTAACACTAACCTGAATGCTGTAAAACTAAACACCGGTGAAATTGCGGAAGACGTTCAGATAAATAAAATCATTTGGCGCGTACCGCACGTTAAAGTGTCTGACAAAGAGAAAATAAGTTTATTGAAACTATTAGAAAAAGATCGACCACTGCAGATGGTATTCAGAAATTGGGATCTGTACGAATATCCGGCTTTACCTAAAACTACAAAACATACCTGGTCAATCAAAACATCCTCGCAAATAGAGAAACCAAGATACATTATTATGGGACTACAGACAAATAGAAAAAACAATGCCAGTTCTGATATGTCTCAGTTCGATCATTGTCATGTTCGTGATGTAAAAGTGTACCTCAACTCTACTTATTTCCCGTATGAAAACCTAAATGTGAGTTTCGCGAATAACAGAATCGCTTTATTATATGAGCAATACGTTAGATTTCAGCAGTCTTATTACGGGCGTCGACCGCAGCCCTTACTAAGCGAAAAACAATTTAAAGATTTAGCGCCACTATTTGTTATCGATTGCTCTAGGCAAGCTGACAATTTAAAGACTGGGCCCGTTGTAGACGTAAGACTGGAAATTGAGAGTGATACGGAAATACCAGATCAAACTTCTGCGTATTGTCTTATATTGAACGATTGTATTATTGAATATAAACCTTTAAGTAATACAGTCAGGAAAATATCATGAATCCTAATATTGTTATATTAGATGTTCAAGGGTTTAAAGACCTGTACAATAATTTTATAATAAAAGAGTTGGCTTTTGCTACCCGTGATTATACGCAAACATTTTTGATAAAACCACCATACTTGTTTAAATACTTAACAAGTGAAGAAAAGAGGCAAGTTAAGTGGCTGGAAAGAAACAGAGGTATTTATTGGAATGAAGGGTATATCGACTATAAAGAATTTCGTCGTATAATTGTTCCCTATCTAGAAAATAAGGAAATCGTTGTTAATGGTTTGGAGAAAGTAAAGTGGATAAAGGAACTTTGTGAGAATTGTAAAGTATCAGACCTTGGTACTGAAGGATGTCCTAATTTCTTAATTTTACATAAAAAATACTGTGAAGGAAGAACTAATTTAAATTGTGTAAAACATTTAAAACATTGTGCTCTTAAAAATGTGTTATGTATTAGAAAGTATTTAGAGTTATAAATGTGTACCTGGTTAAAGTTTATTGGTTTCATAAATAAAAAACTATATGTATTGTAAAACTGCTTTTATTTCAAACACCTAAACTTCTACAAATAAAACAATCTTCTTTAAAATTAAACAAAACAACACAAATAAGTACTCAACTTCTTAGACAAACAAGTACTAAAAATCACTATCTATCAAAGATTTATATATTTTTTTAACTAAAGATTCAGTTTCGTCCATAACATTGTCGATAGCGTCTTTAACGATATATTGAGCACTTATAATAACGTTTTCACTGTCACTGTCACTTTCACTGGTTTGCGGATTGTTATTGCATAGATCTAGGACCGATATTTTAATTAATTTGATGCCTCGTCGCTGTAATCGGCTCATCACAAAGGATTTAGTTGGATTGTGCTTCTTCGACTTTTCCCTGCTTCGTTGTTTTGATTTTTTTTCTTTCGTCACTTGTTTGCTGGGCCCGGGTTCGTCATGAAGCATTTCGGAGAATCCTTCATAAGGATTTTGAGCGTACTGGCTAAACATAACCTCTGATTCCGTAATCTGGAACAAAAATAGACACCTATGAAATTTAAACTAAAAAGAAAACTTTGAAAACTTTTTTTTTACAAAAAAAATACAACCGACTTCACCAAAAAGTGCAAAATAACTTTAATTTCGGCAGTCGGTGTTTCTATTAAAGTTTTTTTTTTTTCTCTTCGTTATTTAACACAAACATCCGAATTGAGAACCTCCTCCTTTTTGTAAAGTCGGTTAAAAATAGTGATGCATACACGAATTGTCAGCAGATTACACTATTCACACTACATAAATCGCTAGTTTATAAATAATATAAAAAAAAAATTGAGAAACTTACCGATGACATGATCGCAAGACACTGTGTGCGTGATACAAGTACTCAAGACGAATTTTATTTCGTAAATTGAAAAAACCGGCCAAGTGCGAGTCTGACTCGCGCACGAAGGGTTCCGTACCATTATCATAAAAAACGGCAAAAAAAATCACGTTTGTTGTATGAGAGCCACACTCAAATATTTATTTTATTCTGTTTTTAGTATTTGTTGTTATAGCGGCAACAGAAATACATCTTCTGTGAAAATTTCAACTGTCTAGCTATCACGGTTCATGAGATACAGCCTGGTGACAGACAGACAGACAGACAGACAGACAGACAGACAGACAGACAGACAGACAGACAGACGGACCGCGGAGTCTCAGCAATAGGGTCCCGTTTTTATCCTTTGGGTACGGAACCCTAAAAATTATATATATTGCGATGGCGAAACATGTTCCAATTTAGATTAAAATGCTAACTAAGCTTTTATGAGGGTAATGCACTGCTATGTCTTTGTAATAGTTATTTTGCATGATCAGCGTTATGCAATTGATGCAACTATTCATTATTTGAAATTTGTATAATCAGTCTTATTGTATAGCGTACAAAATACATTTTACGTAAAATGAACGATTCATGTTTCAACATGCATATCATGTTGCAAATTAGGAGCGCTACACATGGCTACGATACTATAATATTTTATCTTAAGATACAATGTTGCTCGCCATACAATTCACCTATTAACGAAAATATTAAATAAATATCTTCGTCGTGTGTAATGGTGCATTGAATTGTATGACGAGTGATATTGTATCTTAAGACATTTTTTTTATAAACCAGTGCTTGATTGCGATTCCACCTCATGTTAAGCAGTAATGCAATCGTTGAAGATGAGGCGCACTAGTTTATTAAAAAAATCAAATAAAATAATAATTATAGTACCTTAGTCGTGTGTGGCACCCTTAAATCTTGGTCGGGTTTCATTTTATTTAACCAACTACAAAAAAGGAGGATGATGTCTTAAAATATAAATTAAACAAGTAGTCATAATCATTCACATTTTATTAAATTAATATCTTTACATAAACTTAGCTTTTTAAAACTATGAATTATATTTATCATACATTAAAGATCAAGAACTATGTTACATAGGTTACATAAATCATATTCTAACTCTATTACTAATTACATTCAAATTAATTTTAGCGTTTTAAAATAAGCGAGTGACCCCAGGCTCGCGTTGATATTCGATCTACAGATATTAAGCGTTTATCGTCATTTCGAGATAAGGCAATTTTGTTGACACTCTTAGTAAATATTTCGTGCTTTATAGATTGAAACATAATATTTTTTCCACGAATAATTCCCCCATTTAATAAAATATTTTCGTAATCTGTTATATTTAAGTCTTTTATTACACTTGATTTTACTCCTTTTGCTTTTTTAATGACTTTATCGACTGTTTTTATTGAGTAAAGTTTCGATCTCAAACCAACAAAATCTGATATATATTTTCCTCCCATTTCGTCTTTGAACAAACCTGGAACTTTTTTGTTAATAATTGGTATTTTAAAATTATTTTTGTCATCATAGTTACTGGTGTCGAAATATTGTAAAAAATTATACTTTAAGTCACTATAAAAATCAAACGTGAATATTTTATAGACAAACGAATCGGTATCTGTATAACACAGCTGCACTCGATCTTCATAAAAAGGTTTTACAATGTTATAATGAAAGTCATACATATGTGTCTTAGAAAGTTCTAATACAGTGAATCCAATATAAATAGGCTTATCTAAAATAATTTGGTCAGGTTTCATTTGTATAGCAACTAAATTTTCAGTTAGAATTGAAGCGCTATGGAAATAGGGGTTGGCTACAAGTCTCTCGGAGGATATAAATTTCTTAGTTCGATTAGATTGATCACACCATTGATTAACTAAGTGTACGGTTACTCTATTTTCAGTATTTTCCAATGTCTTGCCAAAAACACTGTTGTTTAACAATTTAAAAAAGTCTTGTTCGAAAGAACTTTTTGCCTTTTGTCTTAACCGAGTGTTTAATTCTATGTACTGTTTTAAATAAGGACTTTGTCTAAAAGTAATAGCTTTATGAACTTTACGTAATGTTAAGCCATGTTCTAAACACTTTTTTAAATGAATATAATGTATTACGTAGTTGTACTTATTATGTAAATTTGCAACTAGTTTCTTTGTTTTACCTCCTGGAGGTATACATTTTTCGGGACAAAATGGTAAATCATTATGGCATTTGTGTAAATGTTCAGGATAAAAAAGATCGACTTCTAATATAAATCCCCACTCAGAGTTATCCTCGACATTTTCTACACAAAAATTAGTTAATTCACTTTCATCAAGGAATCTAAAATTAGAATAAGGTAAATACTGACACATGCTAAAACCGTACAAATTATTACAATCTAGATATACTATGAAACTCTGAGGCTGTGATGCATCATATTCTGGCATGTATTTGTGATTTGCTTTTGCATACCGATGGGAACACATGCACAAGCCGCCTCGTATACCGCTTTGAATCATTCTGATGATAGCTAAATCCGAAATCAGTTCTAACTGAACACCTGTTTTTAGCAACATTGCATCGAACGATAAACTAGGTGCAGTTATGTAAAAGGCGGGATCGAGTTTGTAATAATGTTTACATGTTTTCCGAAAATTTTGAAATATGTCTGTCAACAAAAGCACGTCTGTTTTTAAGTATAGATCTGTATATTCGCCCAGATCAGTAATACTGAATTCAGCCCAAACATTTTGTGCATGACTATAATCTTCATCGCTAATACCTTCGTTAGTCAAAGAATTATGGAAATAATATTTAGAAGGTAACGACTTTTGTTCGTAACATTTCCAATCTTTAATATAGTCATACGGGTACACACCTTTACGAATCAGCAAACTAAATTGTGTTTCATCAGAAAAATTTGATTTAAGATTAACAAAATCATCTGTTTGCAATGTTTTAGCAAGTTTGTCTAAACTAGTTCCTAGAAAGTTGAAGGAATCTAAAAACCTTATTTGTATAAACTCGTTATCAGCAATAGGAATAAACTTTGTAAATGATATATATTTTTCTTTAGTCTTGGGTATTATTTTAATTTGTCCAGGTATTTCGCCTAACTTTTTAATAAATAAATGACAATCGTATCCGGATAAGTTATGAAAAAATATTGGGATGAATTTTGGTACTTTGAGTTGTAGGTTGCAGTGTCGATGTGCTGCACCCCGGTACCGGCCTGTCATATGACAGTGATCCCTAACTCTATCTTTCAACAGTAAATTTTCACAAACGTAGCACTTAACAGCGCGTTTGAAATCAAGAGCATCTATATCTGTGAATATCATAGGCTCGTTTTGAGTGAGAATTCTGTGTATTGCTTTAGCATCTTCAGTCAGTAAATGTATAAATTTTGAAACGCAATCTTTTCCGCGATAACTTCTATAGTCACCAACCGTATCGTTAAATGATGACACTATATTATAGGCGAACGCAGTCGGCACGTGTCGGTGAGAATATGACGTGTTAGCGGTGTTGAAATCTTCGCCGGAAATCGGTTCAAGTATCGTTTCGAAATCAGCATATATGACGTAAGGAACATTTTGTTTTCTATCGTAATTTTTGAACTTTAAAAATGTTCCTTTTTCTGGTAATACCGTGGCAATCCCTCCACATAGGTGTGAATCAATTTGGGTGCGCGTTGGAAAAAACAATAAGCACGTTTCGCAGAAGTACAGTTTACCATGGTGTTTGGTTATCTGATTTCTGACTAGACGAGGTAAATCAATGATAAGACAATAATGAGTATTAGTATTATTTTCCAAGAACAATAGATGGATGCTCTTAGATTTATGATTCGATGTAGAATACAAAGGTCCAACGATAGTTTTATTATTTTTTAAACCATACACGTAAATATTCAAAAACGGATTATTTTTCTCAAAGACAGCTATGTCTGAAAATGTTATCGGAAATGTCAAACCATCAACGTTCAAAACATCCTGAAAGTAAGGATAAGATGAAACTCTGTCGGGATGTTGGCTAGTAGGGTACAGAGCCGCTACTACGCACCATAAAAAGCAATACTCATCATTGTTACGAATATTCAAGCAAGCTTTTTTATTTTTTATACATTTCGGTAAAGTTATAAATTTAGATCCGCCGAGAGGTTGATATTTATTAATATTTATTTCTACATGGGAATTGCTTAAAAATGTCCAACCGCTATCTCTCTCCTGAAACTCTTCAATTTTCTTTAACAATAAATCAATCACTGCTTTATAAATCGAATCAAAGTCGTAATTAAAATTAACAATAATGTTTTTTGTGGCGAATGATTTTATTTCTTTTTGATCATTTTTAAACATTAGAAAAAAAGAAAAAAGTTCAAAATTTATTTTCAGAGCTGTATGTTTCAATAATGATTGATTTATTAAAGTTTTAACTTGTCTACTAATATTAATGAGAAACATTTCAGGAAAATTATTTATTTGTTCGCCAGTTGCGGTGATCTTGTAACTAACGATTCGTTTTTTAAATGCAGAATTAATAATTGCGACATTGTCAAAAACAGTGGTCGCACTATTGGTTTTATGATTATTACTACGTAAATGACCAGACCATCGACTATTATCTACCAATATATTACAAACTGAACAATGGGGCATTATTGATTAATTTAATATAACTTATCGTTACTATAACGTACTTAACGTTTGACTAAAAGATTAGAGTTTCTAAGTATAATATGTATAACAAGAATAATACTAAGAACTAAAATTAGTGATCTTGTGAAAGTAATCAAACAAAAAAAGTAGAAAAAAAAACTACAGAAATAAAGAGAAAAAGTAAAAGTATACAGTAACTGAAGAAAGTATTAGGAGGATTACCTAATTATTGACATCCAAATAAAAATAAGTTCTGAAAAGAGAAAAGCATAATATTAATTAGGCGCACAGTTCAAATAATTGTTCAATTGGCTGGCCTGTTGGTCTAGTGTTTAGTGACGGAGGTCGTGGGTTCGATTCCCACCCAGGACAAATGTTTGTGTGATGAGCACGATCATTTGTTCTGTGTCTAGGTGTAATTTATCTATAATATGTATGTATTTAGAAATATATAAGTATGTTTATTAGTTGTCTAGTACCCATAACACAAGCTCTGCTAGTTTAGGACTAGAAAGCGTTGTGTGAAAGTTTTGGAATGTTATTATTATTATTAATTATAGTAAATATAGTATACAAAATTACCTTCAATAAAATGGATAGTCAAGTCATCCAGATTAGAAAGTTTGCTGTTAGTCCTCTAGTTTAATAATCTCTTCTTTATAAAATATTCGAGAAGCTTGTCAAATTAATTGTTTCTGGAAAGAGAAATGCACAATAATTATAATTTGCCCCTCAGATTTAAGAATTAAAAAAAAAAAAATACAAAAAAGTGCATAAAATTATCTGCAAAATATAAATATTTATACCTAGGCATGATCCAGAGGTCAATAATTTGCTGTAGTTATTTATTTAGCGAGATTCGAGTCGCTTGACAAAATAGTCCTGAAAAGAGAAAAGCATATTATTAATTAGGCGCCCAGTTCAAATAATTATAGTAAATATAGTATACAAAATTACCTTCAATAAAATGGATAGTCTAGTCATCCAGATTAGAAAGTTTGCTGCTAGTCCTCTAGTTTAATAATCTCTTCTTTATAAAATATTCGAGAAGCTTGTTGAAATAATTGTTTCTGGAAAGAGAAATGCACAATAATAATAATAATAATTCGTCCCTCAGATAGTAGAATAAAAAAAATACAAAAAAAAGTGTATAAAATTACCTGCAAAATGTTTATACCTAAGAATGATCCAGATGTCAATTGCCCAAATTCTTAGGTAAATAATTAATTTAATACAAAAATATTTAACCATAAGTAACGTCTTTTGAGCAGGCTTCCGTCGTTGATTTTAGGTATTAAATTTAAAAGATGTATAAGTATCATATTTTGTATTATAATACTTATTGCGCAAGTATTTGTTTTTTTGGGTCAACTAAGTCGTTTTGTGTCGTTTGCATCAATCATCTATTTTAGGTAGGGTTGACACGCATTCAACATTATGTTACCTATTCAGATAATTACGTTGTTATTGTTCCGTTCAACCAAAGGATATCTAAGAATCTCATTGCTAAGTCGCCCGATCTATGCTCCTTTGGTTTTTTTTAATAATTTGACAGTTTTCAGTTGAAATAGAACTCCTAGGGATAAAAAGTATAGCTTTCATCCTGCTCCATAGGCAACTTTAGACCTACTTTCAGAGAATGAAAAATATGAAAAAACTCTTTTTTACTAATAAACTTAGTTGCTATGCATTTTTACAATAAACTAAAGGTCATATTTAAGTCACTTGATTACTTTTTTATTTGTTACAAAAGTTTTTTTTTTTTTTTTTTTTTTTTTTTCTTTTTTTAATGCTCTACAAAAAATCATGCATTGACGAAAGGGGCGCGCCGTTGACGACTTGGGCTCGATTCAGACGGATTCTGAACGGTCGGACAGCGAGCTGCCCATAGCTCACCGTCCGATTTGTTACTAAAGTACTGTTTCGTTTCGTCAACCCTACGTTATTTCGCTGCATCGCCAAATCGTCATCCGCTACTAGGTATACGAGTAATAACTGCTTAGTCTTTATTTTTGAACTGGTATTATACGTCCGAGGAAAAAAGAAGATTTATAGTATCACATTTGATTGAATGAGGTAATTTTTGAAACAATTAATTATAATGCGTTATCGATTTTATAAGCTACGTGTTTTTGGAGTACATTAAACAATCTAATTGCAGTTTGCAAGTGTGGAAGTCGTCTATAAGAAGTTCTGTACCATCAGTTATAATTAGATAGTGTAAATCTCGAGTTGTTGTCAATACCAGTATTAATATTCATCAAATCAATTCAGTGAAATTCTAACTGCAGATTGGCAAAATGTAAGTATAATATAACCCTCCTTCTAGCGCAGTCGGGTAAAAATATTTTAAGTGTTTACTGAGACCCGTGATCTGTTTGTATATTTATAGCATGCCATGATTTAAACAAAACATTTCATATCTTTGTTTCAGGTCTGATTCTGAGTGTGAATATAGTCAACCAGCTCTAACACTTGATCAGAAAACTAAACCAACTCGCAAACCAACAAAAGTCAGTGGGAAACGCAAGTCGGATTCACCATCGACTCATGCAATTCGCACAAGGTAAACGATTTTTTATTTTGAATTAACTCTATTAATGCTGCTTTCTATTAATTAAGTCTTATGTCTTATAGATTTTACAAATAATTCGTTTGTTATTTTTGTGTATTTTTTATGTGTTCTTAATATTCTATCCTAATCTAACGCCCTGCTCTGGATTTGCACAGGTGTAATTCTAAACAAAATACAGTTTTTGTCACTCAGGAAATATAATGTAGCTTTCTAGTAGAGAAACTATTTTCAATTCAGTAGTTCCAGAGATTACCCTAATTAGTATAAATGATAAATATATAAATTGTTTAATAGGATAACATATTAACATCAGTTTTATTTTTCAGCAAATTATCAAATACCAGCACTGATATATTTGGTATCAGTCGCAACCATGAAAATGACACAGAGCACAGCACGGGTTCATCTGGTCTGCCATCGTACTTCGTAAGCCGTGTGGCCAACGGTTGCGAGCGTCGAACAGCAAGTACGGTCGGTGAATACTACATAGACTGCAAGGTCTACAAGGCTAGCGACGCGCGCCTCACCGACTCTCAAGAGCTATGGAAGAAGGCGCTCGTTCGTGTTAAGTTCCAGAGCAACGCGGATTCGTGTCAGTGGCGAAAACTGCAAGAGTTCGTCCGTTCGGCTGACACATTGTTTCCAGAACAACCAAAATTTTACGATAACTGACTGTTGTTACACACATGAGAAAACTTGTAACGTTATTGGATACAATTAAAGTATAATGAATAGACTGTTGTTTTACTTACATACTTCAAACATTCTGTTGCGATGAAGTATTAGGCCCAGCTACTGGCAGCCAGTGGTATTTCATACAAGATATTCAGGTAAGTACACTAATATACTACACAGTCGTGTTTTTCGCGATAGAGTGATCGTTTGAGAAGCGATCGTACTTACATTATTCAGCGTTACTTTATGTAGTAATGTGTACTCACCCAGCTACTGGCAGCCAGTGGTATTTCTTACAAGATCTTCAGGTGAGTACACTAATATACTACACAGTCATGTTTTTCACGATAGAGTGATCGTTTGAGAAGCGATCGTACTTACATTATTCAGCGTTACTTTATGTAGTAATGCGTACTCGCCCAGCTACTGGTAGCCAGTGGTATTTCTTACAAGATCTTCAGGTGAGTACACTAATATACTACACAGTCGAGTCGATCGTTTATTATTGGGTATTCTATGCCACTGTCGCGTAGCGAGGCGCACTGGCCGAGCTACTTGCCGACAGTGGCATAGAATGCCCAATAATACACTACTCCTATTGCAATGCTATTATAATGTTAATACATACATACATACATAAACTCACGCCTTTTTTCCATGGGGGTAGGCAGAAACTACAGAACGCCACCTGCTACGATCCTTACATACTTCTTTTGCTTCACAAACATTCATACATCTAGTCATACACACACGCCGGTTATGGGTACTGCGCACTTGGCCTTTCTGAAGGACATCACCTATAAGGTCTATATATGCCTTTCTAGGGCGTCCCCTCCCAGCGTTTCCATTCACGTCTGCCTTGTAAATACCTTTCGTTAGTCGACTTTCATTCATCCTCTCAACATGGCCAAACCATCATAACATACTCTTTCAATTTTAGTCACTACATCTTCTTTTAAACCACAACGTTGTTAATGTTAATGAATATTTAAATGTCATAATTGCAATCTACTTAATAAATAAATACTTAGTTAAATAAAAAGCGCACTTCCTTTCTCAAACTTTTGCAGTGACCGACAGCGTTCATAATGGTCTAAATTTGTAACCTACCATATTATTTCACATGCCTGTTGAAGCAAACCTTGGTGTCAAGTTTTAATACGTATTAGTCACCATGAATATAAACATGAACAATGCAAAAGTAGTATGTCAGAATCGTAGCAGGATGCGTTCTACAGTTTCTGCGTTCTCCTATGAGCATTATTATTATATTAGCCTATACCAGGGATGGCGAACCTTTATTAGAAAACGTGCCATTTAAATTATATTTTTTTTATGTGATAATGAAGTGCCACCAAAAAACAACAAAAAATAAAACTCCAAATGCTATGAATTAATATTTTTTTTATTTGCTAGAAATTCTTACAGCAATCCTAATATTTATTTACAGTTTTATGTTGTACTAAAAGTAAGTAAGTTGTAAGTTGTTGTTGTATTAAAAGAAGGATTTGGTGTCATTTCTGCTGTTGCAAATTACCTTATTTTAGCGTGCCCAAAATAGTTTGTCGAGTGCCACCACAGGCACGCGTGTCATAGGTTCGTCATCCCTGGCCTATACCGTCCCACAATGAGCAGTGGTGGCCCACTGGAGAGCAGTCGTGGCCCAGTGGTAAGCAGTGGTGGCTCAGTGGAGAGCAGTGGTGGTCCAGTGGTTACGGTCATCACCAATGCTCTCAAAACGGTGAAGGAAAACATCGTGAGGATACCGGCATGTCCTAGAACCATAAATTCAAAGACATGCGACATCTACCAATCCGCACTTGGCCCGCGTGGTGAATTATTTCCAACTCCCTCTATGAGAGGAGGCCTGTGTCCCAGCAGTGGGAATATGAAACGGCTGATGATGATATTGTTCCACTGCTGGGAAAAAAAAAGCCTGGGCATAAACAAAAAATATAAATAGAAGCTTAACCATAAAATAATTTTAAACAGAAAACATCAATTCACCATGCAGTTTCTAATGTAAATTACAAAGTAAGAATTTTTTTTAAGACACTTCTTCCGAAGAATAATAAAAATTTCATTGTCGATTCATAAAATTTACAAAACAAACGACCCACTTGTATTCTGTAAGACAGTGTTATAATGAAAAGTCTTCGGAGCTAATAAATCACGCGCCGGTAATATTAATTGCTGCTTGTACACCTAATAACGGTTTAGTATCAAGTTTCTTACTCTGAAACGTTTGTCGGTACTAAATATCTCAAGTTTGGGAACTAATTTCAGACAACTTTGTACATAATAACTGAAGATATTTCTATTGAAGAGACACTTTCTATTGTACCTAATCAAATCTACATAATAAAGATTAAGATATATTTATTTGCTAAAACACGTTTTAACATGCAACAATAAATAATACGTGCATGCAGGATAAAATTGAAAAACAAATAGTTCGGACATGTTTGCCACCTAATATGGCATGAAAATATTTAAAAAAGTTAATATCATGAACAGTTTAAAAATGAAAACACAAAATGAATTTAAACACTTACAAAACGATAACAACAAAAAAAATTAAAAAAAAATTTCAAAATATCAATCAAATGTCAAATAAAAATGTATGTCAAATCAATAATAATAATGGTTAAAAGGTAATAATGGTTGGTTGGTTGGTGGTATAATATTAATAATGGTTGAAAAGTTCAATGACCTACCTTAAAAACTACGAATCAAAACTATCACCATTTTAAATTGAATCTAAAAGCCAGTTTCGTAAACATTTTCTATAAGAATATAACACTCAATAAAAAATAAATATCACGCTGTAGACTCCAAAAATACTAAAATAGGAGTGCACTACGCATTACGTGATTCTATTAAACAATGTGATATATATTTGGTCCTAAATAAATTAACAAACAACAAGCTTTGTAAAAAATAACTCGCCCCTAAAACCAAATAAACGACAGTCTAAGAACAGGAGGAAAAGTATTAATCAGGATAATCTCCCGACCAACATATTACACCATTTAGTGAACGAAGCTGGTTGAATGTTCACACCTTCCTACACATCCCTCGGACATAAGCTCAATGTCCATCAGGCTTACCACTCCGGAGAAACCACGGAGTAATGAGCAAATGGATAGCTAATGCACGCATTAAGGAAGCATGTTAGTGATCTCAGCAGA
Source organism: Orthosia gothica (assembly GCA_949775005.1). Lineage (NCBI taxonomy): Eukaryota > Metazoa > Arthropoda > Insecta > Lepidoptera > Noctuidae > Orthosia > Orthosia gothica. Next base: position 8,097,804 of record OX459068.1, read on the forward strand.
GTATCTGCGATCATAAAATCAATAGCAATGCGTTTAATTTTATCGATACAACAATATTCATTTTGTAAGCAAGAGATATGGTTTCGAATGACTCTGACAGATGTCAACTTGACATAACACTAAGCACTAGTTTTTGGTGCGGACAAGAGACCATCAGACAGGAGATCGAGGAAGAAGATGGCGGGTTTGATTAAGTTGTGAATTTGTGATAAAACTTAGAGTGAAATACAATGAGAGTTACTGATTGTTCGTGTAGATCAAATTACGTGCTTGGTGGAATGTTGTTAACGTTATTATCCATTACTTAAAGTGTATTGGTTAGGTACCTTGTAATCGTACATATCAAGAAAGCTGAAAATCGCTCATTTGTTGTCGCCTCGCCCGAAAAGGACCCATACGATAATGGCCTTGCCTGACAATTACAAGTATATAAAGATTTCATTCATATCTTTTTTGGGTTAGAGTGTTATTCTCTAAGCAAAAGTTACTAATTCTCTTTGACAGTATGGTTAAGGTTCTCCTAGTCGACGGCACGAACTATTTTATTCGCGAGGTTAAAATGCATGCTATCTCATCCAACAACACGTGTTAAGAGATAGATGCTGTAATGAGCAGTAAGAAGCTGGTTCGCGTACGAATTAGCACTTTTGCAAATTTGTATCGAAATGGATGATGATTTAGGATGAAAAAGAGCACGCGAAGTTTTATAAACAGACCTTTGGGAGTCTAGATACTCGTATCATGAAAAAACGACTAAATGTATATTTTCAAAATACAATTATTTGCATTGTTCAATTACTAATCTATCCCTGTATGGAGGCCGTTTTGCAATTTTCCTTCTTCTTATGGTATTTATTTCCGCCCAAAGATGCGTTAAAATTAGTGTTGAATTACGGAACTTTCGACGCTCATAACTATCAATTATTTTTTTTTACTTTTTGTTTCCCTAAAGGGCTAGATAATGATGAGACAAATTGATATATTTTATTTTGACCGTACGTCGTCTAACAGTAGAGTAATTGCCAGACTACGTTTGTATGGAAGAATGATCGACTAGTGTAACCTTAAGGTAATTTTGTATAATTTACGGGCAAAATTCATAACATTGAAGTAACAATTGTCAACTTATTAAGTATTTACTTGCATACTCTAACTTTTAGCGTTACCCAAGTCTATTAAATTTATCAATACAGTTTCCACGTGGCCTATTACATACATGGTCACTCGTAAATATGAAAGCTTCCCACAATATTAATTTTAGGCTACTTTACGGTTTAGTACAGCGTAATTAATTGAAGTATTTGTTTCAGTAAAAGAAGCGATAATTTTTCTACCAGATCACTCCATTTGTCCTTACTCTGTGGCCGCCCCATATATCTCCCGTTTTCCCCAGAAACACTATCCTTGGTTGACAAGTGCATTATCTTTGAGGACCTTTTACGGATTACGCTGAAGTTCTTACCTCAATGATGGTACCTTGTTTAGTAAAGTGTGGCATTTTATTATAAGATTTTTTTCTTTTGAGGATAAGAGGGTTTCTTCTTGATATAATAAAGGTAATGCTTGTACTTTATTAAATTACTCTCGCTTCCTCAGTAGGTTAAATAAAGGTTTATTTTAGTTGTACGCGTAAATATGCTTTCTCGATAGCAATTTTATACAAATACCAGTGACATTTTGTACCAATTTCTGTCACTGCACATGCATAAGACTGGGTGATTAGTCATTGTTTAAACCAAACTAGGAAAAGTGGACTGAAAAATATTTCCTAAAATAAGTATCACTACTTTTTTGTATATTTCGCGACAAAATATTATTATAAAATTATGATACTAAGAAATTGTATCCTACCTTTTTTTAGCGAAATAATTTTAGTTATCGCATCAGTACTTTAGTATTTCCTTAGATTACCAACACATACATTATATTTTTTTAAGTTAAAATGTAGCTCCATATTTCTCATAATTCAGGGGGGTGACCACAAGCTCTTAGAGTAAGGTTATTTTGAGATCGAGTAAGGGACAGATGTATCTGACTTGTATACATCTGTCACTTACTCGATCTCAAAATAACCTTACTCTAAGAGCTTGTGGTTACCCCCCAGGTCAAATAACAAGCTCGACTGACAAGCTAAGGCGTAATTTCGTTGAACGTGTGTGCGTGTTATTGCGTATCTTTACGGCAAGGCGTAGTTTTAACCGGCGTCACCTTGTTGTTTGCAACGTTTCATCTTGACTTTTTATTTGATCTGAGTTATTCAATAATAATTTTTAATTTAAAATCTGGTTCTGAACCTAGTTAACAGCTAATTAAGTTATGCAGAGCAGTAATTAGCAAACACAGTGCATTCCATCACCAAGTCGTGTTTACAGTTGTTGCATAATATTCACGTTAGCTCTCTCCGACAGAGGAAAACTTCTAACTGCTTGTAAATCAAACTAAACGTGCCATTCTGACAGCGAGTCACGTCCAACGTGTTCTTGCCGCTGAACTGCGCCACTGTGTTCCTTTTTTGAAAAGGTACCCGTGAGGGTTGTCGGTGTAATTACTGGCACGTGAGACATTTTAACTTTGTCTCTGGAATGGTCTGAATCTACACCTGCGATGTCTCTGGTTTTGCAGATTGCCATAGACAGCAGTGACGATGTTCAGTCTAGACGTTTCAGTTTTTAAATCATTTCCTCTAACAAGTTATAAGACAAAATACCTTTTGAAGGTATAGACCACTGAGCAGACTACTGAGAAAACAAAAATCTTGAATAAACCTTGCAAAAATGACTAGACGGAAACCTTTTTAATGGACTGGGAATTTAATGTTTTTTTTGTTTTGTTTCATTTGTCTATGACATTAATTAGCGACTGAGTGTCGTTCTGACACATTGACAAAGTGAAAGTATTGAGCTGGTTATGCAGTAAAGGTGATGAAAAACCAGCGTAAAATGAGTCGCGGAGTTTACGCTGCATTCGGTTTCATACTAAAGACCTGTTTGTACCACACGGTGACGCAAAATGAGTGGTCTGCTTACTCACGCGTATTATTTCAACCGAATTGCACTCGGTTTGAGGGAGCGAGGCAAGCGACAGTAATCCTGTGCAAACGTTGAATATCAACTGAAGTTACGTCCGTCCATCTATCAGCCTCACCGGATTTCAGTCTAACGTAAATTGCGGCACTCAAAATACGCGACTCACGTCTCACAAAATAATGCTCATTGGCCTCGCTCTTAAGCAGATTCTATCGTACATAGCACAAACAAAGATTGACCTTTATATGACAAACCTATTTTTACAATCACAGCACTTTTAAAAATTAACAAGAGATAAGCTCTAGGGAAATTGTATTCTATTTTTGAAAATCCTGTTACTTGCTCCACAGAATCTTCTATATTCTTTGTAAAATGTTTTTGGTTCGGAAAACAATTTGTTAGGGAGACCCTGTAACGCGTGTAACAAATGTCATTTTCCCTATTTTTGGCGGCAAACTTTTATTTTCTGCGCATCGTCGCCTTTCGTCTAAAGAATAGGGTCACCAAAAGTTATCTTTATTTGTGAAAAGGAAATATTTAATATGAAATTGATTTTTTTTTATTTTGGACCGACAACAAAAAAAAAAGATTTGAGTAAGTATTCCATTGTGTACAATAATCAGGGGCTAAACATACTGATAATTTATAATGTCGTGACTCTTTAAAAATAAATGATACCATAATTTTGATGATGATCTATTACGATAAAAAAACCATTTTAATACGAAATAATACCACAAATAATAAGATCATTTATTTCTTTCATGGCATTGTTATGCAGATTAAGATTACCAGAAGCACAAATCATACTACCAACATTAGAAATCCCTTTTCCCAGAATACAGCACACAAAGTTCAAGCTGTCAAAACCTTTGCATAATAATTCCTCGCATGGAATTTATTGTGAGAGACTCAAGCGTATGCTCCCAGCTGTTGTCGACCGTTCGCTTTGTCATATCTGATATAAATGTTTCCGTAGTACACTCCTACTGCTTATGTGTTCCTGGTACTGGGAGTTTATGGGCTTGAATTGTCTTCTGCGTTTAATTAATCCGTTTTTAGCCTTTTGTGTCGAAGTAATTACTGTTGGTGTTGAAGGAAACTTTTAAAAGCCCAGTTTAAAGTGGTATAAGACATAGTAAATTCTGATGGTTACAGTTTCCATTTTCAGTATAACACAATGATAATTAACTAAAACATTCATACAAACAATAATTAAAGCATAAATACAATCAGTGATAATTTCAATAGATTCAGTCATACTGTTAATGCTGAATAATCTTGTAAAAGATGAACAGACAAACAAATACTAAAATATTACTGAAATTATTTGAGTATGAAGCCAGAGTGCTATTCATTTACATTCACAGTTTCTCAAGACGAAAGTCTATGACCAGTCTGTGTTTCCAGTGATGGCATATGGCCCTGAGACATGGTCGCTTACAATGGGCCTCATCAAAAAACTTACAGTAACCCAAAAGGCAATGGAGAGTGCTATGCTCGGAGTTTCCATGCGTGATCGAATCAGAAATGTAGAGATACGCAAGTGAACCAGGGTTACCGACATAGCCCGAAGAATCGCTAAACTTAAGTGGCAGTGGCAGGGCATATTGCTCGCAGAACGGATGGCCGATGGGGCAGAAAGATTCTGGAGTGTCGACTGCGAACCGGGAGACGTTGCGTTGGAAGGCTTTCCAACAGGTGGACCGATGATCTGATGAAGGTTGCGGGGATCAGCTGGAGCGAGACGCACAGGACTGATTAATGTGGCGACGCTTGGGGAGGTTTTTCGGCTGATATGATGATGATTCATTTAGCACCGTATCTTTCATTTCCAATAAAAATCTCTCAGCAACTTGTCGAGCATAATGATGCTCGACAAGCGCCTTGGCAATGGCCAAGGCGCTTTTCTGGTATTACACTATTGATTCTCACCTCCAGGAGTTGGGATTGGTGTGGCGGGCTTATCCCATAATTTTAACAAAAGAGAATTTTATTTGTTGAGAGATAGAACGCAATTTTTCTTCCTTATTTTTTCTTTTCTATATTTTGACAGCCCTACACCCCCTTGCTAGCTACGATTGCTAATATAAATCCTGTTTGCTGCAGCTGATCAGGGGCGACTATCTTTATGAGCCAATATCTCCCAAAAATATCTCTCCGCCCCATTCATTGTTCTTAGTTTAATATTGACTGCCGTTTCTAGTAGTTTTAGTTATACTGGACTGGTTATCCGTTCAAAATTATCACTTGTTTTTGAAAAGCGCAGGGTTTTATTAACCTTTCATGTTTGTGTTTTAACCGACTTCAAAAAGGAGGAGGTTCTCAATTTCGATGATATTTTTTTTGTGTTTGTTATCTCAAAACTCTTTACTAGGTGAGCCAATTGTGAAGATTATTTTCATTTGAAAGCGGTGCTTCTCGTGTAGTCTTAGCCAGCATAATACAAGTCTTCCCAAAACGTTTTCTTCACCTTATTTGACCATTTGTGACGCTTACAATTGACAAGAAGACGCATTTTAGTGAAATTTAAAAACATTGGTTAGCATATTTAACAATTGGTTGAGTTCACTACGGATCAAAAAACTAGGCCTATCCATTGTATCTCTGGTCAGAGGCCTGGGAGTTCCCAAAGGCGGCTTAATTAACTCTGACACCAGAGGTGACCATCATTACACGAAAAGAAGAAGATCTCTAGTTTTTAAGCTGACATGGTCACAATCATTAGAATTAATATTTGTTTCGGGATATATACCATGTATATTTTGATTTTGGTTGAGAGCTCGATATTTCAGCATTTATTTCTCGTGATCATGGCGCTTGTAACGGTGCCGAAATATCGAGCTCACCATCAAAATCAAAATATACATGGTAAATTTAATTTAATTTATTTCAAAATTTAGTCCATTTCTTGTTAGTAACAAAAAACTTATATACAACTAGTGTTAGCAAAAGGTACATCACAAATCAAATAAACATTTACAAAATATTGCCATTCGATATTGATAGTCACTTGATTGAAATTAAAACCACAATTAATCAAAAATATGTAAATTAATAAAAAAAAATACAAAAATAAAAAGATTTTATATGTCAAGAAGATATTGTAAAGAATTAAATTTTAAATTAACATGTCAAAAAATTAATATAACTTAAAATCAATACAAATAAAATTAAATCAATTGACAATAAAATTGAATGAGGACCATACTAATACCGAAACAAATATTCTAAGATCTCTGGTCTTCACTAAGATCATTCCAAGGAAATCGTATTTCATTTTTGGATATAAGAACTAATTGTAAAATTAGATAGTCTACATGTGCTTCAATCTAGGTAGATACCGCTTAATAGAAAGTGGTCCAAGGGAATAGATTTGTTCCGATCGATCCGATATAAAATTAGCTTGTTCAAGCTGGCTTGACTTAGCCCAGACTTGCTCTATATTTGTTGCAAGTTTAGATGTTTGTACAATAATATATACACAATACAAAGTTCTAAGCTATTTATTTTTGGGCTTACCAGCTGCTTAGGAGTTTTAGTAGTCTTACTTCTTCAATGCAAAATACAAATATGTAGGAACCGTTAATTTTATCCGGAATAAAGCTTATGATATTAAGCGATAGTAGTTTAGCTTCCTATTGAAAGAATTTTCACATCCAGTGCGAGTGTGCGAGTCACACACGTATTTCTTTATTTCCTTCTTCTTTCTTTTTTTGCGAGTATCACTAAAGACATGACAGTAACCAAAATTTACCACGGCGAAAAGCAGACGCCTTATTGCCAAAATAAAAAATATAATTTAAATTCAAACATAATATGTCAAGTTGGGTTTCGTTGAAAAGGTATTTAAAATGATTTTTAGGTTTCTTTCATAATTTTTAATAACAGTTACACACACACAGGACAGATAACAATTTTAATTTGGTTAACAACCATTCTCGCTAATTGCCTCATATCTTTCATACCGCTAGGCGGATTTATATAATTAAGACATCGTTCTTCTTCACCTACAAGAACACTTGGAGTGTTCTTGTAGGTGACGTAAAAAAACAAACATGGGGAATTTTTGGCCTCATATAATGGGGCTCCCGGTTCTTTTTTCTTCCAAACTCATCGATCGGGGTATCAAAATGAAGGGTTTTTAAATGTTACTACAAAAATATATACCTCTTTATGTTTAAAAGTAATTCGAATTTTATTTTAAATTTAAATACCCACGACAAATTATTGTTTCATGCTTTTTAAAGTACAATTTATTTTAGTAGGTTACAGACACGCTTCGATCGACAATCTATCGAAAATGTAAATTATGACACTTGACAATCTTGCGAAAATATATTTTTGTATCTGTCTGTGGCACCATAGCTCCTAAACGGATGAACCGATTTTAATTTATTGTTCTAAGCAGTTAAATATTACGAAGATTCCTTTGGGAAAGATCACAGAAGCGAAGACGCGGGCAAAAACTAGTATCCAAATACCATCCTCCACAATCCGACTGTTATTTAAAATACGGATATTATTACAGTGGATGTTAAATAAAATTATCTATCCGAGAACAAAAATATGCAAGGGTTTCTGAATTTCATAAAACTATTTCAGTTAACTGAAAGATGAGAGTGGCAGTCCAACATGCTCTCTGTGGGATTGAGAGGTACTAATTTGCTAAAAGCAATCACCCATTTAAGAGTCGACCTAGAAGATCGGTCTGGCGGATAGAACCACAGAATTTATATTACTAATTCAAGTGACCGATAACTGGTCGACTCACAAGCAGTAAGATAGAATGATTGAATTAACTCATCATTACCCTCTGACCATCAACATGGAGATAGTTTTACAGTCGGTAAAATATCTCGTTTCTGTATCTCAGAACTATACTCATTTTTCAACAGATAGAACTTGCGGTACGCACACAATATCATTTCAAAGACTTTGTCGAACTGAACGATACATTTATGTTGTCCTATTACTTGATAAATTCTTGCTCTTGAACGTCCGATCGTAAAATGGACTCGAAGGACCAATACTTTTCGATAAAAGCAAATATTGCCTACTGAAGTTTGGTATTAAATAATCTTGTGTCTCAGCTATCCTTTGGTTGTTGGGAAAATAGTTTTTCAACGTAAACCCTTTTGCCCTATGCTCAATATACAAAAGAAGAAATATTTGTTCTATTATTTTTAAATACAGTTTTTTTTTTCTCATTATTAAGTGCCAGCTCCTTTTATTTTTTATTGAGTAGGATAATAAATTAGTACAGAAAAATTAAAGAAATCGTTATAATTAAAATAGTTATTTATGCTACAAGTAAGGAAGGTAGGTGATTTCCGATGAGTGGCATTTTTATTAACGAGCGAGCGAAGCGAGTGAGTGGATAAATCGACACAAGTCGGAAATCATCTTACGTACGTGTATCATACAACATTTTACTATGCATTGTGCGAGGAAATAAATAAATTAATAAAATTAAATTAATAAAACGGCGGGCTTATTCAAGCGCGTTCAGCATATCCACAGATTAACTAACAGTTCCTCGGGCATATCTACTGCGAATGTGCGAATAGCTGTCACATCGTAACGCAATAAGGCACGAGCATATACGTTTTGCCAAACATATTTAAAAAATCTAAATCTAAATCTAGAGTAATTAAAAACACCTAAAATAAAGTATTAGTTTTATTTTACCTTTTATATGAATGATAATCTGTAAATAACTAATTTTTATGTAAATAACAAATTTTTTAAACTTTTCGCAAATAATAAAAACTTTATGCGTCGGGCTGACGTTGGAGTTAAAAATTAAAAAAATACAGGAAAGTAAAAAGCACTAGTGAAAAAAAGTGGCACTTTCCGCACAGTTTGGCTGCTTGGAAAACCGGTATTTTCGAGGACATGCTTTGTAAACAAAATTGTACATTTTGTGGCCTGGCTGTACGTTAACAATAGTCGTCACAATCTAAGAAGTCCGTTGACGTTTCTCATTTTACATGCTGCGATAACTTTCTACGTAAGAAATCGAAAAATCAAATTCATAATCCTAATTAATCACTATGTTACCCATACACTATAACAACGAGTATCAATCGCAAGCATCAAGTTAACTTATTATTAAGTATTTTTATATCTGTCAAAACGGGCCTTTTTAACCGACTTCCCAAAAAAGAGGAGGTTATCAATTCCACTGTATTTTTTACCCGACTGCCCAAGGAGGGTAATGTGTTTATCAGTCTATGTATGTTTATATGTATGTATGTATGTTTGTGCCTATATGGCATTCCAGAGACCAAACGCGTTGGCCGTTTTTGATGGTTCATCATCATCATCATCATTTCAGCCGAAAGACGTCCACTGCTGGACATAGGCCTCCCCCAGGCGTCGCCACATTGACCGATCCCGTGCGTCTCGCATCCAGCGCCTTCCCGCAACCTTAACCAGGTCATCGGTCCACCTAGTGGGAGGCCTTCCAACGTATCGTCTTCCAGTTCGCGGTCGCCACTCCAGAACTTTTCGGCCCCATCGGCCATCCGTTCTGCGAGCAATGTGCCCTGCCCACTGCCACTTAAGTTTGGCAATTCTTCGGGCTATGTCGGTAACTTTGGTTCTCCTGCGGATATCATCATTTCTGACGTGATCACGCAAGGAAATGCCGAGCATAGCCCTCTCCATTGCCCTTTGGGTGACTTTAAGCTTTCTGATAAGGCCCATTATGAGCGACCACGTCTCGGTCCCATAGGTGATCACTGGCAACACACACTGGTCATAGACTTTTGTCTTGAGACTCTGCGGTAAATTGGACGAGAAGATACCACGCAACTTCCCGAACGCCGCCCAGCCGAGTCGGATTCGACGGTTGACCTCTTTCTCGAAGTTGGACCTACCCAACTGGACCGTTTGTCCCAGGTAAACATAATCGTCTACAACTTCAAGTGTAGAGTCTCCGATCTTGATAGGAGTGGGTGTTACATGGGCGTTCACCATGACCTTGGTTTTGTCCATGTTCATTTTAAGACCCACTCTTTCGGAAGCTCTACTAAGGTCATCGAGCATTTTACTGAGGCTCTCCATGGTCTCAGCCATGATCACTATGTCGTCGACAAACCGAAGGTGAGTGATGTACTCGCCATTAACGTTGATGCCAAGCCCCTTCCAGTCCAGAACCTTGAAGACGTCCTCCAGCGCAGTAGTGAACAGTTTCGGAGAAATTACGTCTCCCTGTCTTACGCCGCGCTGGAGAAGGATAGGTTTCGAGGTCTGATCCTGAAGACGGACTGACATGTTGGCGTTTTTGTACAGACTCTTCAACACCTCAATGTACCGGTAGTCGATCTGGCACTGGTTGGAGAGACTGTAGTACAGCCCAAGTCTCGATCGAATCGAAGGCTTTCTCGTAGTCCACAAACGCTAAACAGAGAGGCAAGTTATACTCTTCGGTCTTCTGTATAACCTGCCGCAGCGTATGTATGTGGTCTACGGTGCTAAAGCCTTTTCGGAATCCGGCTTGTTCGGGAGGCTGGAAATCGTCAAACCTGCGCGCGAGACGATTCGTGATGACTCTTGAAAACAACTTGTAAACATGGCTAAGAAGCGAGATGGGCCTATAGTTCTTCAGCCGGGCATTGTCGCCCTTCTTGAAGAAGAGTACCACCACACCCCTGCACCATGCCTGTGGCGTTTTGCCCTCGAGTATGACGGAATCAAAAAGCTTCTGAAGGGCCTTGAGGACCGGTTTTCCACCCGCCTTCAGGAGTTCAGCCGTGATTCCGTCATCACCCGGTGCCTTGTTGTTTTTAAGCTGTTTCAGAGCCATCCTAATCTCGTGCAGGCTGACGTCCGGGATATCTTCGGTATAGTGTCGGGTCAATCTAGCTCTTGGGTCGTTTGCTAGATTCGCAACGGGTTTACTGGTTGACGTGTACAACTGCCCATAGAAACTCTCGATCTCCCTCAGAAGCTCCGGTTTGGCGGATACAATCCTGCCATCATCGGTCTTCAGTTTCGTGAGCTGGCTCTGCCCAATAGACAGATCCCTTGAAAAAAACACCTTGGAGCCTTTATTTCGCTCAATCGCGTCTTTAATACGCTCGGTATTAAAGCGGCGGAGGTCTCTTTTCAAGGATTTAGAGATCTGTCTATTGATCTGCCGGTATTTGCACGCCTCATCTGAAGACTGCAGGATCATCTCACGCCTCTCCTTCATAAGCTTGAGGGTATGATCAGAGAGCTTTTTGTTTCTATCTGTACGACGGGTCTTGAAAAACTTAGACCCGACCGTATGGACAGCTTCCACGAACCCATCGCTGTATTCGTCCACGGAGCTCCCCAGGCACTCGAAACGATTCTGGAGTTCGAGCTGAAAGCTCTCGGGGTTTTGGACCTGGACCTGTGCTGGACGGAGCGTGGACTTCATCAGTCGAGACCTTTCAAGCTTAATATTAATGTTCAATGTGCCTCTTACCATGCGGTGATCGCTCCCGGTTTTTACCGAATTGATCACAGAGACATCATTGAACATTTGCTTCTTGGTTGACATGATGAAGTCGATCTCATTTTTTGTTGCACCATCGGGGCTCTGCCAGGTCCACTTCCTGTGTTCATGCTTTTTGAAGAAGGAGTTCATCATATAGAGGCCCTCCTTCTCCATAAAACTGGCCAGTAGGTGACCCCGGTGGTTCCGTCGTCCAACTCCAAATTGCCCCACTTGCAGCTCATCCTCGTCTCGTTTGCCCAGTTTCGCGTTGTAGTCCCCCATGACAACGGTGAAGTGAGTTTTGAAACCATGCATGGCTCTGGAGATATCCTCATACATGGTCTCTACCTCGTCGTCGGGGTGTGCCGAGGTTGGGGCGTAGACCTGTATGACCTTCAGCGAATATCTAGAGGATATTCTGAGTACGCCACCCTGGTCGACACACTCTCGATCTTCACCACGTTGTTCACAAGGGACCTGTGGACGATAAACCCGACACCACCTTGGGACTGCCGGTCACCCTCTCGGAAATAGAGCAGGTTACCGGATTTGAGGATTATCGAGTCCTCCCCCTCTCTTCGGACTTCAGGTAACCCTATAATGCTCCATCGCAACCTGCTCAATTCCTCTTCGAGCTCGGTGATCTTCTCGTCGGTCCGAAGTGTTCGCGTGTTGTACGTTGCCAGGTCCAGTCGTCGGTGATTGTTGGGGTAGCCGGATCTCGTCCGGAGATTCTTAGCACCCCTTGCCATGCCGTAACCTCGACCGCTACTACGTACTTCATACGTCAATCGATTCGTCTTAACCCTGCGAGTGTCACTGGCTACATTAAAATTGGACAATAGAAAAATGACGGATTTTGGGCGCCATATTGTGGGAGCCCAATTTTTTTTTTCTTCCAAACCCAGCGTGTGGGGTATCAAAATAAACGGTTTTAAGAGGTGATTCCGAAAATATACAACACTTATATGTTTAAATGTATCTAATTCGAAAAAAAACTTAACTAAAAACTTATAAATAAAAAAAGTTAAATCAAAAAAAAAAAAACCCGACTGCTTCAAAAGCGAACTTAAAAGTCGTAAACAAGGAAAAAATCATGCTGTGCAGTCGGAGGATACATATTTGCGGGCTGGCTGAAAAACAAAAAAAAATCTCTTTTTTTTTTTTTGTCCTGGTATTTATTATATGTAAATTAGCATAATGAACTACCGAGTGATCCGTCAATTAACTGCCTTGATGCCCTAAATAGACCATTAAATTTATATGAGAACATTTTACATTTATTATGAGTCTATACTGTAAATATCTGGATGTATTTTATTACTGATTTGTAAACCATCGGTTCTTTGAAGTGAAATTCATCTGTGTGCACACATAATATTGTAATCATAAAATGTAAACTCAGTAAACACTCAATCATAAACGAACCGTTAATTCGAATTGTATAAATGCCAATAATCACAGGATGTACGTAATATCAAACAAGGATTGGTTTTGATGTTAGATCAAACGAAGTGAGTGTTATAGGTAAATGCCGAATAGGATTCTACCTACCGATGCATGGATGTTACAAATAACAAAAGGTCGTCGCCAGGAATATGTACTAGGGTGGCATGACACTCGTCAAATATCTTTAACCGAAATTTAATACTTTAATTACAGTGTTATTGTTAGCCTACAATGATAAAGTTATTCAATTTCTCTGCTCCAAGTCGCGTTTTTATCTCCCAGTGTTATATTGTGCCGCTGCACGGCAAAATCCTCTTCATAAAATAAAGAAGGTTACATAAATTATAAGTCCAAGTTTTCTGAAGAGGTTTTCCTCCTCTGATACCTGTCATGTCTAAGGCAAACTTGGTAGTATCTTAATAATTAATTTAAAAGGTCGCATTGGTTTGGTAAGATAAATTGACCAGTGGCATACCACCCTTATGTACCTATAGAGACATAAGTAGGTAGATTAATCGCCAATAAGACAAGTGATGGAATCTGACATTTCAACGCAACATATTTCTAATATTACTGTTTTAAAAATGGATCGGGATTTCACTTTCGAAGAAAACACGAGCATATGTAGTTTTCCACATAGCAAAGTTTTGCCCAACTCAATCTCAAAAAAACTCAGTTCATAATTAAATTATATAAATACTTGAATTTAAACATAATATTTGCTCATGTAAAATATGTTTTTGAATACGTGAACTCCATTTGAAGTATGAACTTATTCGCTTTGCAGATTACCTCTTTCAGTTCAATCGAGGCGCGTAAAAAGATTTCATCTTCGCAGTAGCATATTTCGTAAATATTTTCAAGGAAGGCAATTAAATATTAAAAAAAGGAGTTTTTGAAAACCCAAAATCTATGTTTCCTTGAACTTTCAAGACCGACCCAGAGGCTCTAGAAACATGCTATCAACAAAAGTGAAGCAATAGTGATTGCAAAAACCAGCCAAGTGCGAGTCGGACTCGCACACGAAGGGTTCTGTACCATTATCGCAAAAAACGAGCCACATTTTTATTTATTACTAGCTGACCCGGCAAACTTTGTTTTGTCATAAAAACACCAAACATTTATCTACCCTACGCTACACTACCCTACCCGATCCTACCCTTCCCTACACTACCCTACCCTACGCTGCACTACCCTTCCCTAAACTACCCTACCCTATCCTACACTACCCTACCCGATCCTACACTACCCTACCATACAAAAAGAATAAAATAAAAATATATATATATACTTAAAAACCATCTTTGAACTTCAACGAACATTTAAAAAAAAGAATTAGCCAAATTGGTCCAGGCGTTGTTGAGTTATGCGCTTACCAACACATTTTGCGATTCATTTTTATATTATAGATTATTTGTTGTTATAGCGGCAACAGAAATACATCATCTGGGAAAATTTCAACTGCGTAGCTATCACGGTTCATGAGATACATCCTGGTGACTGACGGACGGATAGACAGACGGACCGCGGAGTCTTAGTAATAGGGGCCCGTTTTTACTCTTTGGGTACGGAACCCCAAAAATGAAAAAAGTACGATAATGTCAAGTGCCATCGTATTTGTCTAGAGCAGCGGTCACCAATTACTTTTATTTTGGGCCCGTTTCTTTAAAACAATATGACCGTTGCGGTCCGTAACTCTTAAAGCCCTCTCCCCTGCCTTTACGTCGTCTCGTGTAATTACTTTGTTAAAACTGAAATAATATACTTAATTATGTAAAACAAAGTCCCAAGTATGGACTAAAGTTAGTGAAGGCTATTTGTCATAGCCACCGCAGGAGACGCCCTGGGCGTCTGGAGTCGCAAGCCGATTCCCGGACACCGTAGGCGCGGGCTTGCGGACGGCGAGTAATGGGTAGCTCGCCGTCCGATAAGGACCAGGTCCGAGTCGACGGCGGGTTGTGTTCCACGCGTGCCTCAAAGAGATGTCAGAAAAACTGACGGGGTCCGCTTCGGCCGATGCCTGTCTGGGTCGCGGATAAACTTGAAAAAGAGTTACCGCGGCCCTGGCTCAAGCAACTGAAGGAACACGGGTGGGTTTTAGTCAGTAAAAGTCTGACACGCCCTCCCGCATCACCCAGAGCGGGAGAAGTCATTGGATGACTACCCATCCCAAAAAAAAAACAAAAAAGGCTATTTGTCATTAAATCTTGGAGTTATTCATCGACGGTAGTATAGACAAAGCGAGTAATACAAGTAATTTATATTGTACTGTTTACTTAAGGTCCACACAAAAATAACTTGCAATGTATGTATGTAAGTGTGTTCGGGTCAAATCTTGCAACTGAATTTTAAAGCAGTTATCCTCCACCGATTAAGATGAAATTTTGCATACACAATTAGCTTGGATGACAATGCATGGTTAGCTAAGTGACGTCATTCTAAATCCAATATGGCGGACGGCTCAAGATGGCAGACTTGTAATTTTTTGTGCACTGCTATGATATGGGTATCAAATTCGCTATTATAATATGCTTCCAAGCCACGTACAAAATCTAAGTTTTAATAAATTTAAATCATTCATTAAACGTAAGTTGTGCCAAAAAGCGTTTTATAGCATTAAAGATTACGTTGAGGATAAAACGGCTTGGGAGTGAGCTGCTCCAATTATTTTTTATTTTATTTTAATATTTTGCACAATGAATTTTGTTATTTTTTATAAAAATATTTTTATTTGTTTTCTTGCAATGACAAGAATATTTATTTTTTAAAGTATTATATTATTTTATTTTAATTATTGTGAATGTGAAGACTTTGTGGATCATTATTTTGTTTTTAATTTATCTTGGTTTTTAATAATAGTCTGGCAGTTTGAGTAGTGTATGCGGCCTACCCAAATGTCCTTTCTTTGGTATTGTTCGTCGAATCGTTGAGCTCCTTAAATTCTGAGTTGAGCTGCTCGGTTATTGACAAATGCATGCACTGACTGGACAGGTCCACACAATCTGGCTGGTTCTTTCCTCAAAAGACCATTTCAGACATGGTCTGCACATGATCGAACCAAGATTTTGTCAGGACTTTAAAAGAGACTGTGACCTCTGAGTTTGTTTCGGCCTTTCTTCTCAGAGTAGTCAGATAGGAAACGCCGACCTCATCTAGTTTAAAAAAAAAATATGTTAGACATGTAAAAGCCGTACAAACCAACTTACAGAAATAAAATCATTTATCAAATGAAAGGGTTTGCTGAGAAGAATACGAAACAAACCTTGTTTTATAAAAATATTTTTTAATTAATTACTTAACTATATTTTATATTATTTTGATAGCTCGCATGTCAACTCTTTTCTCCAACAGTATGAACTTTTTGAAAACCGTTATCTCTCAGTCAATTTGTCTATTTTCTTTTTTTTATTCTGGATTCTCGATTCAGGAGTAAAAAAAATACAGAGATTCTCAAAACTGCCTGAACCCAAAGTGTCTTTGTTTTTTTTTCAGAATCTTAATAATTGATTCTCAAATATTGATTTTGAGTTCTTAGAGTCCTAGAGTGAAGGTTAGCATTATTATTGATATTTTTGAAAATTTTAATAAATGTTTCAGTATTTCTATATACCCCAGCCCACCTAGCTCTTTTTAGAAAAATGTATGTCTTATAAAACCTCCTTTATATTAATTCTGTTCTAGTTTCAAAACGAAACCTATTCGTTTTCTCCCCAGAGGTCGGTCAGTAACACAGTAAATAAAAAGAGGCCGGCGCCTACAGGACCGATAAATAACAACTTTTAGGAGATAAAGTGTTTTGAACAGAAAAAACTGTATTATGATATTACATATCTTCAGCGAAATGGTGTATCCGAACTCAATATTAATTATTTCTTATAATTGTCTATTTCACACCAATAAGTACAACATATTACAGTATTCCAAGACGATGTTATACTACAGAAAAATAATGTCATAGACTATATTTAAACATAAAAAATTAATAATAATAATAAAATAATGAAAATTAAAAACAACGTATTAGTACGACTAACTAAAATTTGGAATCACGTTATAAATCTGTATTTTCTAAGTTGTAGACAGCCACCAACAACTAATACAAGGTAACCTATGCAACCTCAACCATTGCAGTATCTACTACATTTAAAAATAGTGAAAACATTTTGTTAAACAGCATCTGTGGTAGGGACCAACGGACCAATGAGGGTTCCAGAGAACGGAACCTCTTAACAATGCGTGCCATTTTGAGTGAGACTTAAGTGTCCCTCGGTAGAAACATTGACAAAAGCCTCTTTCACAGAGAGTTCAGATAGGTAGTTACCTATGTACACATACATTTAAACTTGGAACAGAATTTTGAATTCAATTGTTTGGTAGAATTAAAAATTTACTTGGTGGCAAAAAGGCAATGCCAATATTTTTAAGGATCATTCACATCCAGTCTCAGTCAAACTATCAAAAATATCTTTATTTTAGGATGAAAGATAGAACACTCTCTATTGTACAGTATAATAAAAAACATTTCACAAATAAATAAACCGACTTCAAAAGCAAAACTCTAAAAAGAGCAAAAAATAAGGTTAAACGGGGTTACACTGAATTCTGGGGTACCTATGATGATAACTTTATTTTTTTAGGTTTTTAAAGCTAACTGAGGTGCTTCTGTTAAAACGGAATGCACCTCAATTTTCTATCTTAAATTTGCAACACTGACATGTAAGCCATGTTTTGCATCAACCTCAGCGCAAGAATAAGTTTCTTATTGCAGAAAAAAAAAATGGTACAGTGTGAATTCATTAAAATACATTTTAAATTGGGGTTACTTTATATTTTAAAAAACAATGGGGTATCAAAGTAACCCCATTTTCATTATAGCGTTGATAGGCTCGTTTTTTTTATTTTCTCCCAAAATAAGGAAGTAAAAAAATTCTTTTGTGAGTCTGCCAACACTGCATTTTATTCATATTTTCAAAATAAAATTGAACTAGTTATGTCGATTTTAATTTCAAAATTAATCAATTTAACCTCGTTTTACGGAAGAGCTAAGCTAAAACTAACTTATCTCTTGGTCTTGCAACCGGGTTTACGCTTAGCCTTCAGACGATTATTCAGCCAATTCACAAAATAAAACATACACAGATAAAATCCATCACGTAAAGATTTCTCATAAGCCTTCGCAGCTGATACTAAAATTATCATTGTTATTTCATTGGGTAGCTGATGTCTATGATGGCGGGCTGATAATGCCCGAATAACGATCGGATTAGGCCTACCCCGAGGTTTATTGTAGACTGTAACGGTCAGAGGTCGGGTTACTCGCGGGGTCAGATTTAGTAGGTAGAAACGGGAGAGAATTTTATTCACTGTTTATTTTTTTGGTTTTGTAGAACGGCTTGATTCGTTTCGGATGCCAATAATTGAACAGCAATAAAGGTTTGGATTGTAATGCATTATTAATTGTGTAGGCTTAGAAATTGTTGAAAAAACCTGTACATATTTTGGGCTGTCAAATCTGGACTTAAGTGAATATGTACTTCTTGTTATTTTGGTAAAAAACAACTATATTTGACAGCAACAGAAATGAACTGATCAAAGATTATTAAATGTACACGCTTCTGTGTACATTAACTATTGTCTAGGATTGGCAGAGAGAGTGAAACACTTTGATTTCTCGGCTTACTGTGTTATCTTGAAGATTATATATTGATGAGAGCACAGTTGGCAGTATACAATGGTAAGACTAACTAACTCAAACATTATAACACTTTTTTTTACTAACATTAACATTCGAAACGGCATATTTACCTTGTTTACTATTTGTTGCGAGTTTCCGATATTTCGGTGCTGTTGCAAGCAACATGATCACGGATAAACTGAAGTTCTTGTTCCTGTGAAAGAGGGTAGACCGATTTGTCTCCTCATAAACACCCACTCGCAAGAACCCACTTGCCACAGCACAAAGTATCGGCAACTCGCAACAAACAGTAAACATGGTAAATACCCCTTTTCGAATGTTAATGTTAGTGTTAGTGACCATGACAGTTTAAAAACTTTTTTTTACTTCGTTTTATAAGACTTAAAACTTACAACATTATAAAACAAGATATGTACCTACCTAATTATTCAAAAGCGAAACGAAATAACAAAACATCGTGATTATATCTAAAACAAGTCGTTTGCCAGGAAATAGATTGTCAGCCAGCCAGATGTCAAGCGGTGCTCGATAAGCCGACATTTGGCAACTTCAGCTTCTGAATTTCAATCTGAAAATAAATAGGTAGCATAATTTAATATCATTTTTACGGTTTCATACATTTTGCCGTAGAAAATTCTTGTTAAACAAACTTAATAAATCTATTACAAACGTAGGAAGAGTAGTAGCTTTTTGCCAGCTGCTTCGATCTCGTGGCTTTTCTTAAAGGAATCGCAATTTTTTCAGGCATTCTACAGACAAACAAATAGTTTTACAATTTTTTGGTAGATACCTAATATGTACAGTTGATAGTCAAATGTGCAGTACCAAAACAGCAGCAGCAATGTTTTTTTAGGCAGAAGAATTTCAACTTATCACGGTTAGTAGGTAAAATCTATACTCTAATTTATATAAAACATATTAAATCAGTTGTGAGTTATTTAACTTCTTCTACAAAAACTAGCCATTTGAGTTTTGGGAGAGTAAGACTGCACTTTTGACCCTTGACTGTACCTAATATTAGTTTCAACAACAAACACGAAGAAAGTTACCTCCATGGTAAATGAAAGGTAAACAAAAGCAACGTAAAGCAAACTTTAATTAAACTCTAATAAGGTTGAAAGTTTCTGCAGGTAGATTTCTCTACGTTGCATCTTATTAAAATTTAGTAAGAATTAAAATTATTATTATTATTTAAGCCTTTTATTTCAGATAGTTCCAAAGTATTTAATTATTACAATATTTTTACATGACATCGACACATATAATATCTGTTTGCCCATTTTCGGCAAAGGCCTCCTCCAACCTCTTCCACCCCTCTCTATCTCTCGCCGTCCTTGTCCATGTTTTTCCTGCAATATCCTTTAGTTCGTCCTCCCACCTTTTGAACAGTCTCCCCCTCTTTCGTTTATTGTATTTTGGGCACCAATTCATCAATGTTCTACTCCATTTCTCCCTTCCCCTTACTGTGTGTCCTGTCCATCTCCATTTTTAACCCCCGCCGGAAAAAGAGGGGTGTTATAAGTTTCACGTGTGTTGCTGTGTATCTGTGTGTCTGTCTGTGGCATCATAGCGCCCAAACGGATGAACCGATTTCGATTTAGTTTTTTTTTGTTTGAAAGGTAATTTTGTCGAGAGTGTTCTTAGCTATGTTTGATTAAAATCGGTTCAGCCGTTCAAAAGTTATGGGCGTTTTACTGTTTGAATCAGAGTGTTTTCGCAAGATAAATGTGTCGTGGGTTTTTAAAATTTTGAATATTTACTTGTAATTTCTCTACTTTAAGTGCAACATTTTCTAATTTTGTACGTCTTCTGAGTGTTTCGTTTTTAATTTTATCCAGTCTCCTTTTCCCGAGCATACTTCTTTCCATGGCAGCAGTGCTACTTATTTTTGTTGTACTTCAAAATGAAGAGGTAAATCTACTTTTGGTTACATAAAAAAGTCTCTCGAAAGTCGTCACTTCAACACAATCAATCACAAAAGATAGACAAACAGACTTAGTCGTTTTATGAAGTACTTATGATATTCAACCTTATGTATATAAATAAACAACTAAAACTCAGGGTGTTACCTCTCAATCGTTTCAATTTTAGCAAAGGTCCAAAGAATTTGATTGCTCAGTTCGGCTAGTAACCAGACCGCAAAATTTTCGAAACCACAGCCGAACACGAACGAGTATCAAGCATCGTCATCTGCCTAGCCTTTTCTCAACTATGTTGGGGTCGGCTTCCAGTCTAACCGGATTTTAGCTGAGTACCAGTGTTTTACTTGGAGCGACTGCCTATCTGACCTCCACAACCCAGTAACTGGGTAACACGGTACCCCTTGGCTAGACTGGTGTCAGATCTCAAGCGTCTGATTCGTTACGACTGTCAAAGATCTTCAAATGACAGCCGGGACCAACGGCTTAACGTGCTTTCCGAGGCACGGAGGAAACTCGGTATGTTGAAATGGTCACCCATCCACGGACCGACCTCGTCAAGCGTTGCTTAACCTTAAAGATCGACCCGTGCGGCTGTTATTATTTAGCCACGAGCTCCTCCCGAACGACTATCAAGCATAAATCCTAGAAAAGAAAACAAAACAAAAAAGGGCAACACTCTACAAGAAAAGTTGTATCTAAAAAGAAAACCACTCCAATCTAATCGTAAACTTCAAAGCTAAAATCAATTACATTGATTTACAATCACAGAACTGGATCAAGCCAAACTGTCAGTTTATCCTCAATTTTCTCCATCGAGAATTACTGACAGTTCGGATTGAAGCTTAGTTCTAAATAAATTGCATTCGGGCAAAGCCTTGAGTTAATTAAAAATTGATTTGGACGGAGCTTTGTCTGAGCTGTGCATTTGTTAACAATTGATGAGGAATTGGGTTGAAACCGATACGTCTGCGAATTCGAGGTTTTTGGGGTAGAATTAGTAGGTAGGAGCCACTTATCTGCTCCGTGGATGGTGCTGATTTCGTACTATTCAATACATATTTGTTTGAGTTACAAAATAATCTATAAAACACGATTCAGTTTCGCTCTATTTTCAAAAAAAAATACACAATCAAATTGAGAACCCAGTCTGTATATCTGTCACCAGGCTGTGTCTCATGAACCGTGATAGCTAAACAGTTGAAATGATCACAGATGATGCATTTCTGTTGCCGCTATAACAACAAATACTAAGAAAAAAACAGAATAAAATAAATATTTAAGTGGGGGCACCATACAAAAAACGTGTTTTTTTTGCTGTTTTTGCGATAATGGTACGGAACCTTTCGTGCGCGAGTCCGACTCGCACTTGGACAGTTTTTTATGAAGTCGGTTAAACAGATATAAACTTAGCATGTTTTGTAGATAGATAGATGGATAAAATGTTTTTTATATTAATACGAGTACCTAAGTTACTTCTTGTAACCGTCAACAGAAAACCATAGAATTTGTTATGCAGTTATCAAATGAGTGCATACACAATTATGTAGGTATTTCATATAGTATATTCACCTAAGAGTAGGTATATTTAACTTAAAGTCTGCTGGACATAAGCCTTCCCCAAGCGTCGCCACATAGACCGGTCCCGTGCGTCCCGCATCCAGCGGATCCCCGCAACCTTCACCAGTTCAGCGGTCCACCTTCCTATTTAAAATTAATTATAGCATATAATTTCGCCTTGTAAGTTACTTCGATGATGCCACAATATGGCCCTTAGCGAATATGGTCTCTCCCTATTTGTCTGCCAACTGAACTCATGTTTTTCTTCGAATCACAACTAATAATTTCAGAAGTTGTGAACAAAACGTAAATACGTTTTGAATGGTCATCCAACATTGTCTTGAAACCTTAAGAAGTTTACAATTGGATTAGTACAGCCCGCTACTGTCGTACATGACATCACATTCCTATGTACAGTCGTATATCATGTGCCGAGTGTCATCACGTAAAATACTGACACAATTCATCGAAAAGCGGGCCAAGAGGCTCATTGGCAATGAGGCACTGGTGAAGTCAAAGCTCCAGAGCCTTGATCATCGTCGCCGTTTCCAGCTTGTCGGTTTTTTATCAGTTACATTTCGGGGAGTGTGCGATGGAATTACACGATCTAATGCCGCCCAGCCTGTTTCATCATCGAACTACCAGACGTACAGCGATGCGCCATCGGTACGTGGTGGATATCCCACCCATACGAACTAAACGTTTTGGGAATACTTTTATTATGCGTACAGCTAAGGAGTGAAATTCACTGCCGGAGTCTGTGTATCCCGATAGCTACAATCTAGGGGTCTTTAAGTCAAGAGTGAATAAGTTAAGGCTAGCGTGCTTCACCGTCGACCACATCATCGCTTACTATCAGGTGATATAGTGGTCAAGCGCGAGCCCATATAAAATAAAATAAAAACAACTTCTTAGCGTTTTCCCAACTATGTTGGGATCGATTACCAGTGTAATTGGATTCAGCTGAGTACAAGTTTTTACATGGAGCAACTGCCTACTTGACCTCCACAACCCAGTAACTGTGTTCCACGATATTCCTTCGAAAGACTGCTATCGGGTTTCCTGGCTTCTTTGTATCAGAAGACTGTCAGTGATCTACAAACGACAGCGGGACCAACAGCTTAATTAACGTCCTTTTCGAGGCACAAAGGAATCTCGCTAAAGACGGTTACAAAACCACGGATCAACCTCGGCAAGCGTTGTTAACTTTAAGGACTGACCCGTTCGGCTTTTACTATCTAGCCTCAAGGTCCAATCTAATACTGACACAAAAATATATAAATCTATTCTAAGAATACTAAACATACTTCCTAGAGTGCGAAAATGTGGACTAACGTCAACAAATTAACAATTTGAAGACGTGTCGCGTCAATTGAACAACCATCTCTTTTCCAAATTAGATCCTCAAAGTCGTGGTTCGTGACCAATTCTCATTACTTTGTGGAATAACGGATATCCATTTGATACGGTCTGTAGCTTGATGAAGTGCCACATTCACGGACACATTCATTTGTTTTTCCACCTAGGTCCTAGCTAAATCATTTTATTGGTCTCTTCTCTTATATCATAACGAATTTTTATGTTTTTCTTCCCTTTTTATTCAAGAAATTGACTAGCACACTGTTCCGTTGTTGTTGAATTAGGTAATTTACATATATTTGCAATCTTTGTAAGTATGTGAGAACCATGTTCCTATTTATCAAATGAATGCATTTACCTGTTAGTGTTTGTAATACTTTATACCTATACGTAGTACGGTAGTGCTGGGTGCATCGTCCTCACGCATATGAATTTATGTATGTACGTAAATGTTGTAAAACACTTTTTTTTTAAAGTGTGAGGATGGAGTTTCTTGTCCATTCTTCTCCATAACAAGCTACTTTTCCAAATGGATGGTAGAATCAATTATTATTAACTTTGAATTTATATTTTTGACGTTCAAAAGTGCCGCTTAATGGCCTAGTTGAAACAAAGAATTTTTAATCCACACCATGCGCTGCCAAACATTCTTCATAATGCGCACAGCAAAAGATTGGAACTCACTACCTGCGTCTGTTGTTTTCGATCGCATTAAACCCGATTCACTTCAAAGTTAGAGTAAATAGGTTTCTTCTGGGTAAGCTCAGTCCATCGTCGATTTTGTCTCTGTCACCTCTGACCTAGACTAGACTTAAGTGCAAACCATCCTCAAAAATATAAACTTACTGTCAAGCGGCTTGCTTAGTGCCTAGCGAGTAGCAAATTGGAACGCCTGTTGTAAAATGTTCACAACCAGCGGGATTTGGCGCTCGACGCCTTCTCGAGCCTCCTAGTGTATTTCAGTTCAGCCGGATAGCAAAAATTTTATGTCACAATTTTCATTATACTCTTTCCTTTTTTTTTCTACTATTCATTTAATGGCTAAATCAATGCACCACCACACAGACATTCAATTATTTCGCGACAATGGACGCATGGCACATAAATATAGCTGGGACAATCCTTTGTATTGATTATGATACGACCCTCACGGCCAAGCGGTTACGGTCAACGTGACTGAATATAGGCCACTCTGGAATTGTCGCGGTATTTTATCAGGACGATTAGATAGTTCATGCTTGGATCGGTCGTTGTAAAGACGGACTGTTTTTTGGGAATACTTTCATTGTGCGTACAGCTAGGAAGTGGAATTGCCTGCCGGTGTCTGTGTTTCCTGATAGCTACAACCTAAGGATCTTTAAGTCAAGAGTGAATAGGTTATTTCTAGGCAAGCGTGCTTTACGGTCGACCACGGCATCGTTTACCATCAGGTGAGATACGTCAAGCGCGAGCCTGTCTATAATAAAAAAGAACCCAAATATATTGGGATGAGAGCTAGAGAATAATGATGATCGGTCGTTTTTTTACAGAAGCTCGATGCAGCTACTACTAACGTGTTTATTACCTACTAGCCTGAGCCAAGAAAGACAATAATTATCCCTCGGGAACGTACTATCGAGATAAAAAAGTCCTATGTCTATCCTACGTGTGTTCCACATTCGTTGAGCCACTGAAGCGTGACTAGAACAAACATTCTTTCACATTTAAAATATTACTAAGACTAAGACTAATAGGATCTGATTTTAATAAAGCAAGGTAGATAATCTTAAATGAAGACGAGCCTTCAAACTATCAACTTCAACTGCACGAGATAAGCTGTTCCTAAAGTTTGGTGCATCACATTGCAATTAGCAAAGGCATAACTTTTAAGTGTCAATTCAGGTGAAGTCTAGGTTTAGTATAAACTTATTAATCTGCACGTTGAGCAAGTGTAGATGGTAATTCGTTTCTGAAGTAAGATTAACAGGTTGTTAATTCGATGATACGGTTGGCGCAATAGTTGAGCGATCGGCAGCAGCACTGCTTGTTGTGGTTCCGATTTCCACACGGAAAAAATATTTGTATGACCTTCAGATAGTGGTTCCATATCTGCCTGTTTGTGTGTAGTATGTAAACGCACCCACGATACTTGAGAAATTCCTAGTAAGGGGTAAAGTTTAAAAAAAATTGAAGGTCAAGGGAAAAGATGGATGAATTCGAATGGGCAGTGACTCAGAGTGCGTAGCGTTTGAAGGGATGCAAGAACGTGACGGTCAAGAAGAAATCGTGTTAGAACGACCCCAAGTAACGTGGAATAAGGGCAGAAATGTGAAGAATCGTTTACAGGCATGTTCATAATGTACTGGGATTACCTATACTTTTATTTTAGCCATTGAAATACAGAATTTATTTAGTTCTGTAGGTTCCTACTTATTTATTTATTGTATGCAAAATATGCGCTTAGACGTGGAGTTGCGGACAATAGCCCGTCTTAACTTAACTTAGCTTATTTATTTATTTAGTACTTTAAGCACACAAATGCACAGAGGCGGACTTAATGCCTTAGGCATTTGCTACCAGTCATCCTATCCTTTTTTTATTCTACTTCTGCAGTATTTTTGGCTCGGGCCTAATTTCCGCCACTGTGAGTCGTGGTAATAATATACTTCTCAAGTACCTTACTCTACCTTCCACGTCTTTGGGCAAAACAGTCTAAGAGCTTAGTTTTTGGTATGAAAATTAATGTGATGGACATTGAGGGGACAACATATCAGCCGCATTGTGCCGAATTTCCCAAAATATGTTGTTGTCCTAGTCCTCCTTTATTATTTCGTTGCGGGATGCAAGACAGTTAAATTCATTCTCCGGGACTTCGTTGAGCTTCATTTGCCTCGGCGCTTTTCTGGTGGTCGCCACTGTTGATTCTGGCTTTCAGGAGTTGCAGTGGTTTGGGAATAGTGCGGTGGGATTGTCCCAATTTAACCTCTCAAAATGTTCTAAGTCCCTTTCCCATCCCATCCCCAAATATTTACTACCTCTCACATACGCACACACGGGTAAACACAGCACTTACTCAACATGGCTTCGTACCGTCACCGCAGTGACCACTCCGTATAAACGCTTCGCTGACAATGCGGTCACGTTCAACGTCACTCATTTTAGTGTAGTACGGTCGATTGATTTCTACCGCCTGCATTGCTATGTCAGTTAGGAAATGTTTTGTCAAAAAATGGTGATTGAGGCTATGGTCGAGCATATTCGTATCACGCAGACAGGCAATTTGGTGGAATAGAAAATTAAATCTAATTAGTCCGTCAGTTAGACTATCAAAACAAATTGGATACGTTTTTTTTCGCTTTATCAAATCAATAAAAATTTACAACGAAAAAGCGCATCAAAGTTCAGGATTGGGCGTTACTGACGCCACTTGGGAGTAAGTTAGTAAGTTGCGTGTTGCAATATTTTTTATTAGGCTACTTCATGGAAAATAAAATTATTCATTTTTTTTTTTTTTTAAACAAGCTTTTTACTACCCGACTGCCGAAGGAGGGTAATGTGTTTATCAGTCTATGTATGTATGTATGTATGTATGTATGTATGTATGTATGTATGTATATATGTATGTATGTATGTTTGTTCCTATATGGCGTTCCAGAGACCAAACGCTTTTGCCAATTTTGATGATTCATACGTCAATCGATTCGTCTTAACCCTGCGAGTGTCATAGGCTACATTAAAATTGGACAATAGCAAAATGGCGGCTCTTGGGCGCCATATTGTGGGGGCCCAAATTTTTTTTTCTTCCGAACCCATCGTGTGGGGTATCAAAATAAAGGGGTTTAAGAGGTGATTTCAAAAATATATAACACTTATATGTTTATATGTATCTAATTCGAAAAAAACTTAACTAAAAAGTTATAAATAAAAAAAGTTAAATCAAAAAACCCGACTGCTTCAAAAGCGAACTGAAAAGTCGTAAACAAGGAGAAAATCATGCTGTGCAGGAGGAGGATACATACGCGCGAGCTGGCTGTCCAAAACCAGATGTATCCTCCTCCTGCACAGCATGTTTTTTTCCTTGTTTACGACTTTTCAGTTCGCTTTTGAAACAGTCGGGTTTTTTGATTTTTTGATTTTTACGTATTATTCTCATAAAACCCTTTCATTTGATACCCATATCATGGCTGTGCACATAAAATAATAAGTCCGCCATCTTGAGCCGCCGCCATGTTGGATTTAGAATGACGTGACTTAGCTAACCATATATTGTTATCCAAACTAAACATGTTTGCAAAAAATCATCTTAATCGGTGGAGGATAACTGCTTTAAAATTTATTTGCAAGATTTGACCCGAACACACTTACATACATACATTGCAAGTTAAATAATAGCTTGTAAAAAACCTGTTTTAGCCAAAATCCCAACGAGAAAAAGAGTGATAATTGAGGCCATTTCAGGCCATGTCGGGCTTATTCGTAGATATCACGTAGTCAGGCAATTTGGTGAAATTAAGCTTGTATACCTATTCTATTAGTTAAATATACAGGCAAACCCTACTTACAGCCAAGCATAATTAATTCCTCCAAATAATAAGGACATATCATGCAATATTGTCAATTTAACCTTGTGTTAGCAACTAACTCTGAGTTTTCACGCATTGGGCCTAAGAAGACTACCCGCAAGAACACCTTATTGAATGGCGTGTCGAAGATTGAATTTTCATATGCCGCAAATTCGTTTGTTGTAAAACATGTGATATCTTGCACGTAACCTAATAAGGCATAAAAAAGGCATAAAGTACTGAAAGGCACGCTTCAAGACCCTAATATCCTTTACATCATCTTGATATAAGACTTTCTTCCTATAAACGACCATCCTTTTCACCCGGAGACTTTGCAAAAAGCCCTGTCCTACTCACAAAGAATTCTGAAAGATCGTAACCCACACGAAAACTGTACTAAGTTACGTCATTTTAAATCTGTGAGATTTCCAACACCGTAATATCGAAAATGATCTCGAAGCGAGGGTTTGTTATTTATTGCAATCATATTGTATTGGACGGCTTGCCAAGACTTCCGAAGTTTGCTCTTTTTCTCATAGATATATCATACATTATATATGTATCATTCCGATGAATATAAGTTTGGTGGTAGTTATATTAATTTCTGTACTGCTCGTGTGGTAAACAAAATATTTACAGGATGTTATGTGAATTAGAATCGAATTTTATTATGATCTGCTGCTTATTTTTTCGCTTGTTTCATCCTAATTTAATTTGGTAGGTACACACAGTTTGTTTTTTTATCTTCGAAGCTGGGATGGCAACCCAATAAAATATTCAGTTGATAAGGGTTTGTAACAATATTTATAAAGACAGAAATATTCTTAGCTAGCTTTTGACAACAGCTTAACGGGAGAAAGAAAACGTATTAACGGGACAAACATCATGGTTTACCCATAAGCAAAATTTCACTCTTCTTACATTTCTTTGATAGTTAACTTGTACAATCAAATTATTTATTTTTGCAGAAAACACTGTTATAATGGTGTTATTAAATGTACATGTTTCAAGTGATTGGAACTTTATGGATTATTTGAAATCAACTACGTGATTTTGAATGATTTAGATTTTGATTATGTAAGAGTTATAATTATATCCTTTGTGAAGATTGAAATTAAAAAAAATATTCAAATCCGCCGTTGAGGCTTCACTGAAAAAAATTTTTGGAAAGTTTTTTTTCTTACTAGCAACAAAACTAATTAGCAAATACCAAAACTCTGTTTTGTAGCTATTACTTTTTTCATTGTTGATTGATTAACAAACTTTTCATATTTATAACAAAAGTAGGATAGGATGCGTCCGTGAGGGAAGAGGTTACCTCAAGGCAAGCGTGCCTCATCGTCGACCACATCATCGCTTACCATCAGGTGATAAAGGGGTTAAACTTGCCTATAAATAATAACAAAAAAATATTTATCAAAAATCTTTTTATTAAACAAGCTTTTTTCGTATTTTTCTCAGCAAGCCCTTTCATGTGATATCCATATCATAGCAGTGCACAAAAAATAACTAGTCCGCCATCTTAGACCGTCCGCTATATTGGATTTAGAATGACTTCACTTAGCTAACCACGCATTGTCATCCAAACTAAACGTGTATGCAAAATTCCATCTTAATCGGTGGAGGATAACTGCTTTAAAATTCAGTTACAAGATTTGACCCGAACACACTTATATACAAATATACATTGCAAGTTAAATACAAGCTTGTAATAATAAACAACAAGTAAATGTTTTACAACAACACGACCATTCCACTAAGTAATAACATGTACATAAATAATGGGCTCATGAAAGATCTTCAGTTGTTTCCAATATTTCTTATATCTATAAAGGAGGGGCCTATTTATCAAAAAGGGACAGGAGCAAGAAACATATTTTGTAAAACAATATTATTTTACTGCGAAAAGTTTTGTTTATATCATGGAGGCAAGCTGTTTTTCTTTGAAAGTAATGCCACAGAATAGATAAAGCAAGAAGGACCAGTGCACAAAAAAATTATATAGCATTACCTAGATATGTTTATTTTTAACTGGGAGATATTTTATATGATATTTACAGAAGGATATCTTTTCACTGCAGCCTAATTTCGATGCACATTAGAGGAAACAAAGGCAAGCAGACTATGTAACATTTCGTCACCAATAAAGATTTCTTCTCACAAGAAGTAGATATCTTACAGTTTTAAAAAATATTGACGTCCGCTATCCAATAGGGAAGTTTTCTGGGTAGAAAAATGTTAATTCTTTTTAGTCAGTGAGATTATCAAATAATATTGCACCAATATTTTTTGCTATATCAAATAATATTGCACCAATATTTTTTGCTATATCAAATAAATAAAAATTGACAAAGATAAAGCGCATCAAAGTTCAGGAGTGGGGGCTTGTGACGTCACTTTGTCTGTATAATGTGTAGCACACCGTGACGTCACACGATATTTCAACGCACTGTTTCGTCGTTTTGTGTTTGTTGTTTACGTGGCAAAAGAAAAAATACTTTGCCAATATTTTTAGGTAATCTAACTGATGGACTAAATAGATTTTTAAGTCATCTACCCTATTGTCACGTAGTCAAACCCAAACATTTTGGCCTTTTCACATGGTTATCGCTGGCACAGATAATATAAAACTAGCATTCACTGGCAAAATCTCACAAAATCTATCGGTTCACCTTGATCACTGTAGCCAAGGAGAATCTAATTACACTGTCTTAATATGTCATAAAAATATAGAAAACTATTTTCACTTTAATAGAATACAGACCGAAAAAGCTAATTATGTTGGATGTCTTTATTATCTCTTGTTGTAGGTATTCATTACCCACACAGTGACTTATTCTTTTCTATTTGTAATACCATTGCCTAGGTAATGGTCACGTGACCTGGTATAGGATTAGGTCACTCGTACAGTTCTATCACGTGGTTGTAACTTTACACGTATTTTATCTGAGTACCGAAAAAGAAAGGTAATGAATTTGACATTCTATGCATATATGACATATGTGTCTTTTCTACGTGTCATGTTATAATGTAGTTCAAAAACAGCTAAACCATTTTTGTTTTTTTTTATTTCGGTTGATTTGTCGAGAAAGGTCTGGTGCGAGGGAATCACAACCTGTATGCGCGTATGACTCTATATATGTAAACGTAGCAACAGGAAAATGTAAGGATTGTAGCTGGTGGCGTTCTATAGTATCCGCCTACTCATGGGAAAAATGCGTGAGTTAATGTATGTATATTATGTATGGTCGATGAAACGTAAAGCTGCGTACACATTACACGCGACCCTAGTCGGCGGCATGAACTATTTTGTGGCCGGGGTTAAAATGCATGTCTCATCCGACAACATGTACACGACAGACACTGAAGATAGACACTGTGATGAGCAGTAAGAAGCAAGTGTGCGTTCGTACGTTTATAATATAGGTGTGTATTCGTATACACACCCATGTTATAAAAAATATAAATGGATGCTGATTTAGAACGAAAAGGAGCTCACGAAATTTTATAAACAGACCTTTGGGAGTATGAGTATGAAAAACTACTGAATGTATTTGATTTAAATAAAACTATGCATTTTTTATCTGCGAATCTATCCCTGTATAGTGACTATTTTGCAATTTTCTTTCTTTTTATTAACCGACTTACCAAAAAGGAGGAGGTTCAATGTTCGACTTCTTGAATGTTTTTTCTTTTTTTTTTATGTATGTTCACCGATATCTCCGCCAATTGTGGACCGATTTTGAAAATTATTTTTTTGTTTGAAAGAAAATGTTCCAAAAATTGGTCCCATTTTAATTTGTTAAAGATCTGATGAAGAACTTCGGAGATATACAACAGAACTCTTCACTAAATAACGGCAAATCATTCGGGATTGCTTCAATCGCATGTCTGTTTATTGTTTATACCATTTCATAGCATAACATCACGCCAGTATACTGAAAGGGGTACGCAGAACTCTAATTTCATCGGTTATGTTCAAGTTTCATGTTTTTTGGGTAATATGTTCTGGCGTAATAGGTACTTACTAAACAACTTGCCTATTAGGTAGGTAAAACTAAAAAGGAAAAAATAAAAAATATATTATATATCCATATCGCAAATAATTGGTATCTACGAAAGACACCAACTTCCAAAAATAAAGTTATTTTTCACTTTGTAGTTTTTCATTTGGAAGTCGGTAGTATTTTTTTGCAAAAAAGTTTTTTATGGTATTAATTTCCACCCAAAGATGCGTTGCAATTAAAGTTGGAATATGAAACTATCGACGCTCATAACTTTCAAATACACGTATTTTTAACCCCCGCCGGAAAAAGAGGTGTATTATAAGTTTCACGTGTGTTGCTGTGTATCTGTGTGTCTGCCTGTGGCATGACATTTTGTCAAGAGTGTTCTTAGCTATGTTTGAATAAAATCGGTTCAGCTGTTTAAAAATTAAGGGAGTTTTATTGTTTGAATCAGAGCGTTTTCGCAAGATAAATGTGTTGGGGGTTTTTAAATTTTGTTTGTTAACTTTTTTGTTTCCATACAGGGCTAGAATATGATGAGAAAAATTGATATATTTTTTTTATTTTGAGCGTATACCGTCAAGCAGTGGAGTAATCGCCATACTACGTTTGTATGGAAGAATGACTGATTAAGGCAAACTTAAGTATGTTTCCGCCTTAATAGAGAGGACAAAACACGTTTAGTTTTTCTTCAAGAGAAGCTCACTTCAGCCATCAGTCTTCTGTAATTTTGTATGCTGTGGTATCTGTGTAGGCGGAACGTTTGTAAACGACTTTAGCGACTCATTTTAAAAGACGTATTCAACCATTTTGTAGTCGTTGTCAGCATGGAAAAGTTCTACATTTTCATGTTTGAAGAAGTAATGGAAAGTTTTGTGTTTCGGCTGTTTTGTTATTTCTTTGATGATAGGAAAACAAAGAAAATCCAGGTTTTGTTGTTTTAATAGATTCTAAGAATAATCTTATTCAGTAATAGGAGCAATATTTATACAAAGAAAAGAACAAACAGATTTCATTAAAGCAGCCTGGAGTCTGGTTTTATGCACGGTTGAGAGCAATAGACTCGTTCCATGTTCCATGGGACGTAACGAAATATGGGTGTTAAAGAACATTATTTATTATATAAGAACGTAGCTTCAAAACGAGCGGTATTGTACTAATTTTTTACTCTGCCTAGAAATAAATCTTCTCGCTATACCCTCATTAAATATCTGTAGTTGCCATGAATGAATAGGGCTTTTGACATCGACTACAATAGTAAAGTGCCATTCATTGCAGTGCCAGATGTATCCCACCAGCCTTCCCCGATTCTTGATTCATATCGGAAGGAATTGTATTTTATTTTTAGAATCGTCCACTTTTCCAGTTTCTTTGTATGCCATTGGTTTCAATATTTTAGCTTCAAAGTGGTATCCACTTTTATAACTTCTCACTTTTATAACTTCTGAAAGTGCTGTTATTGTTTACTTTCTGTACCCCCATTTGCTAGTTTATCGCTTTGGTTTGAAATCAACTTGGAATAATAAAACAATAAATGTAACAGAAAAAGTTTATGTTGCTAAAAAAGGTAAGGTCCGAGGGTATTCCCTTGAGGGACACTTTTCATATTTAACTTATATTATTTTGAAATGCTTACATAAAACTAAGCTGATGGCTCTTTTCTTTGTTAGCTATTTTTATCTGTTTACTGAATAAATTCTACTGAAGTAATTATTAATTTAAGTACATAAATCCACGTGAAAAATATATCAAATGCTGCGAGCAATGAAGAATAAATTAGACTTTTCCCAATTTACGACAGTAAAATTTTGAGCTAACCTAAACATACATAATAGAGATACATAGTCTTGTCTATAAGTTATGTACTAACCATTTTCAAAAACAACATATCTCTAGAATCTATGATGCGGAAACAAGTATCGATTGCTTAATGCGCGGAAGAACGCGGCCAAGTCAGTGCCTGCCTTTATATTGTGTAACCTTTGATCGGTGTCACTTTGTGATGTACAAAAGAAACACGATATTCATCCTTTGAAAATGTTTTTATTTCCTAGTGGTTGCTTTTTCTTTGAGTTTCAAGGTCTGTCTTTTTATTTCTGTGTAAACACGAATATTTTTATGTTGTATTTTGTTATGTGTAGGAATAGTACGTAGATATTTAGTACTAAAAGCAATTTCGTAATTTTGTTTTTTTTTAATCGCTCGTACATTCCCCTGGGTAAAAGCTAGACAAGGCTATATATATATATATGTTTACAAGGCACTATAAGATAGTTAAGGTAAAAAAGGCAGCGTTTATATTTCTTACGTTCGCAATAACTTTATTTCTATAATCGCTAATTTCGGACTTTTACTAGCAATCACAAAAGTAAATGTTGAAAATTTTGAATGTCTATGGCACACTATGATACAAAATGTACAAATCAATTGAGGACTGATTGATTAGCTTCACCAAAGCAGGTATTAAATTATCCTACATGATTTAAAAACATTACCTGTTTTAAAGCATTTGAAAAGTTTTAAAATCATATAGGTTTACTGTTTTAAATGACAATTAATGTATCTGAGGCAAATCCTAAGATTTTACAAGTGATTGCTGGTAGAAGCTGGAAATTCGCGATTATCATAGATCATTTCGGACTTTTACCAATAAGATTTGGTAAATATTATTGGTAAAATCTTATTGGCGTTATTTAAATTAATGTCCGACGTACCCTGTGCAGTCAACTCAATCAGAATTATCTACCCTAACTAATAAGCTTGTTGTTTAATTGTGGTGCTAGCGACCCACCCCTGCTTTGCCGGTGACAAATTGTACACCAAAACCCTACAAAATATTGGTCACGTATTTATCTTTGGACACGTAAACATAAAGAGACGACGATATAATGCGTTGAACCGTTGTTTACCGGTTCCGGTTTTACCGGTTCCGGTTTTACCGGTTCCGGTTTTACCGGTAAATGCTAGGATTTACCGTAGTTCGGGCGTTTATTATGTCCCATGTTACTTGGGGTTAGCGCAACACTTTTTTCTTCGACCATACCATCCTGTGCCCCGCCACGTTATCACTGACTCCCTTTTCTTTCATATCGCGCCTCACATAGTCCATCCATCTTTTCTTTGACCTTCCACTCCCTCTCAATTCATCCACATATATATTTATAAATCTTTTAGTAACATGCGTAAACTTTTGGTAAAATAAATAAGAAAAAAATAGTCAGCTCGGTAATATTAAGTGCTAGCCTAAAAGTAACATCAGACATCGGCTGAGTGGCCCTTAGCTAAAAATAAGAATTTAAGCCCCCATTTCTTTCTACTTGTGTAGATATAATTTACTTCAGAACCATACGAATGACCAAAGCCATTGTAATTGGGGTTTTGGATATAACTGAAACACGGTTCTATCCAAAAATAGCAGTATTTTAGAGTCAAAATCAAACACTTTTTTTCAATGAGATCTTTAAAAGGGACTTTTGAATAACAAAATTTAAATGAGAAATAATTAAACACTCCAAAAGATAGTTTTTTTATATCATACGAAATAACAATAAAGGTCTGTATGTCTATTTTCTTAAGGTCAAGGCATATTGATGCAGAGTTTAAGCGAATTAAAAAACAAAATGTTCGTATCATATTAACCTCTATCTCCATAACGTAATGTCCCTGTGGGGAGCTTTCGATCGTGGTACAGAGGAGTTTAGGTAAATGAAAGTCTGACGTTCAAGGTGACAGTCTATTGTTGATTACCAGGAAATATTGAATACAGTGACATTCCTTATACTAAGTTATACAGACACGAGTTAATGCCACGGCGTGGGGAGGCCGACTGCTTGGCCCCTAAACCGTATGCGCGGGGAACATTGTGTTTTGCCTTGTTAGCATTTCTGTTACCTGTAGTTCCTACAGTCCCTAACAGTATTTTCTATCATCATCATCATTTCAGCCGAAAGAAGTCCACTGCTGCACATACGCCTTCCCCAGGCGTCGCCACATTGACTGATTCCGTGCGTCTCGCATCTAGCGCCTTACCGCAACCTTAACCAGGTCATCGGTCCACCTAGTGGGAGGCCTTCCAACGTATTGTTTTCCGGTTCACGGTCGCCATTTCAGAACTTTTCGGCCCCATCGCTCATCCGTTCTGCGAGCAATGTGCCCTGCCCACTGCCACTTAAGTTTGGCAATTCTTCGGGCTATGTCGGTAACTTTGGTTCTCTTGCGGATATCCTCATTTCTGACATGATCATGGAAGGAAACTCCGAGCACAGCCCTCTCCATTGCCGTCTTTTCTATATGCTCAATAAGTGCATACATTGCATGCACTACAACACTGCGCACGCAATGCACGCACTTTATCTAAAACTCTGTCTCTAAAACTTAAAAACAGGCACTTTTACCCCTTTTACAACATAAACGCATTTTTCGGTCACTATATCCGTCATTCCATTTTTCATTTCTAAATCAGTAACATGTTCAGAATCAATAAATCAATACATTATCCCTCACAAGATTTATAAACTTGGCCGAGTTTTTATATTTCTCAGTGACATTTTCTGGGTCCCGTGTTCTTAGCATCAATCAAACGTTGAGGACTTTTTTCGTTTTTATTGAAGCATTCGACAGGATCTCTTTAATTAAAAGTTGAAAAGCTGGATTTTGTTTTACGTCTGTTTTTTATTGTTATTGCCATTTTTGAGCTCGTTACGAAGAAAACTGGTCGTAACGAATGGTTATTAAAATGTTTATTTCTTTAGGTAAACTTTTTACTGGCTTTATTATTGAAAAGATTAAAATAATCTCTAACATATGGCGTTATTTAAATTAATGGCCGACTTACCTTGTGTAGTCAACTCAATCAGAATGCCCTATCCTAACTGATAAGCTTGTTCTTTAATTGTGGTGCTAGCTACCCACCCCTGCTTTGCCCGTGACAAACTTTACACCAAAACCTTTCAAAATATTGGTCACGTATTTATCTTTGGCCACGTTAACATAAAGCTACGACGATATAATGCGATGAATACCGTGTGACGTCACGCCGTTAGTACACTTTATACTGACAGTGACGTCACAAGCCTCTACTCCTGAACTATTGATGCGTTTTATCTCTGTCAAATTGTATTGATTTGGTACGTAATCCGTACTATATAGAATTATCATTTATCTACCCAGGAAACATCCCTAGTACTAACAATTCCATTCCCATATAGGACACCACTTGACACACTCTTTTGACATTCATACCACCCACATACAAACACGACTTGCCCCATTTACTCCAAAAAGTCGACAATAAAGACCATCGCAATATCTAAAGTAAATATTGCTCCAATAAACCCAATAAACATGAAAGTTACAGCCAATACGAAGTAAGTTTATGAAAACGAATTATTATAAGGAAAAACAAATCATAAGATTAATTAGGAGGCGTTACTAAGGGATGTTTCATTTCACGCTTGATTCGTTTGCGAAGATATCATCGGCAATGAGATACTGGTCGAGTCTAGGCTCCAGAGCTTTGAACATCGGCGCCGAGTTGCTAGCCTGTCGGTTTTTTATCGGTTACATTTCAGGGAGTGTGCGATGTCCCACCGCACTATTCCCAAACCAATGCAACTCCTGAAAGCCAGATTCCACAGTGGTTGAATCAACAGAAAAACGCCGGGGTAATGAAGACCCAGATAATGAAATTAACTGTCTTGGATCCCGCAACGAAATTAATCAGAAAAGAGTAAAGAAGTAGTAGGAAAACAAAAACATAATTTCCACTGCCCTCCATATCAAGCAGGAGACAGAACATACAAGGCCAATAGGCACAAAGGGTCGATGACAACTGGGATAAGCCCATTTGCCTAGCACCACGGAGAAAAAATTACATTATTTTATATTTGATTTCAATAATAGGTATGGCAAAAACCATTGAACGCTCGGAAATTTGTCCTAGTTGCCACAAGGTCCGTATAATAAATAACTCCGGATGCAGCCTGTACATTATCCAACTTAATATTGCGCTCATTCTGCTAAAGAATACACTCCCATGAGATATGACGATTGTACATATTCGCATTCAGATGTCTATATCTAACTGCGTATATGAACAATTTGTTCTAACATTGACATAAAGGCGAGGCATAAAGCTTGAAGTAAAATAATTTACTTTAAAGTTACCATGTCCTGTGAGAAATTGGGTAACACAGTGATCAACCTCCAGCCACATCCTGGCCATCCGCTCACGAACGGATGGAAAGAATTGGTGGAGGTGTCGACCCTTGATGGAAGTATCCCACCTACATTGCCATTCGAATAAAAGTTCCTCCCAGACGTCATTCTGTAGTTTAAATGATCTAGAGATTTTAACACGGTCACTCTGCGTTAAAAAGTCTGCCACCATGCGGAATAGTGCATTGCAGCACGTCGCTGCACTTCAAGATCGACTGGAAGTACGCCGGCAAGTATCGGTAAGGCCTCAGTACTAACCGTCCTATACGCTTTGCAAAAGAATATCAAAGCTAAGCGCTGACTTTGAAGTAATTTACGTCCCTATCGGCCCAAACCGGTGCCCCGTAATACATACAACCCAAGTAGCCACATAAATAGTCTTTATAGTTAAAAAAGACAGACCCCACGTAGATTTAGATATTCTTGTTAAAGCATAAAAGTTCTTTTTTAGAATAATTGTCGAAAATGTCGGCAAAACTCAAGTCAAGTCACCTTTCTTCGAAAACGCTGCCTAATCCCTTAGAGATATAACAAAACAATGTATGGTGGAATATAAAAAAAATGTAGGCTTAATATGCTTTATTACCCGTGTGAAGCCGGGGTGGGTCGTTAGTTTATAATATTAATAGAAAATTTAGTAAAAGTACAAGTTCAAGCAATAAAATACGATACCTGCATCCATTAGTCTTCCATCCGGTTATGGCTCAACTTTGATGCAATTATTTAGCAGTTTACCTCAAACTCTTTATTCCCAAACTCATTAAAATACTCGTTGGTATGTATATCAGCATCAAACCAGATTCCTTCGTCAAGATAAGTAATACAAAGGTGTAGGAAGCTGCTTTGATTTCAACTTGACTTTGATCTGACTGTACAGGATCTTAAATTACACGGTATGACGGAATTCCTTAGGTAAGTTAATTTATGTTTTTTTTTTTTTTTTTTTTATAACCTATAGGCTCGCGCTTGACCACAATCTCACCTGATGGTAAGCGATGATGTGGTCGACGGTGAAACACGCTTGCCTAGAAATAACCTATTCACTCTTGTGCTTCCGTTGATCACAATATTCCGGAGGAATAGGTGAACTTTACCTTGGATTTATATATTTATTTTATACGAATATTGAACATGAAATTATCTTGTTCTATAAGTGGGTATAGCCCGCGGCTTCGTTTCTGTTACCTATCCTGCAGCATTCTTGCGTTTTTCAGGATGAAGCCTTATGACACTTAGCTATAGTGTTGCTATCTAATAGGAAATATAAAATTATTCATTAAAAATCTTTTTTAAAACAAGCTTTATTCGTATTCTGCTCAGCAAACCCTTTTATTTGTTTTCATGGCAGTGCATAAAAAATTACTAGTCCGCCATCTTGGGACGTCCGCCATATTGGATTTAGAATGCAGTCACTTAGCTAAACATGCATTGTCATCCAAACTAAAAGTGTATGCAAAATTTCATCTTAATCGGTGGAGGATAACTGCTTTAAAAGTCAGTTGCAAGATTTGACCCGAACACATTTACATACATACAAACATTGCAAGTTAAATGAAAGCTTGTAAAAAAATCAATTTTCAATTTCTGGAGGTATAAGTATCTCCTAGAAACTGGAAACAATATTTTTTTATCTATTCATAATATTTTTGTTACTTTAGGGTCGGTTCATATCTAACGGAATATGCGTCGCGTATTATCCGCCAGA
Organism: Orthosia gothica; assembly: GCA_949775005.1. Taxonomy (NCBI): domain Eukaryota; kingdom Metazoa; phylum Arthropoda; class Insecta; order Lepidoptera; family Noctuidae; genus Orthosia; species Orthosia gothica. The sequence continues at coordinate 8,137,754 of OX459068.1, forward strand.
ACTGACAAATGTATAGAAAAACACTCGACCGTTCACACTCAACCGATGATGTGTTAGTGCGTTTACTGTGCTAACTGACTACGCTCGACGCATCATCCGTCAGATATGAACCGACCCTTAGATGACCAAACAGTGAAAACCCATGGTGAAGAAATCTTGTAGGTGAGTCTCGTTTCTTCTCTGTGCAAAGAAGTCTCGTGTCGTAAATATTCTTCAATCTCCTAAGAAGGAAAACCAATAAATATATACTGCCTTAACTGCGTTTCTTATTACTGAGTAAGATACAGTAAATTATCTAATAAACTAACTTTCCTCGTAACCCACTGGTACAAATGTTACTTTTATATGTCGTAAGTATGAAGGAATGAGTGCCGTGCCATAATTTATTGAGGCTACCAAAATATTGCTGATGTTACACGGAAGATGGTTGGGAATTTGGGATCTTGTCATACTGAAAGCGGGGTTTTTTGAGATTTAATCGTTTAAATGTCTTGACAAGTCATTTAGAGATGTCTTAAACACGTCAAAGTATTCTCGTGTCATCATGAATAAAACCAACATAATAATATGTTTAATTTAAACTTTGTTGGTTCTACTACCAGTAAACCATATTGCCTGTAATTTCTACTGGCTACGCACTCCGCACGTTATTGGGACTTGAGTTACCCCACTGCTCTTTTAATCTATAACACAAGCTTATTTTTCTACCTGTCTATTAATATTTTTTATAATTTTAAGGCATCATTCTACTCCTGAATTGCTGCTGCTAGGCAGGAAATATTCCTAAAAATATTGTACTGAGAGGTCACTGTCATGTTTGTAAGTTTGTTCTACATATTCAGCTTCCACTGTGGAGAGCAGCATTTCAGGAGGAGATTGATTCCTTATTTATTTTTAATTACCTATCTGTAGTTTTTTTAATTATTTTGAATTACTTTTCTATGAGATTCTCTTATAACCAGTTGCTGATCGTGGCAGTGGTTTTCCCTCTTCTTGTAGTTAAGACTTATTAGCTTCTGCAAGCGGCTTCGCTCGCTTTAATGTTGAAAATTATCCCAAGGTTACATATACCCGGAATAAAACGTATCCTATGTGCTATTCCAAACTATAATCTACCTCTGTGCATCCAGATCCGTTCAGTAGTTTTTGCGTCAAAAAGTAACAAACATACAAACACACTCACAAACTTTCGCCTTTATAATGTTATTGTGATTTTGCTAACCGCTCAGTGAGTACTTTTGAAAACAACTAAACTTTCGGTCACTTTAATACCCTAAATGGCACATTTTATTTAAGAAACAATGTAAAAATGCACATTGTCAAATTGGTTGTGTTACAAACAAATTTCAGGTAGTGAATATCTGTTACTTTGTACCAAAAAAATATCCTGTTTCAGACTAAACTCAGTCCGCTCTTCGTATGACCAGAGCTTTACCGCACACATTAATATGAGGTAGTACATGTAGTAACACTTTGGAGTACACGTAGGTTACAAAAGGTACGTACGTGTGAGCTTTGCAAGTGTACATATAGGTAGATGGTGCTACATTCTCACGTTCATACTGCTCATGTACATTAGGAATGTACTAGGGGTCTATGAACGTGAGAAAGAATGTTATAATTTGTGGTGGGTGATTTTCTTTAGGCTCTAAAGAGCGTTTACTCTGACAAAGTCCTGACCCTCTAAGAAATAAATACTAGTGAAATATATTGTAGTTTTGCAGAAGTAGAAGTGTGTAAAAAAACTGATATGTTGTATTTGTACTTAACATTCTAGGGGCCTGTAGGAATGCAAAATGCGATAATTTATGGCGGGTGATTCTCGTTAGTATAAAAAGACTCTAGAGGGCGTTAGGTCTGCAAAAGGTCAGAACCTGTAAGGTATAAAACGAGAGAGCGAGTATTTTTTATTATTGTATTAAAATTTGTACTTCCATAATGTACCAGGGCCTTATGAACGTGATATAGTTATAATTTACGGTGGGTGATTCTCGTAAGTAAAGTAAAAAGGATTTGAGAAAGGTCCACGGTATAAAAACTGGTGAAACTTGACATTTTACTGTATTAGAACAGAGTGAACATATTTGATATGTTGTATTTGTACTTACCTAATGTACTAGGCGCCTATAAATGTGAGAATGTTATAATTTATGTCGGGTGATTCTCGTAAGTAAAGTAAAAAGGCTCTATAGGACTTAGGTCTGAGAAAGGTCCACGGTATAAAAACTGGTAAAACTTGTCATCATTTTGCTGAATTAGAACAAAGTAAACATATTTGATATGTTGTATTTGTACTTACCTATTGTACTAGGCGCCTATAAATGTGAGAATGTTATAATTTATGACGGTTGATTCTCATAATTAAGTAGAAGACTCTAGAGTCCGTTTGGTCTGCAAAGGTCTTAGCCTTAGGTACACCAACTGGTGAAAAATTTGTTCGTTTTGCAGAACTAGAAGAGGGTAAGAAAGTTGATTCTAATTAAATGATTTTTTTTTACGACCAGTGTTAATTTTATTTTCGTTGTAACCAACCAATCTTATTCACTGCCTAACTATATTTCGCTTAGTAGACTTTAAGTCTAAGTTATGTAAACGGTTCAAATAAGAAAAATCTCGAAATCGCTTAGCTACCAAATCTTATCTAATAAAATTTGGGTTAATATAACTAACAAAAGGCACGGCAGGAGCTTGTTAGCACTTCTCCGAAAAAAGGGCTTCAATTAAATTAATAGCCAATTAAAACAGAGGTACACTGAAATAATAATTGGGACTTGCGAACTTTTTCTTAAAAGTACAAAACTTGATTTAAAAACTTGTGCCGAAAAAATGTTGTGTAATTTATTTAAGCAAACTTTAATACAAACCTAGCTTTGCTGCTAGATAAAAAAAGTTCGCAAGTTTTTTATTTATTTTTTCAGTTTAGTACCATCATAACTGAAGATCTGACCCCAGTCTTGCCAAGAGGTATCGTGTTACTCAGTTACTGGGTTGTGGAGGTCAGATAGGCAGTCGCTCCATGTAAAACACTGGTACTCAGCTGAATCCGGTAAGACTGGAAGCCGACCCCAACAACAATTGGGAAAAAGCTAGGCAGATGATGAGTACCATCATAACTGTGTTACCAAAACATGAGAAAATATTTAAATCAGATCACAAAATTAAATGTTACAGCCAGACTTAAATAAGTAACTTCCAAAAGTGGTTCAGAAAATTAACCTCAAAATTGTCTTTTACGATAAGTCTTAGAAAATCCATTGGGATAACAACAAAGTTTCCTTTGCCGGGTTCTTGTACGTCATTAAGAAGCTTGAAAATGACATAAATTGTTTATGCCCCCGACATAACGTTTTGTAACAGGGGTTAATTTGAAGATGATTTTAATTACTCTTTAGCATTCTCTCCTTCTTGAACATTATTTTGGAGATAAACAATTCTATTTTCAAATATCATTTCATCAAAGTTGAAATGACATTTTATGTTTGACATCAGTTAATATTCAGTTTAGAATACAAGGTTTAATAGAAGTAACCCGAAAAGTGGTAATGTCCTGATTATGAACAACTTTTTCTGTAGGAAAACCCCTGAAATCACGAACCAATACTATGCTGCTCCATACATTTACGTCCGCATAACTAATAAAATAATAGTGTACAATAGTTTTTCTAATATTTTCTGCAATTTTAATTATAACTTGTTTATAGATTAATTTATTTATAAGTTCTTATATTCTGAATTTTGTTTAGTGTATGTGTGTTTTAAAGTACATCTTTTAATTCAGGAAGCCTCTTGGCAATTCATGGGGTACTGAGTTAAATTCTATAACAAAATACCTTTTTTTTTATTCTATATAGGCTCGCGCTTGGCACCTTTTGGTATATTTAAAAACAAATATATATATTATATATATATATATTTTAAACTAAATGAAAGTTAATTTAAAACTTTAGTTAAAAGCACTCTTTGTAAACAAGCATATTACAAATTAGATGATTATATTCAAGATATGAATGCTTGGAAACATGCTGGTCCTACTCCATAGGGCAATCTTTAGTGTAGACAGAATCAAATTTGTTGATTTATATTCCTATTCATAGTTATTGTATTCATTGTTTTTTTTTCGTATGTGAGAACCATGTTCCTTATCAAATTAATTAATTTTCCTCTTAATGCTTTTTAATACTTTATACCTGTACGTAGTATAGTGTGTAGAGCTATTCTGGGTGCATCGTCCTCACATATATTAATTTATTAATGTATGTAGGTACTTATGTAAGTATTGTAAAAAACCTATTTTTTAAAAAAGATTATGTATGGAGTTTCTTGTGCGTTCTTCTCCATAACAATCTACTTTCCGAATGTACGGTAGAATCAATTTTGATTACTTGTAAATTTTAATTTTAATTTATTTGACGTTCAAAAGTGCCGTTTATTGGCCTAGTTGAATAAATATATTTGACTTTTTATCTTTGAATGGAACTAGCTGTTTCCATTGTATTCTTTCTTGGGCCACTCAATGTTTATATAGATACAAGTTGTGAAATACCTTGAAGTTCTTCTTTTTGTTTTACCACAGGCCAAAAATAGGAAAAAATATAAATAAAAAGGGAATACTTACCAGCAAGCAATTTTTCAGTGTTGCCCAATAAATATTGCTCACCTTGTAAAAAAGGCATACCCACTTTTTCATCAATTTATTGATAAAGAAAGACATCTTGCGTGACCCGCCACGTTGGTTGAATAGGTGCCTAGGGGACAAAACGGATGTCCTTCTAAGCGAATATTGACAGGATATTAGCCCTCCTAATATCCTGTCAATATTCTGTATTGTATTTGTCTTTATTCTATTCTGGTAATGTTATTAATCTTTCTGTATGACACTTCCAAGTTTCTATCTTGAAGGGAAATGGGATCAGCTGGTCTGAAGTTATTTTGTTCTTTCTGTCATATTTTCATAAGATTTCGAAACTTGAGGTATTCATCATCAGCCTTTCAATGTTTACATAGCTGGGACTCAGGCCTCCTCTCATAGAGTGAGTGAACTATAATCTACCACATGGGCCCAGTGCAGATTGGTAAGCCTTTTCTACTACATGCCGGTTTCCTCACAATGTTTTCTTCACCGTTTTGTGAACAGTGGTGATAAAATAAATATAAAAAAGTAAAGCGCGTGCTCGAGTTCGAACGCACGACCTACAACTCGTAAGTCTGGGCCGTAGCCAGGCCACCACTGCTCCCACACAGTTTTAACCACAGAAAATTGTGATAAAGTCGGAACACAGCTAACAATAACCATTTATTTTAGTAGGATCCTGATAATAACATCATCATCTGCCTAGAGTCTTCCTGGCTATGTTGGAGTCGGGTTTCGAGCTCACCGGATGCAGTAGCATAAGAGTATTTTACATCGAGCCACTGCCAATCTGACCTACACAACCCAGTAACTGGGTAGCATGATAATTATCCTTTGGTAGGGCATCTTACTACCTGACAATCATTATGATACAAAAATAACATACTAAAATACTTTTGAGATCCTTGTGAAGTTCCTTGAAAATATTCACAAGTTAAATTTAAAATAATGCTCTTCAGTTCATTAGTAGTAAATAGTTCAGTATTCGTCCAAAAGCTTGTTCCCCAACAGCGAAAGAAGAGTTTTAAAAATAATTACTCATTTCTCACATTTCTTGAACAGAGAGAAGAAAGTGGAACAAACATTTTTAACAATGTGGACTCAATTAAAAAGGCATTATGAAGTTTGTGGAAAAAGTAAAGAAAAAAGTTTCTTAGTGTTGAGGCAACAAAGGCAGCGGACGTGGCCCTTGCGAATATTAGCTCGAAGAAAAAAAGGTCGTATTTACCTAAGAGCCTAAAATTTTGGGGGACAAAAAGGGCGCTTTGTCACTCTCTTTCAGGTTCTACAAAAATTACATAAAGGTCAGACTGTCTGGGTTATTGTTAATAAAAAGTATTTTCTGTTGTCATTAATCAAGAAATAATGACCTTAAAAGTAAGGCTTAAAAAGTACAGCGAACACTCTTCATAACGTTATGCCTTATACCGATGAACTCCTTATAACGTAGAAATGATCACAGTATGGTTGGTTTATCTTAAAACCTATACATAGATACACTCTTTATAGCGTTACAGCCATTCTCTATTACGATATACGAAACATCACGGATGGCATGATTCAAATCGATTAAATAATAGGGGTTAAAGTATGAAATTGCCGTTTTATTGTAATAGATACTTCGAATTGACATATAACCTTCATGGTTTGAGATTTTTGAGTGAAACTTTTTTCACGTGGTACCTATAAAGTTCTTCTTTTAAAAAATGTGCAGCATTTGATTATCGACTTTCAGTTGTTTTTTTTATTCAGCTTAGTCAATAAAGATGGATACGATATCCGACGCGGAATTAACGCGGCAGAAACAGCTCGCAATATCAATGTTGCGTTTGGAGAGGGGACTGCTAATTGCGATATTGGTTGGGAACGCACCTTGCGATATTGGTTTAAACGCTTTCATGATAGAAACTACTCAGTAACTACGCTGGTATGCATTACCATTTTCTAAAAATGGGTTAACTTGTAATTCAAATCTCTGACGCATAAATAGATAATATTTATTTTTACTAACCTAACTATAAACTATTCATTGTTAAGGTGCATACCTTACACAAAGTGTCATCTGTACAATCCAAATAACCTTACTCTAAGATCTTATGGTCACCTCCCAGATATGACACACATGCACAAACCATTCGTAACCTCTCACATGAGTTCTTCTCTATGAAAACTCAACAACAACAACTCAACTCAACTTCATTCTAAATAAAAACGAGAAAATATGACTACCCAAAAAATATAAAGGTGAAACACAATCAACAGGGTGGCTATAGGAGTAATCCCTCTTTTGAAAAGAAACCTTAAACCCTCTCAAGTATTTGTTGATAAAATGTTAAACGAGAACGTTTTTGAGGTTAAATACCTACGCAATTATTATTTCTGTGTCTAAAGTGGCCGATAGACTTCGTAAATTTTTTACGATTTTGTTTAAATTCAAAGTCAAATCGTTTAAATTAATTAGGCCACAAATCGACACTTTTTAATGTCAAAAATGTTGCGCATATGACACCGAATATATTTGCGTAGGTACTTACAATGGCCCAGGTATGAATAAGATCCTCGAGCCATAGCTTTACATATATACCAGGCAAGCACGCATAGGTACATGCTTGAATTTCAATCTATCCTAATACTATCATGTTCTTTAAGAGGACTCCGAGGTAAATCGCGTTTTTCATAGCCGTGTACTTCTAAAATAAAATTAATTACAATGTTATTTACTTTTTGAGAAGCTTTTGTAATTTACTGAATTTTGGCTGCCAACCCTTTTTCTAATTGTCAATATTAGACGATGATAAAATTCACAAAAAGTTTTTAAAGCGACGGCATGTCAAAGTTGCACGCCTTTTTCACTGGCGGTGTTTGCCAAAGTTCTGCAACATTCTTCACCAGCAGCGTTTTATACTAACAATGCTTGCTTATTCAAGTGACAGAAGCAGTTTATTATAAGCATTACAATAATTATGTTCCTATCTTGCCGGCACATAAATAATAATTTATTCGGTACAATGCAATTTCAATGTCAACATTTTTGGCGCCCAGCACGGGACTTTCAGTCCCACGGTGGGTGCCAAACAAAAATCTTATTATGTATTTATTTTTGCAGTTTTACTGTATCATCAATTACGAAGTCGAAAATGAAAATACTAATAAAGTACTTATCTTACGCTAGTTCAGATAATGAAAATGAAACAACCATTAAACGAAAGCCTTATCATCTAAAGATAATCTAGATTAATATCTATTACAAGCTTATCCCGTAATAACCTTCCTCTCTAAAACAATTTTTTTAATTACAAACATTAATTAGTACCCTCAGATCAGACAAAACCAAATCCTATTACACTAAGATAGGTAACGAAGTAATATCATCGTAATTATTTCAATAGCTTTCATTATCTCAACGTATTTCTCGTCTTCGGTGATAAGAGAGCTTTATTCCACTCTTAATGTAAGAGAAATGTTTCTGTTTTGTATCTCGGCGCCGAGATTTATACTCTCATTTACGCTTTAATGCGTCTTTTGTCTCGCCCATTCCTAAGAGGTGTAAAAGAGACAGAAAAGGATTGTTCTAACGTAGGGTAGTTTGCTGTCAGTCACAAATTCAACTAGGCGTCAAATGAGTGACGGTTTTAGGAAGGGTTCTTGGAAGAATCACTATCGTTATTATTATTTACTACGAGTAGATTTCTTCCGCTACTGTGCTGGCGTTGTTTTCACGTGCGTTCTTTTAGGTATACATAGAAACTTAAGGTACGTTTCTACTAGTGAAATCATTTTCTTTGTCAGATCAGTAAGTACTTAAAGTGATTACCTACTACAAACAAATAATTGTATCTCTTTGTTACAATACCTACTTTGAATACTTTAAATCGTTTCTAGCTACTGCAACCCAGTTTACAAACAAAATCAATTTCATTATTTTTTGGCCTCCTATTCACACTGAATAATAAATTATAATAGATTAATTAATATTTCTTTATCTCTTTGACCCTCAAATATCTGACCTCTAAGGAATTCCCATCACATCATCTTCCCAAAAACTCCTGCATTCCTTGGTCCTACATTTATTCTGTTCACACTACGCAGCCTCATTGCCCCCACTCCATTCATTATTCAACTGTTCTCTCACACTGTGAGATTAGGCCGCAATTATCAGATTCCTCCTGTAGATCGAAATAGCCTTTTAGCCATTTAGCCACACTTTTGGCTATTCAGCTTAAGTGTTCGTACAATTAGACCTGCATTAAGAGAAGGTTAAACTGTCTGAGGTGAAATATTTAACACTTTGTTGCGGACCTTTGGGAATGTGTCTGAGTTGGATAGATGTTTTATGCTTGAAGTCTGATTTAGGTAGTCTCTGAGGAGGAAGATACAGCTGATAATGTGGGGATTTAGCTATATAATAATTATTCCATTTGCTTGGTTGTCAGTGTAAATATTTGCAACTTTCAGTGTTATTTGTGGGTTTGAATATACGAATCCGATCGAACCAAGACAACAACATCTTTTGAATAAAATATGCATTATAGCTTCTGCCATAGTTTTTTACTATCCCAAGAGAACCTTATATCGGGATGTAAGTGATCTATGTGTTAATCTAGGTTATGAAAAATATGTGTGCAAAATTTAATCTAAATCTGTTCAGCCGTTTTAACATGACTGAAACACAAACTTTCACATTTATATTTTTACGTATGATTATTTTCTTAAATAACAAATTTAGAGTGAAATACAATCCTAGCTACAATTAATAGATAAAATGTGTTACCCCTGAGCAGAATATTCTAAAACCTAATTTTCCAAAATCGATCTATACAATTTTCTCTTTGGTACACAACTTAAATCCCTTTCCAGCACAGCATGATCTCTAAGACGTCAAAGAGCCCTCTCCATAGCCAATATAGTTTCTTTATCTCGATCCTCTCGAACAAATCTATCAATATTCGTAATAAAGCCTAAGGCGCTTTGATAGCAATATTGAGATGAAGAAACTTTAGATTACTTGCTCCAATGAAAGTTATATGCCTGAGGATTCGCCTACTGCGTTATTCTATGAACACTTAAGAAAGTTTTTTTTTGTCTATGATAACATTTTAGGTTGCTGGGCTGGTTCTAGGTACTGTAAATCTATGTACAGAAGGCATAAACTAGTATTGAAAATTAATTCAAAAAGTAAAAACCCGACTGCTTAACAAACTCGTGAGCTGGCTGACCAAAACCAGATGTATCCTCCGACCTCACAGCATGATTTTCTTCTTGTTTACTTCTTTTTAGTTCGCTTCTTAAGCAGTCTGGTTTTTTACTTTTTTGAATATTTTTTTTATTTGTTTTTTTTTACTTAACATATTTTTTTCGAATTAGTTATATTTAAACATAAAAGAATTATATCTTTTTGAAAGCACCCACAAGTTGGGTATGGGAGAAAACAATTGGGCTCACACAATTTGGCGCTAAAAAGCAACCATTTTTCTTTCTCCAAATTTAATGTAGCCAGTGAAACTTGCAAGGCTAAGACGAATCGGTTGAAGTAAGAATCATCAAAATTGGCCAAAGCGTTTGGTCTCTAGAACGCCACATAGAAACAAAAATACATACATACATAGACTGATAAACACATTACCCTGCTTCGGCAGTCGGTTAAAAAGGTACTTACCCTATATACATATCTAGGTAATCATTAATTAGGTTACGAATCTAACCACATAATTATATTCACACCTGATAGAACTACTAACTTCGGTCGATGACACAATTTGTCAGACGAATAATTTTGTACGTCATAGTAGATACTTAACATCTGTTAATAATCTCATCAAAGATTTAAGTTTATTTATAAGGTAGAAAAAGAAAATGATAAAGAGAATTCTTGTTAAAAACAACGTCTTCTTATTTCCCGCAAATTGTGACGAAAAATCTACGTCTCTTCTTTGGAAACAAAGGCTTTCCTTGTTTTATACTATTCGTCAGACGCTTCATACTCTCAACAACTCGCTAAACAATGCTCCTTCCTGATTATCCAAAAGCAAATCCTTGAACTTGAGACGACAACATATTAAGGAAAGTAGGCCACTACCCCCGGTTCCTGAAAGCCTGGTCATTCAAGTCTCTTATCAGGAAATCCGGTATCAGATATCACGATACTTAATAACTATTTGACCGAAGTTATAACTTCTAATCATAGCGGGTGTGCGAAATCCATCTTTGTAATATTTTTTTAGTACTTGACCATCTGGGAACTAGATAAGACCATATCAAGCATATTGAAGATCAAATTTAGTATCTACCTAGGCTGTATTAAGGCACATGGAGGTTTAGAAACAGATTGCCACACATAAAACATTGGCCAATGGTCACACAGAAATTGTTTTGAGTGAGAATGGCGATCTTTTTAGAACAAAAAACTTGTTCAAAAACGATTTGTCAACAGCTACGTACTACAGCCTTACCATCATCATCATCATCTTCCTGCCCTTGTCCCATGTTACGTGGGGTCGGCGCAACACGTTTTTTTCTTCCATACCATCCTGTCCCCCGTCACTCCATCACTGACGCCCTTTTCTTTCATATCTCTCCTCACACAGTCCATCCATCTTTTCTTTGGCCGTCCCCTCCCTCTCCATCCATCCACATCCATATTCATAACTCTTTTAGTAACATGCGTTTCATCCTTCCTCATCACATGACCATACCAGGACAAACGGTTTCCTTTCAACTTTTCTGTTACTGGCGCCACTTTCAAACTTCCTCTAATATACTCATTTCTCACTTTATCCATTCTCGTCACTCCACACATCCATCTCAACATTCTCATCTCTGCTACATGCAATCTCTTTTCATCCATCTTTTTCACAGCCTAACATTCTGATCCATACAGTACGACAGGTCTAATCACGGACTTGTAAATTTTTCCCTTTAACTTGAGGGGCATCCGTGGGTCGCAAGTTGTTCCAGTGACCTGTCGCCATTTCATCCATTCCAAGTTGATCCTGTGCGTTACGTCTCGGTCTACCTCGCCATCCCCTTGGACAAGCGACCCTAGGTACCGGAAGTCGGAGCATATCGGTATGGGTGTTCCCGCAAAAGCTATAGGCATGGAACTGGAGAGACCGCCAAAATACAGCCTTACCATGACATCAAAACTTTCAGAGTTCCACAGGGGAGAGAGAGACGGAGCTATACACGACCACTGTCCCTTTCTTATGATAGTATTGACACGTCATAGTAAGGCCCCTGTACGTTGACATACGATTTGACATGAGCATAAATTGTATGTTTCCGGAAACCAATAGTAACGTTATTACTGTAGGAAAACTAAAATCCTTCACTGTATACGTTTATTGGTTGTTTGTGGTCACTTGTGTGTTCAGGCCGGGTTTGCGTAAACAATCGTTATTGTTAGCCACATTTCAATAGCTACTGATTCATTACTCAACCCTTCAATACGCCAGCACAATGTTCTATACGAATTTATCATAACTGTACCCATTTGGGACCAATTACTCACGCGTATCAAACAATACATTTCAACACACTAAGAAATATTAAATAAAATTTCTTAAACAATATTTTGTGAGGCTTTATTGCTCGCGGGTTTTGTTTTTCGTGGGCCATCTTCGATTTTTTACGAGGGGAAAAGACTTTTCCAAAAGAGTTCGAATACAGAAAAGACTGCGATTAAAATACACTTCATTATGAACGTAAAGCGGTGCAATAAGAGCTAACTACTGAGTGGTTGATTATTGACAAATGCACGTATTTGGTATTAAAATTAACGAAGTCTTGCTATCGAAAAATGCATTAGGAGAATATGTTTATACCAGGCGCTCATGACATAGATAGAGCTATGATAAAGTTATTGTTTGACGTGATATGCCTTAGAAAGCGTCTAGGACAACTTGGTTTAGTGCAGTTCCATGTGCAAACCGTCTTACTTTTAACTATGACTGATGACTTCAAGCTTCTAGAACTTGAAATTAAACTAATTCTCGACCGGCCATGAAAGCTTTCAGTGTTTATGACAATTAATTACTATAAGGCCCGATTTTTAACCCCCGCTGGAAAAAAAAGGAGTGTTAGAAGTTTCACGTGTATCTGTGTGTATGTCTGTGGCATCATAGCGCCTAAACGGATGAACCGATTTTAATTTAGATTTTTTTTTGTTTGATAGTTGATTTTGTCGAGTGTTCTTAATTATGTTTGAATAAAATCGGTGCAGCGGTTCAAAAGTTATGGGCGTTTTACTGTTTGAATCGAGGTGTTTTCGCAAGATAAATCTGTCGGGGGTTTTTTAAATTTTGAAAGGAGATGTTTGATTTTGGGCCATCACTATGTACACTACATAGACAAATAGGGGAATTTCATAAAAATACTAACAACTTAATTTGAAGAAGGGTACACGAGTAACAAAAATGATCATTTATAGTTTTTTAATTATATAACCCTATTTTTAGGGCAGCCATGACAGTTGTGTTTGACATGACGTCTGACGACTTTGACAGTTTTAAGAAGTGACTTCTTTGAGTCATTCTTTGCTTTGACTTTGAATTGGATATGTTTTGGAGTTTTTAGTGATTGTTTTACTACTACGGACATTAATTGATTGCTTCTATATTGCAATTGAATTAGTATTGTTTTTATTGACGCAGATATTACGGTGACACGTCAAACAAATGTCATTGTCAAAACGACATTCTGCGCATACTGTCATTGTCAAAATGTCATTCTTCGCATACTGTCACTGTCAAAATGACTTTTTTCGCCTAGTGCTGATCTGACCCACCATGTTTAATTGTACATTGTGTTGCTCTACTTGACAAAGTTAATTTGAGTTTACGTTGAAACGAAGTGAAATAAAAAAAAAATACAATAAAAAACAGTTACTATAATATACAACATTTTTTACATAAAGTGTACATAGAGCTGGCCCAGGCTCCATACATTTCTGGAACATCTCCTTTAACTTGTTAATAGTCTGATAACGTTTGACAGCTTTTGTATAGACAATAATTATGTCAAACAGCCATTATTTTACAGACAATTTAAACTTTCATTTCGTGGTTATTTCCTCGTTCACGAAACCAGATCGTCTTACGAAAAACGCATATGTAAAGAATTTTAGTACCAGGCGTACAAGACATAGAGAGAGTTATGATATGGAACGGCCCGGTTAGAGCAGTTCCATGTCCAGACCGTCTTAGTTACTGTGACTGATGATTTACTTTCTAGAACTTAAAGTAAAACCAATTATTTAGCGGCCATGAAAGCTTTTAGTGTTATAACAAATTACTGTGAAGCAATTTAAAGTTCCATTCCGTGTTTTATGTCCTCTTTCAAGAAAGCAGGTGCTTACTTGATGTCATAAACTTGATGCAGGTAACGCGATTGTGAAGGCTATGATTTTAATTGCTACATAAAAGTACAGTTGTACTTCAAGAGATAATTGCAAGACACGTTTTTTGATGACATACTTCTACAGTTGTCGGTACAATCTCTCTGCTTTACGACCTTCATTTTTGAATGACTATTGTACTTTTTATCATTTTGTGCGTTAATGTCTTTTTAGGGTTCCGTACCTCAAAAGGTAAAACAGGAACCCTTATAAGATTGACTCTCTTGTCGGTCTGTCTGCCCGTGTGTCGCCAACGATTTTCTCAGGAACGGGTGGACCTAGCAAGAAATGTATTATATATGTCACGTCGAAGTACCTATGAATCGTAGAATCGCCATCTTTAATCCCAATGTCTAGAGGCAATTCCTTTATTCTTGACTGGAGCGGGTTACTTCAATAACACACAACACTGGATTGCAACTCAAGAGTGTTTATTTGATTTAGTTACAGGCACTTTGAGTTTTCAAATGAACTTGAAGCTAAAACCACATCGCGTGGCTTGCTAGATCGCAAAGCCCTTGTCGATCGCTGGAGGAGATCTAGCAAGAAACTCCAGGACACTCTTTTTAAATGTTTTTATAGATTACACAATCACTTTATGACAATTAATTAGGTTTTCAAACATCTATTCGATTACATTTATTAATCAGTTCTTATTTTTCACACATAGTCCGCGCGATGCGCGTTCTAAGTGGGCGGAACTTCTATATTGTTTTTGTTTAGACACTAATTACTTGGATAGTTGAGTAAAGTTAGCAAACAATACTAAAATGCTGATCAGTTAATTATTTTAACATTAAACAACCTCATTACTCACAAATACAAAGTGGTTTGTAGTTTATTATTGAAATAGTCATCTAATAACAAAACTATTCAAGTTTCCGGTGATCTAACAATCTTACTAATTAGAAAGTTTCTCATTATTACATAGCTGTGTAAAATAGTCTTATGACTTCTTAGTATTTAATCATTTACTCAAATTTGTTTAGTTCTCGTATTAAATTATTAAATCTGGTTATTGGTCATAGAAATTATAACATCCGCCATTGTTTGACAACTTAATAAGAATAACATAATGAAACACATTTACTTCGTCAAATGTGCAATAGTTAAAATGAGAACAAATCCAAAAGTCCTACAATAAGTGTTCCTGTTTAATTTAAACATCTCGTATTAATTAAACATTGAAATTAGCATATTATGAATTATGAATCAATACTGATTCCACAGTGAGCCAATAGATGGCGCTGAACTCAAAACCCAACTTAAATATACATAGACACTTAAAACGATTAGTTAGGATAATAAATTAGCAAATTCACGCCTACGCGGCGACACGGCCATTGTGATCGGAGGCTCGTGCTCTGGGCCTTCCGGTGAGTCTCTGTGTTTCTTGGTTGTTATCTGTAATATCGGAGAAATATTTGTCGGCAGATTATTGTTGTTTATCATCCTACAGTATTAATTAAGTTTAGAATCTGATAACAACTGATTTTATTTATCATTGACAGCTTGTAATAAATCTAAGCTGAGTATGCCTTATTTTGGAAATATTGAATGTATTTTTACACCCACAGCTATATGCTTTAGGTATTCTACTTGCTATATGGTAAAGACCAATGTTGTTAGGAAACAACTAACTGCTACATGTCATGTCAATGAAGGCATACAATTTCTATTTCAGATTTTTGACATGGAATAATCAGTTGCTAGCTTATTTAGTCCAATTTGAATCTTGTTTGCAGAATGTTATTGTTTGTATTATCTTACAATATTCATTGATTTGTAATAGGTAATAGTCAGTTTAAGTTATCAATTTATCACTGAATACTTATGAAATTAGGTAACTATTAAGTTTATCTCAAATGAAAATATTTGATGCATTAATGAGCACATACCTACTTATAAGAAGGCTTACATAGCAACCTTGTATTTGGTAAGTATAGTGTAGGTAGTGTAGGAGTATTGTGATCAGCTGTTTTTTGTTTAGTTTCATTCTCACGGGACGGTAATGCTCTGTGATAGACACAAAGTCTTTGATTTGACAGGATTTAAGGATAGGATCAGGAACACCGCTCTGTGATAGACACAAAGTCTTTGATTTGACAGGATTAAAGGTTAAGGAGTTTAGGATCATTGCTCCGTGACAGGCACGAAGTCTTTGATTTGACAGGATATAAGGAACCAGGCTCTGGGTGGTCTTGTACACCGTGGACCCAGCAGGATAACATGAGAGATTTGTTCATTAGCGGCCTCCACGCCTAACCAATGGATATTAAATCTTTATTAGTTGCTTCCACAGCAAACCAATAGATTGTGTGTTGTATTATCACTATTAGTTTCCTCCACGGATTACTAACAGACAGCTTATTGTGTTATCATTATTAGTTGCTTCCACAGCATACCAACAGTATAGTTTATTGTGTTATCATTATTAGTTGCTTCCACAGCATACCAACAAGATAGTTGTGTTATCATTATTACTTGATTCCACAGCATACCAATAGGATAGTTTGTTGTGTTATCAATCTTAGTTGCTTCCACAGCATAATAAGATAGTTTATTGTGTTCTCATTATTACCTCAAATCCATCTCCATGGATGCTGATAGTTTGGTGTTGATATAACCTATTATTTTATTAAGTGCCTCCAGAGCTATAGGTTATTGGACATCTCAATAATTAGAGCTTGTTTTATTATTCATTTTTATAATTGACTAAATATGACAATAGAATAGCATAAACTGAAACGAGTTACAAAAACATAATAATAACAGTAGTCCTCCTGACTGTTGAGCCATCTGCATAAGGAGGTACTATGGTGCACAAGGCCAATGGCTCAACATGCTTTTTGAAGCATGGGGGTTCACCAATTTCAAAACTCTGGGCTGCTACAGAGGAATCCCTATTGGAAAAACCCCATAAACAAATTTTGCCCAACCTAGGAATTGAACCCAGGAATAATAATTTAAAAGTACTTTGTTGCATGGTAGTATCATGCACAAGCGTCATGTAGTTATTCGACATGGCTATTGTGTTGAGCCTTCTGATACAACAACACCGTATCAGTTAGCGAGGTGAGTAGAAGATAGTTTGAAAACTTCTCACCTTTTACTTTAGTTATGTTGGGCTGGAAGTCATTTTTCAGCTGACCTCTATTTGGTGGCTTGTATGTATGTTGGTAGCTTCTAAGGTCCTGACCCGGCGACACGGTCACTTGCAAACCAGGTATTTTTAGTTTTGTTTCCACATCCTTGATAATACTTGACTATGTAGGTAACCATTTTGATTTTTGATATGACACAGGAATCTGGAATGTGAGAAGGTATACAGATAAATAATAATAAAAGAAAAGATGATCCTATTAATATTTAAATAAGTAGGAGTTAGTACTGATAACAATTAAATTATGTTATTGTTTTGAAATGGTAAGTGAGTAATTCAAAGTTAACTAGAATCTGATGACACTGAAATGAATAACTATGAAGATTGCTGCATTACTTATGACGGTGTTTGCACTAGCTAAAGATTAATGTTAAAACATGTTGAAAACTACTTTTAATGATGCATGTTTGCATACCACACACGCAACAACCTATTTACACACCTATTACAAACCTATTTCATTACAAAACATTTATGTGTGAACAAGTTTGAATACAAGCTAGGTAAAAAGTTGCAAAAAGAAAAGAAAGTTATTGAATGCTAAAAGTGACAAATTATCAAAAAACAAACCTGTCTTTTGATTGTTTTTATTCTGTGCAAGTGCATCCAATAACAAGCTTTGAAATCTGTCAGAAATTACTAATCTATTTACACCCATGTACCATAACAAGTAAAATTCAACTAAACCCATTGTGAGATTTAATTCATTAGGAAGGTTCTCAAATATTGAATGATTAAATAAACTTTATTATAACAAACTTAACTTGAACAAGCATAAATCTTAGAGCTTATAAAAGGCCCCATCAGTATCCAACTGACAGTCTGAACCAAGAATGTAGGGTCAGACAATTTTTTAATTAGATTTAACTTATAGCGCTATCACTGTCAAGAACCCCATAGCCAAAACAAATCTACCAGATCATGTAGACAGATAAGATGGAACACAGTAATCACATTAGATTCACTCAAATATGTCTTACATACACAGGACCATTAATTTACCAAAAATCACAAGGTCCATACATAATAGGTTACTCACACATACTAAGCGTACCTACTTGTAAATTAAAAGTTACCAGGTGGCTATCAGCTTATGACTATTTATTATTATATTATGATTATGCATGAACTGAAGCTCTGCTGATACTTACCCTGATTATAAAGTTTGTAATGACTCACCCAGGTGTATCACAACCCTTTCACCCATTCATACAAATACATTTATATTAGATGCATACTCACTCTACAAAAACCTCTAGATAATATTTTAAATATTGTTTAGTCTTGTAACCAAACAATTATTCTCACCCCAGCTACTTAAATGCAAATCGTTGTAAGTATTTTCTTGAGCACACTATAATTTTATTTTTATTTGTTGTGCTTTTCATGTTTAAGGAATGTGTTAATACATTTTCTTATCTTACTTTACTTTAAAAAAAGTATGACATGCAACGGGTTCCACATTATTCAATAATAAACCCCGTTTGGTAGTCGGGTAAAAACAATAAATTGCAAAAATGCCAATTAGTGCGTCAACATGAATATGTCATGGCACTTTCTGCCAAATGTTTACTACTTCTGTTGCACATACATTCTGTAACTTACTTAACTTATTTACCTACTAAACTTTTGTTTTAGCTACCTAAATGTAATGAATGCTATAAAAATAAGTTGTTACTTTTTGTCCGGTACAAAACTCAACGTAGGTACTTTGAATTGTTTAACATTCATACACTCACACCTTGTCCCCATGGGGATAGGCAGCAACCACAGATTGCCACTTGCTACGATCCTTACATACTCCTCAAATAAAATAAAATTTCTCAAATAACTGAGCCATTGCAATTCTTAAGACAAAAGAACCATATTTAAACAATTTATGGAGTAATTTAAGCCGTTTCATTCATTTTAATTCCACAAATTGCCACACAAACAACAGCAGGGACCACTCAGTCAGTAAGGGGTATTGTGTTACCCAGTTACTGGGTTTTGGTTGCTCCATGTAAAGCACTGGTACTCAGCTGAATCCAGTTAGAATGGAAGCTGTCCCGGACTTGGTTGGGAAAAGACTAGGCAGATTGATTAAAATTGTCACACAAAAGGTCACTGACCTTGCCTTGTATGATGAAAATAATTAAGAATGTTAAGTTACATAAATAAAAAAAAACAGAATACTCCCCTCAACCATGATGGAATCTATCAATAGACAGATCAAGTTGTTCGCTTAGCTGCTTCGGTCATTCTGTGCTGTATAAAGTTTTGGCCACAATGGTGTAGGACAGCATCCATGCCACTAGTCAGTAGCTTCTTCTGTCGTTTCAATAGAGTTCAGATCGTTCACGTAAAAATATTCCAGTTATTTTCGCCTATGTCTGGGCATCGCTTACTCTTGGAAATTATCATAGGAAAATCTTTTGCCAAACCCTCGGCGCTGGCGATGTTGTACAAAATTCTTCGGATGGCTTTCATAGCATGGGCAGAAGGCGATAGTGGGAGCTGATCCCACTTCTGATGTCACGTCGAAGTACCTATGAATCGTAGAATCGCCATCTTTAATCCCAATGTCTAGAGGCAATTCCTTTATTCTTGACTGGAGCGGGTTACTTCAATAACACACAACACTGGATTGAAACTCAAGAGTGTTTATTTGATTTAGTTACAGGCACTTTGAGTTTTCAAATGAACTTGAAGCTAAAACCACATCGCGTGGCTTGCTAGATCGCAAAGCCCTTGTCGATCGCTGGAGGAGATCTAGCAAGAAACTCCAGGACACTCTTTTTAAATGTTTTTATAGATTACACAATCACTTTATGACAATTAATTAGGTTTTCAAACATCTATTCGATTACATTTATTAATCAGTTCTTATTTTTCACACATAGTCCGCGCGATGCGCGTTCTAAGTGGGCGGAACTTCTATATTGTTTTTGTTTAGACACTAATTACTTGGATAGTTGAGTAAAGTTAGCAAACAATACTAAAATGCTGATCAGTTAATTATTTTAACATTAAACAACCTCATTACTCACAAATACAAAGTGGTTTGTAGTTTATTATTGAAATAGTCATCTAATAACAAAACTATTCAAGTTTCCGGTGATCTAACAATCTTACTAATTAGAAAGTTTCTCATTATTACATAGCTGTGTAAAATAGTCTTATGACTTCTTAGTATTTAATCATTTACTCAAATTTGTTTAGTTCTCGTATTAAATTATTAAATCTGGTTATTGGTCATAGAAATTATAACATCCGCCATTGTTTGACAACTTAATAAGAATAACATAATGAAACACATTTACTTCGTCAAATGTGCAATAGTTAAAATGAGAACAAATCCAAAAGTCCTACAATAAGTGTTCCTGTTTAATTTAAACATCTCGTATTAATTAAACATTGAAATTAGCATATTATGAATTATGAATCAATACTGATTCCACAGTGAGCCAATAGATGGCGCTGAACTCAAAACCCAACTTAAATATACATAGACACTTAAAACGATTAGTTAGGATAATAAATTAGCAAATTCACGCCTACGCGGCGACATATATATATTGAAATTTATACCAGATACTGAGGTCTACGAGTATAGTCCCTATTAGGTGTATAGAAATCAAGGTCAACACGATAAAAATATAAGAGGAAATTTAGATTTTTGCGGAAAAGTGTAATTACCAACCTGATTTAAAAAAAACCGGCCAAGTGCGAGTCGGACTCGCGCACGAAGGGTTCCGTACCATTTTCGAAAAAAAGGCAAAAAATCACGTTTGTTGTATGGGAGCCCCACTAAAATATTTATTATATACTGTTTTTAGTATTTGTTGTTATAGCGGCAAATACATCATCTCTGAAAATTTCAAGTGTCTGGCTATCACGGTTCATGAGATACAGCCTGGTGACGGACAGACAGACAGACAGACGGACCGCGGAGTCTTAGTAATAGGGTCCCGTTTTTACCCTTTGGGTACGGAACCCTAAAAAACAACGAGCATTTTGGTGTAGCATTTTATCGAGCACAAGCAAGAGTGACGTGGAGTGAGGTCAATAATGAACGCAAGGTACAAAGAAATGTTACAGGTAAATGCTCGCCGTGAACATTACGTCGAACACAGCGTCAACATTACATGGAAAACTTTTGGGAACTGAACATTTGTCTGTATTGTAACATTCGTAAGAACGTTACATTATAAGGAACGTCTTCGCTGAGAGCATTCACGTGTAATGAGCATTCGACGTCGAATATTCGATTGGTGGTGTGGACGTTGCGCCGAGCGTTAGTACAAAGCTTACACGCAAGCGCGAACTTCGGCCGGTGTGGACGTCGCAACGATTATCACGGAAACGGCTCGCATTCGAATGTTCACACAAATAAAACGCTCGAAAGCGAGTACTCACATAATGAAATCAATGAATATGTATATAGGTATCTAACTGGCCACTTGTAAATCAAGAAACAGTTCCTTGATCTTAAGTGTGTCAATCGTATTATCGAATTAATGACATTTAACGAGATCGTATTCGAATGCTCCAAGCTAGCAAGGGAATGTTCGACTCGAACGTTCATAGTTTTGCTCGAAAGTGAATGCTGGGCACGCTGTGAAGCATTTGATGCTCACCTACGATTGCTTGTTAACAAATGCTCACGAAAGAATGCTCGCAATGAGGACGCTCCTATATTGTAATGCTTGCGAAAATGCTCTAGTATATACTCACCTTAACATAGTGAACTTTTGACATTCGGTATTACTAATTGTGTATCATTTTGTCCATGCACTCTGATGTAGGTTCTACAGACTAATTTAAATTATAAACATTGTCATTTTAGATCAACAAATAACCCAAATAGCTCACCTTAATTTTTTTCAATCTTTCCAGCTAATAAGTTTCTAAATCAAAGTTTCTCCTAAAGATATAATATAAAAAGTTTCAACAGATTTGAATTATTAAATGATTTATTACTTCTCACCGTAGTTTTATTGAAACTTTCTTCGAGAAAGTTCCGTTTATAACGCATATTTCAAAGAAGTTCTAATTCTAAGATTTTCGGAAAATGTGGCGAAGAGATATCGACACTTGGTGAACTTTCTAATGTCTATACTAACTAATCCTAGGAACATAATAATTGTGTGAACACTTACGCCTTACTATTTTCTTGAAGTTCTATTCAGAACTTCAGGATCCATTTACCTCCTTATAACCAATTTCGAAAAACACAATACCTACAATATTCTAACTTAACCTAAAACGAACTCAAATATTGCATCGAAAAAAAAATCTTCTTCATCGTTGTGGTTTGTTAATGTGCCTAAAAAACTGGCAGTACTGCCATGTTGTATGGAAATACTTATCCTCTGGTTTTTATGTTTTTATCTTATAGTCCTCCAGACTATCTAGTTAAAAAAACTTAATGTAGTTAATGTTACTCGTACCTAACTAATGTGGTGTGTGTGTGTGGTCTGTACGTGTATGTGTGGTGTGTGTGTTAACTAAGTGCGGTACAATTATTTTCTTACTGTGGCTCTGTCTTGCACGCGAGTCCCAGCATTATGCTGAGCGATGACCGTTTTGCGTGGTTGTGACGCATACTCTGTATTTGCATTTAAGCTTTCCTTTGTTGTTTATGGTATGCGTCGTGCCTGGCGCAAATAAACGTTTTTCTTTCTTCTTTCTTTCTTAATTTTCCTCGGCAATCATCGCATTTTCGAATACAACCCAATGCTAATTTCCATGTCCATCAATTATTAGATAAAAAAACAATCTTCTATTACCTAAAACTATGTTCTTTAGCAGGTTTCCTAATTTTTTAAATAAATTACTTGAAGTTAAAAGAGTATTAACAACTTTTTATACTTCCAAGTTTATTGAGATCGTCCAGTCTGCACCAAGTGCAAAGACACAGGACTGACAAAACCGAAGTTTGCCGAGGGACTACTAATATTTTTTTTCGCTTTACACAGCAGTGCGGAAATATTGAGGTGTCACCTTGTGTTAGAGAAAACGTAGCAATCCCCCCTAAATTCGATTCGTTTTCTGCGTTATTGAAAAGGAACTCTTTGGAGAATAAGGGGTCGGTTTTCATGCAAATGTTTGCTCAAAAACAATTGCTTTTACAGCAGCGCAATATGAGAAGCAATCTGACGCAATAATAGAGCTCCATGTGATTTCAACTGTTGTTTCATGAACTACTATTATCGTTTTCGTTCTTATTGATGTAAAAAAGAGATAAATAAATACAATGAAGTTGTTGCAAGTTGGTGTGAGGTAAATGACACTGAATTATGTCAGTAATTCAGGTGTTTGGGGGTAGGTGGAACACGGTGTAAAGACCCACAAACCTCCATAGAAAAGGGAGGATCCTCCGACCAGTCGGGCGTTCTGTCTGGTCCGGGCAACTGCCCAACGGTTTATTGTCGGACTGTTGTATGTGTTCAAATCGTGCCAAAAACTTTGCTTGCGCGATGCAGGATTGTGTGACGTCATGTCATTAGTTCGTAAGTGGCGGCGTTGGTGCCGCTATAGGTGTTTTAATTTATAAAGAAAATCTATAAGTGGAATCATACCTTGCATATACTGATTATGTCGTGAATTCTCGCAAATGTGTGAAGATAAATAGGTTTAGCATCTGATCTCGAAAGCACTGTTGAAGAACTGTTTAGGTGGAAACTTGATACCATTTTAATTATTTTCTTAACAAGAATATAACCTGAAAGAAGTCTTACATGATTTGAGTCTTTAATATTGTTTAGTCTTTAATTTGAAGACAATATTTAAGCTTTAAACAACATAGTTCTAGGCTAAATTATAACTTCCTAAACTCCCAACCAACACTCCAGGGTATCGCAAACAATTCATTAATTCGTTAACCTTATCGCAGCTCTAATGGACTTATGAGTTCCGTGGTCATTAGCTCAGTATACAAGACAGCTAACGACTTCATAAATTAGGTGGTGATGTTATTGATAGTGGAGGGACTTTGGACTTAAGGCCTCGTTCACGGAGACTCGCGGTGTCGTGCGTCGCGTTCGGCGTGGCGTATCGAGGTGCGACGCTTCATCGAAAATGCTAACGTTTTGCCGTAAACACTCTCATGACTTACTTGACTTAATGTCCTACGTCCCCTGGATGGGGCAAAGGGCGTCCACAGTAGTCCTCTATCGCGATCGGTCCTGAGTTTCCCGCTTCACCTCGCGCCACGTCATAGCGATGCTCATCGCTTCCGCCAACACGGTGCGACGCCAGGTTTAACGGGGACGGCCACACTTTCTTTTGCCTTGGGGATTCCAATCCATGAATCCAGCGCTTGCTTCGGTATATGATCAGAACCCCTTCGCAGCGATAAACACTCTCATACAACGACATTATGTTTGAATTTAGTGCGATCCGCGCCGCAACGCGACGCGCGACGCCCCACGTGTCCAAAAACGAGGTCTAATCTAACTTCAATCATCCGCATTTAAGTTAGATTAGACCTCCTATTAGACCACTTATTAATCAATTTTGCTGCGGTGTTGTTATATAAAATATTCATACTCATATTTTAAATGAGAAAATGTGTCTGTCACTCTGTTGGTCTGTTTCTTACCTTTTCACGACGTAAGGGCTGAATGGATTTAGATGCCACACGATACATGATAGACCATGTCCTGGACATATACTTTTTATCCCGAGAGTAAATATTTGGGTTCACAATTTCTTCCAGCTGCTAAAAAGCTATACTTATGCCAAGTACCTTCTACATATTGCGACTGTTCCAATCTTGCCTAAACAACTTTTCTACCAGTTAAAATACTGTAAAATTACATTCAGCAAGCAATAATTACGGTAACTATAATTTGAATCATCTCGTCGAATTATTTATTATATACATTATTGTACACCACAAAAACATACAGTAAAAACATATACAAAAAAAACCGGCCAAGTGCGAGTCGGACTCGCGCACGTAGGTTTCCGTACTTGGTAAATTGCGGTTTACGATTTATGACGTATTAAAAAAAAAACTACTTACTAGATCTCGTTCAAACCAATTTTCGCTGGTAGTTTACATAGTAATGTACATCATATATTTTTTTTAGTTTTATCATTCTCTTATTTTAGAAGTTACAGGGGGGGGGGACACACATTTTGCCACTTTGGAAGTGTCTCTCGCGCAAACTATTCAGTTTAGAAAAAATGATATTAGAAACCTCAATATCATTTTTGAAGACCTATCCATAGATATCCCACACGTATGGGTTTGATGGAAAAAATATATTTAAGTTTCAGTTTCAAGTATGGGGACCCCCAAAATTTATTGTTTTTGTTCTATTTTTGAGTAAAAATCTTAATGCGGTTTACAGAATACATCTACTCACCAAGTTTCAACAGCATAGTTCTTATAGTTTAGGAATAAAGTGGCTGTGACATACGGACGGACAGACAGACAGACAGACAGACAGACATGACGAATCTATAAGGGTTCCGTTTTTTGCCATTTGGCTACGGAACCCTAACAAGTGTACAATGGGCGGTCTTATCGCACAGGGCAATCTCTTACAGACAACCTTTATTAGACAAAAAACAAATCAAATCAAATTGTTGTCCGTGTGCCACTAGCGAGGTGCCAACTGAAAATCAGCGCTGGGTGTCTGACGCCCAGCAAATGCTGAGTTGGTAACCCTTTCGGTGTGGGCACGCTCGGCACAATCACTCTTAAACCTTGTTCGTACTTTTACTATTCTTCTCTGTTACTTTGTGATTGTTGTTGTTGTGTTTCAGCCGCTTCAAACAGCTCACCAAAAGCGAATCGTTTCCTTCCATATTAACGTTAATAAAGCCTGAAGCAAATACAGTATCAAACACTTTGAAGTCACTAGCAGTTAATATTTTAGAATTAAAGATGGCGTCGAATTAAATGTGGTGTCATTACAAGGAAAACATCTCAAATCGCCTTGTGCGAAGGATTTTTGTTTTTGTGAAATAAATTAATGTTGATAGGAATTTTATTTCCTTTGGGTTTGTGAAGCTGGTTTAATCACACTAATATTATAAAGGCGAATGTTTGTGAGTGGATAATGTTTGTGAAATGATACTTTTTATCCCGGAAAGGAGAATGCCCATTTTGTAAGGGAACTTGGGCCCCTTTGAAAAAATGGTTGTATCTTGATAAATTTGGTTGTATATTGTAGAAAAAACACGTTATATTCTTAGTTAGAAACTATTTTTCATTTATTTTGTGGGGATCACGAGATATAACGATGTTTCTGTTCTAGAAATGAACCCTTATTACAATGCAATAAGGTGCATACAAATGTCCAAGTGAAGGAACCTTATATGTTGTTGTCTGTACATATAAAGTAAATGACACAGATGGAAAAAAACACAAAATTACATCCTATTTTCGGATAATATTGAAATCGCAGACACGATACCTCATAGGGGACCTGTGTATGGGCAATCCCCATTGCTCTTTCGAGATAATTTTCGACTTTCAACGGGCGACGCCGCTGGCAGAAGCTAGTTCTTCAATAAAAGAGATTTGGCTTACCATCTACTTACTTTTTAACCGACTTACCAAAAAGGAGGTTCGACTTCTTGTGAGTTTTTTTTTTTTTTTTTTTTAATGTATGTTCACCGATATCTTTGTCAATTGTGGACCGATTTTGAAATTTCTTTTTTTGTTTGAAGGATTAAGTTTCGAAATTGGTCCCATTTTAATTTGGTGAAGGTCTGATGAGGAACTTCGGAGATACACAACAGAACTCTTCAATAAAAAAAAAAAAACTCAAAAACAAAACTCTCGGGATTGCTGCAATCGCATGTCTGTTTGTTGTTTATACCATTTCATAACATAACATCACGCCAGTACGCTCTAAAGGGGTACGCAGATCTCTCATATCACCGGTTATGTTCAAGTTTCATGTTATTCGGTTAATCTATGCTGGAGTTATAGGGACCTTAATTAACAACTTGCTATTAGGTAGGTAAAACTAAAAAGGAAAAAATAAAAAACTTTTTTGCAAAAAAATACTACCGACTTCCAAATGAAAAACTACAAAGTGAAAAATAACTTAACTTTTGGAAGTCGGTGTCCATATCGCAAAAAAATGGTTCCTACGAAAGACACCGACTTCCAAAAGTTAAGTTATTTTTCACTTTGTAGTTTTTCATTTGGAAGTCGGTAGTATTTTTTTGCAAAAAAGTTTTTTATTGTTCTTGTAAATGGTTAACTTACTGCTTCGATTATGAAAATTTCATTGTTACAAAGTTATACTTAATAATAATACCTCTGTTTGCCACAGGCTACTTGTAAC
The DNA here is from genome assembly GCA_949775005.1 of Orthosia gothica. Lineage (NCBI taxonomy): Eukaryota > Metazoa > Arthropoda > Insecta > Lepidoptera > Noctuidae > Orthosia > Orthosia gothica. Next base: position 8,165,233 of record OX459068.1, read on the forward strand.
CCGAAAAATGTACGGTTCCTGTAGTGTCCAACGGGAGCGAAACCGTGAGAAAGAGCTAGTTTTGGATACTATCACGTGTAGGCAGTCGCTAAAGTAAAGAGAAAACTCTGTGAGAAGAAAACCATTTGCCATATTAATACCATAGAGATAGAAACCCAAAATAGTAAAACAACTAAAAAAGCGGACTAAAAAGTCGTAAACAAGGGAAAAATCATGCTGTGCAGTCGGCGGATACATATTAGCGGGCTGGCTGACCAAAATCTGGTGTATCCTCCGCCTGCACAGCATGATTTTTCCCTGGTTTACGACTTTTTAGTTCGCTTTTGAAGCAGTCGGATATAGCAACAACACTTATATGTTATATATTTTTGAAATCACCTCTTAAAACCCTTTATTTTGATACCCCACACCATAGGTTTGGAAGAAAAAAAAATTTGGGCCCCCACAATATGGCACCCAAAATCCGCCATTTTTCTATTATCCAATTTTAATGTAGCCTATAACACTCGCAGGGTTAAGACGCATCGATTGACGTATGAACCATCAAAATCGGCCAACGCGTTTGGTCTCTGGAACGCCATATAGGAACAAACATACATACATACATACTTACATACATACATACATACATAGACTGATAAACACATTACCCTCCTTCGGCAGTCGGGTAAAAATAAAATCGACCCTCAAAAAAGAAAATTGGCACAAATATAAAAAGCCACCGAAACAAACGCCTGCGGGTTTCACCGTAAACAAGACAATCTGGATACATTGACAACTTGATACACGTAAAAGGGTACAGGCACGAGTTGACACGAGTCTACCCGAGCGTTGCCAAATGATCACGGATATAGATATTCACCTGTACGAAGAATAGATATTTTAGGTGTATATATCATGGACCAATTGATTAATCAGTGCACTATTTATAATAATCATCATCATCATATCAGCCGAAAGACATCCACTGCTGGACATAGGCCTCCCCCAAGCGTCGCCACATTGACCGGTCCCGTGCGTCTCGCAACCAGTGGATCCCCGCAACCTTCACGAGGTCATCGGTCCACCTAGTGGGAGGCCTTCCAACGCAACGTCTTCCGGTTCGCGGTCGCCACTCCAGAACTTTTCTGCCCCATCGGCCATCCGTTCTGCGAGCAATGTGCCCTGCCCACTGCCACTTAAGTTTGGCAATTCTTCGAGCTATGTCGGTAACATTGGTTCTCTTACGGATCTCTACATTTTTGATTCGATCACGCAAGGAAATGCCGAGCATAGCCCTCTCCATTGCCCTTTGAGTGACTGTAAGCTTTCTGATGAGGCCCATTGTAAGCGACCACGTCTCAGAGCCATATGTCATCACTGGCAACACACACTGGTCATAGACTTTTGTCTTGAGACACTGTGGTAAGTTGGACGAGAAGACACCGCGCAACTTCCCGAATGCTGCCCAGCCGAGTCGCCTATTTATAATAACCGGGCATTATGAATCAAGTCAAGTGAAATGTTTATGACACCGTCTGACCATTTTGAATATTGCTACGTTACAGTTGGGCAATTCGATAATTATGGTTAATAAATTAGTCCAAGAGCGAGCGAAGCGAGCTCCGGGAGCTTAGGGCACCCCGACACGGATAGTTGAGGTTCGAAGGGGATGACGGGAGCAGGAAGGGGAAGTGAAAGAGTAAAGCGAGCGAACTCAACATCTGTCATCACCTTCATTTTAGGTTACTTTACAGACAGAAACACGAGCCCCGCGAAGGGGCATTATTCAGGGGCTATTCGCCTTGTTTCTTTGTTTGTAACGGCACTTATCTAAGAACACTTGGGCGGCCACGACCTATCTAACGACGTCTTAATAAAAAAAAACCGTCAAGTGGTTTGAAAGATACGAGTTAATAAATAATATTACATACATACATACAAGATGTGCGCGAAAAACATAACCCTTTCCATGCAGCCGGGTAAAAAGTAGTTCCTTCAAGTCCCTACTGAAGGTCCTTTTTGTACATCAGTTAAAAATCTACTTTCCTTAATTTTTAACAAGCGACTGAAAATATACAATTCTTCACAGCATTGTACAAATTCTCCTTTCGAAACACCTCTTAAGATGTGTCCATGAATATCTTACTACCGTCTTCCGGACAAAATAAGGAAGTAAAAACATCCGGTGCCGACGTAACACACCCATCAATGTAGCTAATAAAGTGGTTTTCTAAACAAACAAAGTTTTTGGGGTTAAACAAGCTGAAACAAAACCAACATACACTGGTTACGTTTTAATTATCGAACTAAACCAACGTTGATTCAAACTTCTTTGTTTTTAAACGTGAAAAAAAAAATGGAGCAACGGTCTTCTTAATTCAAAATTGAAATAATAACACACTAAAATTAAACACGAATGAATGAATGATAGACACTATAACTGACTTTATCTACACTCACACGTACTTTTTTTTTCCGTGCTTGGTAAAATCAAAAAAATACCATTACAGTGCAACAGTTGACAGTCATGGTGCAATGAGAATCTAAATTGTCCGCCATACTGCATATTTTTTCCTTTTCCACTTTTATTTTATTTCAACTGTATGAGTGAAGATAAAGTAGTGTATGCAACGGCATATAATTAGGTATTAAAACACTCACGTGTTAATATTATCACGTTCGGCTTCGCCTCATGTGATAAACCCACGCTCGTGTTTAAATAACCCCTGTTATATGACCATTGCATAAACTACTATTTTAATTTGCGTAGCACACTTTTACTTTTTAATTTATTTGTGCGTTTCATTGGGTTAATGTAGAAAAATAGTGTCATTGCTTATGGAAGCACGCTGCACAGTCTTGCGCAATGAGTGTCTAAATTGCCCGCCACCCCTAATTTTTCCGTTTACACTTTTGTTTTATTTCAACTGTATAATTAGGTATTAAAACACTCGTGTGATACTATTATCCGTTTCGCTCGTGTGATAAACCCACACTCGTGTTTTAATAACTCCTATTGTATGACCGTTGCATAAACTACTAATTAGAACTTTAAGATGCATTACTTTTTTAAATAGGTAACATTTTCGCATAGGTAGGCACTTATTATTTTTTCTCTAAAACAAGCCATCTTATTTTTTCCTCGAAAAGACACAACAAGTGGTATTTACTTCAGTAAATGTAATAGAGAGACAATGTTTTATACTCTGTAAAAGGGCCATAGATAAATCGATTTGTATACGTTGTTACCACAATGTGGTTACTGTACTTGTTGGTTGAGGAAACAACACTGTAGAAAGTAGATAACTAGATATTGTGAACTGTAAATCTCTCTGTTCAGGTTTAAAATGACAGTATAAATTCAAAAAAAAAAAAAATTTCAGAGAAGTTTGAAATTTTATACATCTTTTCTATAAGTTCAAGATACTATTGCATATAATTGATAAAGATAATAATTTCAGTTTATATATCCTATTCTAAAACAAAATTAAAAAAATTACTTTTTGTTTGTATGTTTGGATGTTTTTTAATCAATCAATCTTCAGCGGCAGAACGGTTTTGGATTTTTGTACATGGATTGACCATGGCCTGGATTAAGACATAGCATACTTTTTATTCTGGTATTACGTTACCAAAGAAGACTTTTATAAGTTTCAGAAAGATTTCGTCTTTCACTTGAACGAAGCCTCTTGAAAAAAAACCGGCCAAGTGCTCGTCGGACTCGCGCACGAAGGGTTCCGTACTTGGTAAATTGCGGTTTACTATTTATGACGTATTAAAAAAAACTACTTACTAGATCTCGTTCAAACCAATTTTCGCTGGTAGTTTACATAGTAATGTACATCATATATTTTTTTTAGTTTTATCATTCTCTTATTTTAGAAGTTACAGGGGGGGGACACACATTTTACCACTTTGGCAGAGTCCCTCGCGCAAACTATTCAGTTTAGAAAAAAATGATATTAGAAACCTCAATATCATTTTTGAAGACCTATCCATAGATACCTCACACGTATGGGTCTGATGAAAAAAAATGTTTTTAGTTTTAGTTTCAAGTATGGCAACACCCAAAATTTATTGTTTTATTTTTATTTTTGTGTAAAAATCTTAATGCGGTTCACAGAATACATTTACTTACCAAGTTTCAACAGCATAGTTCTTATAGTTTCAGAATAAAGTGGCTGTGACATACGGACGGACAGACAGACAGACAGACAGACAGACATGACGAATCTATAAGGGTTCCGTTTTTTGCCATTTGGCTACGGAACCCTAAAAATGGTTATAAATATTTTTGAAAATCACAAAATTTTGATCTCAAACCAGTATTGTTCAAAAACCAATTTCAGTTTACTGAGGATTAAGCCGTGTTTACATATCGGTCTGGTCGGGTTCGACACGTGTCACTCGTCTGCCGACAGGAATTATGGGCTCATGGATATCTGTCAACTGACTGATCCCTTTTGTAGCATCAATATTTGAAAGCATCGTAGGAAAATATTGAATTTGAAGTTGATTCCAGTAAAAAATAACAAAATACCAGCCGCAAATAAACTATTCTTTTTGCGATTTTTTCTCCAAGAGCGCTAGCTTGAGTCTGGTCAAGTTTGCTGTAGATATAAGGAAAATATAATAGGAAATCAGCAATACAATTGAACCTCAACTAAGGCCCTTTTTACGGTATCCATCATTTTGTTCGTCAATCATCATCAGTCTTTTAATGTTTCCACTGCTAGGATACAGGCCTCCTCTCTGTGAGAAAGAGAATGGGCTTTAATCCACCACGCGGGTCCAGTGTGGGTTGTTGGATGTCACATGTATTCGAATTTTTGGTTTAGGACATGCCGGTTTCGTCACGATGTTTTCCTTCACCGTTTTTCCTTCATCTTGTCCTTAGCCTAATTAATTTAGGGTTAGCACTACATTACTTATTTTTCCATAAATCTCTATCAGCCACCATCAGCTAAGTATTCACATCTTCGACCTTTGTCATCATCACCTATGCATAATTTAAGTAAAGTTCAATAAAAGGCAATCTAACACTTTGTAACGTTACACTTTTGTTTACCTCTCGCACCATTTTGATACCCGAATACCTACCTACCTACTCGTACGTCCCCAAACCGTTGAATAAACAATTATTCGATGTACACATGCGTATTGGGGTGTGTGCACAATCACGAAAGCGTACGTCCGTACTGATTGCGCATCTATTAATATTACAAACAATCAGTATTCTACGTTTAAGCAAGCATCAAAATCGAATGCGTTTAGTTCTTAGGTCGTTTGTTCACGACTATTCAATCGAGGCACCGCGCGACAGGATTTGCGGTCACGATTTTTAACACACTGCATACGGTCGGTCGTCCGTTCGTTTGTTAACTAGATACGATTCTGCAACGACACTGCAGTACAATTGTATTGTTTTAGAAGCGCGTGAGTGACGAACCACGCGTGAGCCGTGCGGTGCAGTTTGTCGTGTCGTCAACAAGCGCATTCCGGCAGGGTTATTATGTATCTTTTGCAAGATCTAAACGATAGCGATCAAACGCTTTATGTCATAAAAGTCGGAATTACCTGTGTTGTAGGTATGGTAGGTCCTACACAATCGTCTGCTAGTCGCTCGCTGTTAGCCAAATGCACTTATTAAAAATCTATAAGGGTTCCGTTTTTTGCGATTTGGCTACGGAACCCTAAAAAAGCCCGCCAACAACTCTAAAATTTCTGTATGGAAGAGCAATTATTGCTTTAAAATCGCTATCGTTTTGCTCTTGCAAAAGATACGTAAAAAGCCTGCCGGTTTGTTCAGTCGCTAAATCGTCACCGCAAAAAAACCGCGACGACGTTGCGGCATCGACGACAAAGCCAAAAAATCGTAAAAAAATCGTGTCGTGTGTGTTGCGGTGTCGTACAATTAACAAACGGTCCATACAAATATATGGAGCTTTGAATAGTGACCACATTTTGCGGTGTCATGTGTCGCGTCGTGAACAAATGGCCAAAAGTCACCCTCGTTCTTAATTCGCTTCATGTTTTTTTTTTCAAAAAACTCGTTGCCTAGCAACTACTAGCAACCAATTCAGCAGTTTTGTTTACTTGTAAAAATGTTTGCATAAGGTATGTCTTCTTACATTTTGACCTCTTTACATGTGCTATGTATGAGCCCATTCAAATTGAGGCTTAGTAGGCCTTTCAGTCGCTGAGTTTCGTCCGATTCAGTCGAAACAGGAATTTCATTATTATTAATATTTTTGAGTGGGGTGTCGGACTATCCTTTTTTTAAGCAAATTTTGTACAGTCAGAATGATAAATCTTATTTAGGATTATTTAATTTAAGTAAAAGTCAGGCAATTTTTGGAAAAAGATAAAGCTTAATTAATATATCATTACAAGAATGAGCAGTAAACATGATAAATCATTATAATCAGTCTTATATAACATTTAAAAAGCTTATAGTGTTGAACATCTAACTTAAAGAGGAAGTTATATTATTATCTTGTTATAAAACTCTCTACTGATTTTATGTTGCTGACGTAACTTAGCTTCTCAAAAGGATTCGTCCGAAACACCACACAAAAATATTAATAAAAATGAAATTTCTGTTTCGACCGGATCGGACGAAACTCAGCGGCCGAAACGCCTACTAAGCCCAAATTGAGACGGGGCATCAAAACATCAGGTAGTCTTTTGATAATCGTTATCGATGATAGAATATCACACTATGTTCCTAGGGTTAGGCCCGATCGATGAATAGGAAATCGGAACCACAGTAAAACATAAATCACTCATGAAAAGTGGAAAATGAAAATTCAAATACAGTTATTAGCTCACAAGTTAAAACATATAATTTTAATTATTTATTTAAATATTATGTTGACTACAGCCAAAAAAACAGACCAAGAACAGTAAATTTGACTGACAGCCATCTTCACTTACATCTAAGTACACAGATTAAAACTCGAATCTGACATTTTGTTCAGCTGCCGTCGCGATCATCACTGACGGACAAACGTCATGGGCCTGACTAGGGAATGGATAAATTCGATTAAGGAGACGCCATGTTTCATGATTAAAACGAGATGTAGCGAGAAATAGCTTTAGTTTGATTATATTATTCAAATGGATGAAATGGATATATCATGGGAGCGTTGGAAATCAAATTTCAAACTTTTACGGTGACCGGAATGGAGTAGGATGACAGAGTGACTTTTGATTCCCCGGCGATGTTTGAGGGAGTGAAAGCATTCATGAATTTATACGACGGATCAATTCTGAAATATAAAAAAGATTGCTGTACAGTGTGCACACTAAGGTACTTACTGAAAGTTAAATTAGTGTTGTTTGTATAACTGGACAAAATGTAGAGAACTGCTGATTTTATATCACGATTCCAGGGTTAATTCCACAGGAAAACTGAGTGATTTTACCGCCCGATTTTCTTAAACGGATTTAAAGTTAAGCTGTATACAATTAATAAAAAAAAATATTAAGCAAAAATCTGAACGTTGTAAAAACATTCAGAACCAAACAGCCTGTCCGACCAAAATGTAAAAGGGCAAATACCTATATTCAGCAGTTTTTTTTTTTTTTTTTTTATTCATCTATAGGCTCGCGTTTGACCACCATCTCGCCTGATGGTAAGTTTACAAGATATTCTTAAGTTAAATTGACTCTTCAAGAAACCGCTAAGAACAACTGCCAATAAAGCAATAACTGCCAATTGTGATTTCTAAATTCGAATTACAAATGTAATTCTACCCGCCATCGCCACTACGGAAGTGTAATTTGACAAAAATATTTCCTTCACAAACATTTTGTTCCAACATTGAAATACAAACAACACAAACAAACGTACAAATGCAAAACAATGAAAAACAGAGAATGTGTCACAAATATTGGTAACAAATCAAAAGGACAAATCCATCAACCCAGCCTATTGAAGTCAGATGCTTGACATAGAACATTCCACTCTGACCCAGCCACCTTTTTAAGGTCGCCACTCACTCTACCCTTATCGATACGCGGTACCCCTACTATAGGACTCGTCTGTTCTACTGGCTAAATTTCTTAGAAAAACATGCCCGCACTCTGATTTAAAAGGACAACTAATGAAGAGAAAAAGAAAGCCTTATAAATGTGAAAGGAATTCAAGTATTATTTTCAACGAATCTTTATAAATTATTAATTAATTGAATAAATTAACCTGAACGTGTTAACGTTGCCACAAACTGCGATTAAGTACCAATTTGTAGTCGAAGCGAGATAATTGTGGTGAAATTGTCTTATTCGATAATGAGGGTTTAGAGGTGACCCTGGGTCACCTTCATGAGGACAAAGTGGGTTTTGGGGATATGAAGCTGAAACTCATTTACATGCGCGAATTTTGAGTTCATTCGCACATAGAATAGCGGTAAATATATCTACGTATTTACCCGACTGCCGAAGGACGGTAATGTGTTTATCAGTTTTTGTATGTATGTATGTTTGTTCCTATATGGCGTTCCAGAGACCAAACGCATTGGCTGATTTTGATGATTCGTACGAAAATCGATTCGTCTTAATCTTGCGAGTGTGCTACATTAAAATTGGAAAATAAAAAATGGCGGCTTTCGGGCGCCATATTGTGGGGGCCCAATTTTTTTTTCTTCTAGTCTATCGTGGGGTATCAAAATAAAGGGATTTAATTTCAAAAATATATAACACTTATATGTTTAAATGTACCTAATTCGAATAATATGTTAACTAAAAAGTGTTAAATATTTTTTTTATTAAAAAAACCAAAAACCCGACTGCTGAAAAAGCGAACTAAAAAGACATAAACAAGAAAAACAATATGCTGTGCAGTCGGAGGTTATGGTCAGCCAGCTCGCGAATATGTATCCTCCGACTGCACAGCATAATGTTTTTCTTGTTTACGTCTTTTTAGTTCGCTTTTTAAGCAGTCGGGATTTTTGATATTTTATATTTTCTAGATTCTGTGAAACGGTATTCATGTCTTTCACAAAAGCTTGTATTCTCGTGCACGTTGATTACTTTTTCCTTAACAATATAATGCTTTACTAATACGAGTATAGTAAGTTTATTAGGTTCACAGCAAATTGCCCATAATGTTTTAGTTCTTTCAATAAATAAAACAGCTATCAGCTTTTAAATATATCCACGATCATGATAGCTTTATGAAAGATAAAATGAAGCCTCACTGAGCTGCAGTACTGGCACAAAACAGATAGTTGTAGAAGGTTGACTCCATAAGATGAGCGAAAACTCATGCACAGTATACACACGTAGACACGCTTCACATATTATTAAAGTGAATGCAAGCGAACTTGCAACTGGTATACGACCGAGATGGGTCCATCTTGCGTTTAGATTCATTATTTGTAATCAATTTTAAAAGAGTCAAAGCAAAGTTTTCAATTGTTTTATTGGTGTCAGATTTATCCTGAGAGGTTCACTTAAAATATAAAAAAAACTTTTTACAAAAAAAAACCGACTTACAAATAGCAAAACTACAAAGTGAAAAATAACTTTATTTTTGGAAGTCGGTGTCCATAACGCAAAAAATTGGTACCCACCAAAGACACCGACTTCCAAAAATAAATTTATTTTTCACTTTGTAGTTTTGCTATTTGTAAGTCGGTAGTATTTTTTTGTAAAAAGTTTTTTTTATTTTTTCACTTTTTAGTTGTACCTACCTAATAGGCAAGAAGTTACGTAAGGTACCTATAATGCCAGAATAGATTACCCGAATATCATGAAACTGAACATAACCGGTGAAATGAGAGTGTACCAAGGTGAACTGTACACATCTGCGTACCCCTTTAGAGCGTACTGGCGTGATGTTATGTAATGAAATGGTATAAACAATCAACAAACATGCGATTGTAGCAATCCCGAGAGATTTGCCTTTATTTATTGAAGAGTTCTGTTGTATATCTCCGAAGTTCTTCATCAGATCTTCACCAAATTAAAATGGGACCAATTTCTCAATATACTCTTTCAAACAAAGAAATAATTTTAAAAATCTGTCCACAATCGACGGAGATATCGGTGAACATATATATAAAAAAAAAAAAAAAACGTACAAGAAGTCGAACATTGAACCTCCTCCTTTTTGATAAGTCGGTTAAAAATACTTACCAAGAATGTGTGTTGTGTTATTATTAGAAACCCTTCTACCCGGACCCTGGAACTCACAAAGTACCTAAGCGACTATGTGTATTGTGTACTGATTTTGTCTTTGTATGGATCCGACCTTCTACACCTACTTACTTTGTGATACAGAACTAGGTCATAATGAGCGGTGCTTGGCTTGTCAGCACTTGTCGAAGAGCAAGTTAGCTTGCGACAACAGCTGCATTACTTGTTTATGGATTATTCTTCTTTTGAAAAATAGCGGTGAGTCGGATGCCAGAACTGGATTTTCTTTTTTCGAATAATCGGAAATTCTATGGAGATGGCCTTTTAACAAATTAAAAAAATATATTGAACTGTTTGAGGATTTCTTTATCTTACCTGTTCTAGAATTTTTTTAAAAATAGTGTTGCTGTGGATAAATACTGGTTTCACCATCATTGATAGATATGGGGAGTGTTTTCTGTTCAAGATCTTTTTAGTAGATATGTTCACAAGAATTACACGCCCAATAACCGCTAAATTCCTTAAAAAATTAATGATATTTATTTTTGCTACGCCAATTTTTTTTTATTTTCGTATATGCACTTGTCTCTCTTTGCGTCGACTACAGTTTTTTGTCTTAGTAATTATATTGTAGTATCCAATGTACATGTTATACAGTTATAGTACCTACAATATTTCATTAACTTCTAACACTGTAAAGAAAACTGCAGTTGCCTATAGCAGTGAATCTCTCTACTCTTACGTTAAAAACAACTACCTACATAGACTAAGGCTACAAGCTATCCCTAGTTACCTAGCGAGCGATAGCAGTTTCCCTTAGTTTACTGACAATCTAGCTAGGTCATCACCGATAACCGTCAGCTCGTCACTGAGGCATACAACATCTCTATTGTTCCCATCCAGTTAGTATTTCTATTCAGACGCTTCATTTTAACAAAGCGGTTATTGCGCTTGTTAGTAAGCTGCTAACAATTAGTCTACTCAAAGAAGTAGAACTAGATACTTGTCTAACTACGCAAATAGTTATATTATTTTAGGTTGTTAAACATTTTGTCCTGGTATGGTCATGTGATGAGGAGAAATGAAACGCATTTTACTATAAGATTTATGAATATAAATGTGGATGGATGGAGAGGGAGAGGACGGCCAAAGAAAAGATGGATGGACTGTGTGAGGAGTGATATGAAAGTAAAGGGAGTGATAGCGTGACGGTGGACAGGACGGTATGGAAGAAGATAACGTGCTGCGCCGACCACAAGTAACATTGGACGAGGGCAGGAAGATGATGATTTTAGGCAAAAAAATATGTAATACAAAAAGTGTAATTTAAAATCACGCTTATGTTTCTCAGCGAAAACTGCGTTAATGATTGGCGAAAGTCACGTTTTATCAAATATCAGTTTCTCTCTAGCATTCGGTCTATCAAGTTCTTAATAGTACATCGAACTACTCTTTCTAATCGCGTTACCTGCTTTGGGAAGCAGCAGAATGCACTTTGGCGTAGAGGATAAAGTTAGGTTGGGACAATCTCATCGTACTATTCCTAAACCACTGCAACTCCTGAAAGCCAGAATCAACAGTGGTGTCCACCAGAAAAGCGCCGAAGCAATGAAGCTCGATGTAGTTCCAGATAATGAATTTAACTGTCTTGTATTCCGCAACGAAATTTATCAAAAAATTATGAATGAGGAGAAGGAAAACAAAAACATAATTTCCACTTTCCTCCAACAAGCAGGAGATAGAACAAACAAGGCCAATAGGCACAAATGGTCCTTTACAACTGGGATAAGCCCAGTTGCCTAGCACCACGGATAAAAATTAACATTAATAATTATTTGTCCTAATATTGTGAGCTTTTATATTTGATTCCAATAATAGGTATGGCAAAAACGCTTGAACGCACGGAAATTGTTCTAGTTTCCACAAGGTCCGTATAACAAATAACTTCAGATGCAGCCTGCATACAGTTAGGTTACTCACAATGAAACAGTTAATTTGTAACAACCACTAAAGTTTGTCAGCATTTATTTCCCATAATTATGTCCCAGCTTTAAGGAATATCTCGCCGCGAAGCGTTTCCTTACAGCAGCCACTTGAACAAACTAATTACAAGGTGACATCACAGGCTTATCCTGATTTACTGTCAAGACTTGAAATAATGAAGGAGGCTTGGGAAGTGTCAGCAGATTATTAATGGTCGCCTTTCACTGGGGTAAACAATGGGGAAAGCAATAATTGAGCACTTTTGCCAGTAAGTTTGTTAAAAAAAAATGGATATTTATTATATAAAAAAAAACTATAAAGGAGGTTCTTATAGTTCAATTTTTTTATGAATTATTTGAATTTAGAATCTGCTATTCAGTGTCTAATCGGAGACCACGAATGAATTGACTCGGAAAAGTCTTTCAGTTTTAATTATCTTATAGTGTTATTGAATGCATACGAGTATTGTTGCTGATGTACTGTAAAAATTGCTTGGTTCACGGTATCTGCCTGTTATCTTATCTATTGAGTGCAGGCGTACTTTAGTACCGCCCTAAACCATTTAATAAAATAACTGCATTTAGATCCTAAACTCCTATTCTAAATTACTAACTTTTGCTAGCGGTTTCACCCGCGTGTAAGTCGAAAATTATCCTGAGGGAAATTATTTCCAGGATAAAAAGTATCCTATATGCTATTTCTGACTATAATCTATCTCTGTGCCAACTTTCATACAGATCCGTTCAGCCGTTCTGGCGTGAATAAGTAACAAACATACAAACAAACACACTCACAAACTTTCGCTTTTATAATATTACTAGCTGTCCTACGCGGCTTCGCTCCCGTCAACTAGCTACCTACCTGCCCCTCTACCCTACCTACTCTACACACATTTATAGATAACTAGCTGTTCCTCGCGGCTTCGCTCTCGTAGACCACCTCACAGGACCCCTTTTTGGGATTAAAAAATAGCCTATGTTACTCAGGAATAATGTAGCTTTCTAATGATGAAAGAATTTTTTAAATCGGTCCAGTAGTTTCGGAGCCTATTCGGTACAAACAAACATACAAACAAACAAAAAAATCTTTCCTCATTATAATATTGGTATAGATTTATAGATAAGATAAATTTTTTTGTGTAACGTAAACCGTTTACGCAGCGCACGCAACGGAAGCTCTCAAAAAGGATTTTTTTCCGGTTTTTGCTCCTATTGGTCGTAGCGTGATGTTAAATAGCCTTCCTCGATAAATGGGCTATCCAACAGCTTTTTTTTTTTTTATTCCTAACAGTAGTTCCTGAGATTAGCGCGTTCAAACAAACAAACTCTTCAGCTTTATATTATTAGTATAGATGTCAAAAACTACTGAACAAAGTTTATCAAAATCCGTCACTTTTTCAATCATTGTATACATCGGCAATCACAATCAAGTTTCATAACACAAAATGAAACTGCCTTTCTGCCAACGTTTGGCAACGAACGTAAAAGAGTATGAAATCTGTCAGCATTCGGATTGCATTTATCCGGTCTGTTTGCTGATCCATATAGGGTTGCCACTGTATTTTTTTAAGAACGGTAGAATTTGTGTATTTGTTTTATTTTATTTGGTAGGTACTTTTTAGGATTATAAGGATGTAAAAACATCTGATACTAGCGGGAGTAGAACCTCCGTTGAGTGGTGGTGAGTGAAAAAGAGCTTTATTTAATTCCATGCCATCCCATAACCATAACCGGCGTGTGTGTATGACTAGATGTATGAATGTGTGTGAAGAAAAAGAAGTATGTAAGGATCGTAGCAGGTGGCGTTCTGTAGTTTCTGCCTACCCCCATGGGAAAATGGCGTGAGTTTATGTATGTATGTATGTAATTCCATGCAAACAGTTGCAGTAAGTTTATCATAAATTGTTAATTTAGCAATAATTGAAAATTGGTACTAAATAATAATTATAAGTGGAAGTGGAAGAATTACTATCCATTATTATGTTAGTATGGACCCCTTTCGGGTAAGAGGCTTTTACCCGAAAGGGGTCCATTTCAAGGAATTCCACTTTTCTCTGCGTTTTGCAATCTCCAGTCATCTTTGGCCCGTCACCACCGCTATGTTGTCTACCAATCTAGCATAAGGCCGGCCTCTCATTCTGGTGCCCCGAGGTCCCTCCACTAAACTACTAAGAGTTAATTTCATAGACGAAACTGAACTTGCTCAGCACACATAGACTTGCTGATAGCGTTCAGTTATATTACTGAAATTTGGCGTTATACTAAACTAACCTTTGATTCAACTTTTTGCTCGTGTAGGTGAAACTTTGTGTATTTAAAAGTAAAAAAAACACGTGCGGTCGGGGATGATGTAAATAAGTATGGCGGCCACTTGCCGATAAAAGCCGAATTATGCCGAACGAAACCGAACGTTTCGTTATGTGACGATTTCTACCGCAATACACCTTAAAAAACTTCGATAAAATTATGCAAAGGCGGATCAAATTTATTGAACATAAATTATTCAATACAATTATCAATTATTAATAATTGTATTGAATAATTTATGTTCAATAAATTTGATTCAAAAAGATTTTATGTAATAACATAAAATCTTATTGAATTTGCAACACGTTCACAGCAAATACATTTTACGACGGGTCAGAGCCCATTCGGCCCCTAAGATTCGCACCCTGTGCCCACTCGTCCCCTGGAACTTTTGAGGGCCCCATTCGTCCCCTGAAGAATATTTATTTTTATTCATTCTTCTAATTTAAGTACATGTATATGTGTATACTGCAGCTTGGTAGTCCTGGTACGGTCGCGCAGAAAAGGCTAAAATAAAAAATATAGTAATTTATTGAAGACTAGATAAATCAACATATATTTTTTTTGTATATTAACCAACTACATGCAAAATCGTAATAACTTAAATCTAATAAATTGTAACTAGAAGTACCTACATAAAAATTGGCTAAAATCACCGTATTTTTTTTATATTTACCAACTACATGCAAAATCATAATAACTTAAATCTAACAAACTATAACTACAATAACAAAAAATGACTAAAATCACAATAATTATTGAAGATTAAACAAATCAACATTATTTTAGTATAAAACTAATCTTATATTTGTTTTTTCATTTTAAATTAATAATATATGCATAGCTTTTCAATGCAGTGGCCTAGTGAGATCTGATTTTCAAAAAATTGGGTAATTATGCGATTTATTCTCGCTTCATTTTCAATCGATTCAGGAGTCCGATTATTTGTTTGGACACCCCTTTGCACCTGATCCATTTTATTTTTTGATAAATTCTGATAAATGATGATAAATTCGCTTCTTTATGTAGAGTTTCTAAACATTGCAAAATATTTGGTTTATTTCTACCATTAATTTTACGATTAATTTTGGAATGCCAACTTTCTACAAGATAGTCGTCCGATGACGTTGTCCATATACATTCCAATTTCTGGTTATAGTTTTACTATCGAGCCAAATTAATTCCGTAAATAAACTGTTCACAAGTGTACTATGTTAACCGTTTCTTATGTAAAATATAGCTAATTTTATCTCAGGGGACCAATAGGCACCTGAATAGGTGCCGAATCTTTAACTTATATTGTATATAATTATATTAGAGGGGACGAATGGGTACCTTAAAAATAATATTTTTTATTAAAATATTAATTGGTCCCCTACCAGGAGACCAATGGGCACCTATACAGGGGCCGAATCTACAACTTTTATGCTGGGGGACGAATTTTAGGGGACGAATGGGCTCTGACCCTTTACGACGGAGATAAACACAGAACGGGGCGAATATAGATTAACCTTTGCCAAAGCCTTCGGGGAAAACAGACAATATGGATAACGTATTTCGCCGAAACAATTACCAATTTCATAATTTATTATTTTACCTATCCTCGTAAACTAAAATATTATTCAATGGCAACACTAGGCCAGTGAACGCAGCCGTCACCCGTCAGTGTCCCACTTCAAACATGGTATCCAATCGGATTACGTTTTTCATCGGGTTCCTTTCAGAACAAAACATTGCCCGGACACATTTTTTCGGCGTTTATTGCCGGTCAGTGTATATTGCTCGGGTTCTGGACAAGGGATAGACAGATGATGTGAAAATTGGGTCAAGGACTGTGTTAGACTGTTATACTTAGATATGTTTTTTTTTTGTTGATAAAAAAAAATAGTTTTTAAAGTTTTTGTGAAAACAATCTGCTAGTTTTTACGATCTTTCAAAGTCAAAAAAGTAACATAATATTTTTAAAGCTTTCTTTTCACTCAATTGTATTTTTATGAGTCCTAATAAAAAAATATTATCGTAGTTAGATTTACTTGTATTTTTATCTATTTTATATTGTAATCACGTTCCAATTTATTCTGCGCCTTATTCTATTATGTGTATTTAAATAATTATTATTTATTTTTTTAACTTTTCAACGTCTGCACCTTAAATCATTTTGCACAGCATGTTCAATTTTAGTATTTTTCTTTTTCATCGAATTCATTTTCGCTAGTTCAATACTAAAAGCATTTTTATGTCCTTAAAATATTCGTAAAAGCTTTTTTTTATTAACTACTAGTTAGTAGCTAGGTAACCTAGTTATAATTTAATTTTTCGCTTTTTAATCTGCTTTTTTCAAATCTACATTTTCATTTAATAAAATACGAACTAAATAAGTAATAACTAATCACAACATTATTTTATATTTTAGTATTAACTGCAAAAAAACCTCATGAAACTGAGCAACTCACAAAGAAACCTTCCAAATGTTGGCAAATTACTTTTCTGGTAAACGCAATACTTTTAATCGAATATAATATTATGAAATCTTACAATTCTGATTTCTTTTGAACTACTAAACCCTTAACGATAGAAAGAAATGAAAGAAAAAGTATTTGGATAGTGTTAGTGTAGTATATGACTTGTTTATCTTGTATACGTCTGTCCCTTAAGCACAGTGGAAATAACTTTTCTCTAAGAATTTTTGTTAACTCCTCTGAACTGCCAATCAGTTTAGGTTAGTTAAAAATGAACTTTAAGTTACTAGTTTACTTATGTCAATCTACAATCTACATACTTCTTAGGTCCTTTTTCTTTTGATCAAATTCTAACATTGATAGTGTCACTCTAATTTTGACCTACACCGTTCATTTACTGCTGTTACCCTTCAACTGTCCTCAGTTTCATGAGGTCTTTTCTCTCTGTTCCATTGTTTTTCAATTGTGCAAACATTATTACTATTTCTATTATCCCACAATACGACATAATATTCATATTTTGTGCCCGTCGGTACGAATCCAGAATTAATATCTTATTCAAATTCAATTCGTACATTTGCATACGCAAGCCTCAGGGACCAATTCTTGGTTTGAGTAATATATTAGTGTAGTTTAGTATGTCTACTTACAATTGTATAGTTGTAGAAATATCTTTTTTACAACCAGTTATGATCGAGTTTCACATCACTTATATCTTTTTCAGTAATTTATGCTGTCATTTGGAAACTTAAAGCGTGCACATTTTTTGACGAAGTTTAATACATTTTTGCTTTTAATCATGCATTGTATTATTCTGTTTTCTGTGTGTGTGCTATGTACAATTTTATCTCCAATCACTACAATAAGTAGATTAGATATTGTGAATAGTTTCTCATTATTAGTAATGTTTAAAGTAGGTACACTTACGGCTACACTTCCTCCTCATTCGTTACCACTACCACATTCACTACCACTACCACTTATAACCATATAGTTGTCATTATAGACCAAGAGCTCAACACTAAAATGTCATCTCAATCAAAGCAAAAAAGTCTGACAAAAATGATCTTGTCAAAACTATTGAGCACTTGGGTCTACCAAAATAGACGATAATATAGACAGAAAACCTAGAGCTTCAACCTAAAAAACATAGTCATAACACAAATCCACATAGTTCGTTAGAAACATTTACAACACAATTATGTAAATTCCTGTAAAATATACAACATACAGTACTTTATACATACAACTTAATAAAGAGAACAAGTGATTTTAACTTTTAAACACAAATATTATGTACAAAGAGGAGACTATACCACTTATACGGATCCAGGTAAGTTTGAATCGAAGGCTGTTTGTCTATTGAGGTGGAGCGGAACAGAGCGAGAATAATAATTACACGGAATTTCGTCTCCACCATTCTCCACTTTAAGGGGTCTACTCCTTAAGCACGAAGTCTGTAGTCTTGGCCGTCGTTACGGGCGTTTCCTACTCCGTATCACATGATTCGTTCGGGGACCGAACTACTAAAGAATTACAACATAATTTAACAGTTGTACCAACTCCCGATGTATTTTTACCCGTCCGAAAAATTTAATCATTACGGAGTAGGGTTCACTCCGAAGTTCCGGAGTACTTTCGAACGGGCCCGTAACTTGATTGACAAAGTTAGGAAGTAGACCCCCAGCAGTGCTATTCTGTACAAATCTCACCGTGGTGACATAGGTGAATTGAACTCAAAGTAAGCCGTCAATCTAGCATCTGTTGGAATAACAGCTCACGTCAACTAAGTCATCACGGCGAAATGTCTACAGAATCGACCGGCTGTTTTCATAGCTACTTTTGGTGGAACGGAGATTAGTTTAACCATCGAATGTGTTTGAAAAGTCGTGTCCGTCCTTTTCCACTCACTTTCTCCGCTTCGAACACCTCGTCGCTTGCACTGCGCCTTCTCGCCTTCGCTTCAATGGACAATGACACCCCGCTACACTGCTCTTAGCTCCACTTCTATAGACAGACAGCTTAGCAAAGTTGTCGAATCCAGCTCGGATACTTTAATTAATAAGTTTGATTGGTATAATTTGAGCGCTCCTAGAAAGTTTCGGAATCATTTTGTAATTACTTGAGAGGCTCTAGAATTTTCGGGATGCTGTAAATAGATTGTAAGTGTTTTCAGTTCTGGTTTTATTGTTCCTGGATATTTTAAGCGCTAATTTATTGAAATTGACACTGGTATATTTAATTGAAGCACAAAAAGTTCTGCTTGCTGACTTTCTCTCTCTTTTATATTAAAGTTGGTAGATAATAACAACGTACACCGACCACACGTTTTAATTTAAATATTGTCCGTTAAATAAAGCCATGTTCTGCACGTAAAATTGATGACAGTTACCTACGACGTGGTAGCGTGAATGTATGTTGTTTGCCGGTACAGTCCAGTACAGTACCCTATTTATTTTGCCACAGCGTTGGAGTGTATAGTGTACATCGTTTAAATCTTTTGCCGTGTGTACATACACAGCGGTCCAGATTTAAATACCGTTAGACTTCTAGCACCTATTTTTGTTTTATCTTTCTAACTCTTTTAAAATCGCAAAAACTGTAGGTCTTTCCAGATTGCCAATTTAGCTAGTAATTTAAATCTAACTCGCAAACTCCTGTAACGTCTGTTAAGCGTTTTTAGGGTAGATATTTTTATTTTCATCTTCATCACTTTCAGCCCGCAAATTAGGCACATAAATCTCTGGGAAAAAACCCCAACCAATACGGTCGGCTGTTTTTTGAAAAGATAAATCACCATCGTTTTCTCGTTACTTTGAGCCTGAAATCTTGAATAATTACAAATCCTACTCAGTTTAAACTGAGTGTAACTTAAGTAAGTCTTATAGTAAGTCTGTAGGCATAATCAGATAAAGTTTGGTAAAGTTTCAAGGCAGTTGAGATAGTTTTAGAGTTGACTTTCTTTACACCTCTGGAACTTAACGGATAGAGAAATTAAGTCGGAGTCAGAAATACAAACTGAAGGTAAACTTTTCGGCAAGGAGGATTTGTAACTTGTACGGTTCGAGCTTAATAGTCATCTTTAGATTTTAATGCTGTGTAAAATTGTGGATTATTCACATATATGTGAACGGTGTGTTTTTAGGGTTCCGTACCCAAAGGTTAAAAACGGGAACCTATTACTAAGACTCCACTGTCCGTCTTTCTGTCTGTCACCACAAGTCTGTATAGCTAGACAGTTGAAATTTTCACAGATGATGTATTTCTATTGCCGCTATAAAAACAAATACTAAAAACCATATAAAATAAATATTTAAGTGGGGCTCCCATACATCAAACATGACTTTTTTGCCGTTTATTGCGATAATGGTACGGAACCCTTTGTGCGCGAGTCCGACTCGCACTTGGCCGGTTTTTTTTTAAAGTAAAGTATAATCCCCGGCACGTAAGTTGGCAAGAGTCATTAGATGCGCAGAAGTCGTTTTTAGGTATCTTGGTAGTGAAGCGGGGCGCGGTGAACGTTTAGGACCGTTCCGAGCACGCGATTGGTTGGTCAGTTGACAGAAGGATCGACTGACCAATCGTGTCGCGTCCAAGTTCCGTTCGCTTTATTTGGTGGTTGGTTAGTTCGCGGCATATGCGCGAACTTACCCCCACTACGCCAGAACCTTGCCAACTTACGTGCCGGACACTGTAGGTACAGATTCATGTCGTCTTCAGAACGAAAAACTGAGCTAAACTAGCTTCGTAAAAAGTGTTTTCTTATTCTTTTATTTCCTTGGAATGATAAAACAATTTATACGCGGGTGAAGGTGCGGGTAGAAGCTAGTTTATAATATTATTATAAAATAAATAATGTGACATTTTGGCAAAAGCGCGCTAGCTTCTGTAATTAAATGAATGATTTTTTACCAGGCAATCGCGTACTTCTCTTGCATTTAATTATGTTACAAGTATTTAGAGATTTTCTACCTACACAAATAGTCAGTACGCCAGCGTTTGAATAATAAAAATTTAAGTCGCACTTCACAGGGGACCAAGGATGCCATACACGGGGTCACGGCGTACAGTGTATTCTGGTGCGGTGATGTGGGGTACTCCCCAGAGGAGGGTCCGGTGATGGACAGCCGCGTTGGGTTCGCGGTGATTGCTAACCCGTGTTCCCGCGATGAGCGGCACAGGAGGATACCATGGAGTTTTAGGGTGTTGGAGTCCCACATAACTGCACTATCTCCCCGTGGTAGTGCAGTATGCATGAGAATTTCTAAACGACGAACAAATTAAAAAACAAGGTCCATGTAACCGATTAGTTGACCGTCTTTTTCTAGTAGAGGTCAAGTCCAAAGACCTTTTTAATGTTTTATCCTTGAAGTAGGGCGACTCAAAATGAGTTGCATAAGTATATAAGAACCCCAATTCCAAGGTTATGGACCTTCTGGATGCGTAGTTCAAGAGTAAGGGCTCGGACGCGAATTCGGTTGAGTCGCAAAAGTAATCGCGAGCTCCTGAACTATTGCAACCTTGACCAAGTGTCTCGACGACAGACATTCAATCAATATTATCTATTATAGTCTGGCTTAGTCTAGTCTTCAGTAGTATTTGTTTGGACTGACTGAACACCATTTTTTGCTTAGAAATTGTTGAATCAAAGATAGATAATTATTTAATTTTGCTTTACTAACGCATGAATAAAAAACACTCTAAAAAAAACTTAATTAAAAAAATCAATAAACCCGACTGCTTCAAAAGCGAACTAAAAAGTCGTAAACAAGGAAAAAATCATGCTGTGCAGTCGGAGGATACATATTCGCCGGCTGGCTGACCAAAATCTGGTGTATCCTCCGCCTGCACAGCATGATTTTTTCCTTGTTTACGACTTTTTAGTTCGCTTTTGAAGCAGTCGGGTTTTTTGATTTTTTTAATTAAGTTTTTTTATTTATAACTTTTTAGTTAGTTTTTTCGAATTAGATACATTTAAACATATAAGTGTTATATATTTTTGAAATCACCTCTTAAAACCCTTTATTTTGATACGATGGGTTTGGAAGAAAAAAAAAATTTGGGCCCCCACAATATGGCACCCAAAATCCGCCATTTTTCTATTATCCAATTTTAATGTAGCCTATGACACTCGCAGGGTTAAGACGCATCGATTGACGTACGAATCATCAAAATCGGCCAACGCGTTTGGTCTCTGGAACGCCACATAGGAACAAACATACATACATACATACATAGACTGATAAACACATTACCCTCCTTCGGCAGTCGGGTAAAAAGATGATACACGGTGAGTTTTCAAGATGTACAGTCAGCAAAAACCTGAAAGAAAGACAAAATAACAATTTTATTTTAGAACAAAAACTTTTTCTGTATGAATTGAGTGCAACACTACGTTTTTGCAGATGACAAAAAAAATATGAGAGAAAAGCATTTTAATACGTATAACCTATCTGTTATATTGTCAATATTTATCCATTCTCAAACAGTCTATCTCAAAAACTATATCCCAATAATAAACACAATCTGAAAAAAAAACTCAAAAAACTTTCATACAGCAAAGCTGTACTCATTTGAACTTTAAAAGCTCTTAAGCTCTCTCTCTATCTCTCTCTCAAGCCCTCTCCATACCAGATAAAACCTAATAATTGATAATGACAACACACTCTAAATTACTGTCCAGGTCAATAATAGCAAAAACGTAAATACAAAATGTTTTTTTTTTATATCCCAGGAATGAAGGGTTATAACTATTCTATAATTGAAAATAATACAAAAAGTCCCGGTATATGTGGTCCAAAAATGCATAGTTTCGAAGAGATCATTATTCTAAATTAATTGACCGCAAAAAGATACCTATATGAAAAATAATTCACATGCCAGTTGATTCTTTGATATGGTCTCATTCATACCCTAGAATTATGGGATATAAAAAACCCAGTATAGTAAAATTCACTGAAAGAATTCCATATATACTCACAGTACTTTAATGGACACTTTACCACAGAGTGCGATTCACTAGCGTTATTTCACAATCAATTTCAATGACTGTAATTATTAGTGAAAGTGATAAGTAAAGTGAAAAGTATACTTTTGAATTAGTAAGATCAGCTCACACAGAGTCAGTTTCGAAGACATGTGACAACCACTAACCCGTACTGAGCCCACGTGGTGGATTAAGGCCCATTCCCTCTCACAGAGAGGAGGCCTGTGTCCCAGCTGTGGGAACATTACAAGGCTGATGATAATGATGACACAGAGTCATGTCGCTGCATGCACATGTTAAAGTAGCAATTAAATACAATACAGAACTTTAGGCATAAAAGGTACATAGTGCATTTATCGCATTAGGGATGCCTTAGCTGCTATGAGAAAATCTAAAAAAAAAATCGCGATGTTTATTCGAATTCCGTCAAATTAAATTTGTAAATAGTACCTTTTTCATAGTAAATAAAGTGGTGTATTGTATGGCTTTGACTATCTAAGGTCTCAAACACAAAACTGCGGTGCGACGTCGTGTCGTAAAAATCTAAGAGCTTTTTGTTGTTTAGCTGTTTTCTGCGTTGCAACACTTTAAGGCGGTACCCTGACCAAAAAATCGGCATGAGATATGTGCGTTCCTATTGGTCTAGCGGCACTGGTGGCGCATGAATTACAGTAGTGAATACGCCCAGATTTTAGAATAAAAACTTTATAAAATCGAATTTTGGTCTTTTGAAAAAAATAATTCTACAAAAATGTTCGTTATTAAATTGTCTATCCATTAGTGTTAGTACAAAAAATAATCAATGAACACTTTACGAGGAGTTGCATAATATCAATAATTATTTCTCATTTTTATGTTTTTTTGGAAGTAGTTTAGTGAAATATGTACAACATTTAAAAAAAAACTAAATCTTCCATTTTAGAATCAATATTATGTAGAAATTTAATGTATTTTTATTAATTGATATTTCTTTTTAAATAACGAGTAGATAGCTCCTAAAAACAGCACAAAAACCGGCTAACTGCGAGTCGGACTCGCGCACGAAGGGTTCCGTACCATTTTCGTAAAAAACGGCAAAAAAATCACGTTTTTTGAATGGGAGACCCCTTAAATTTTTATTTTCCGTTGTTTTTAGTATTTGTTGTTGTAGCGGCAACAGATATACATCACCTGTGAAAATTTCAACTGTCTAGCTATCACGGTTCATGAGATACAGCCTGGTGACAGACAGACAGACAGACAGACAGACAGACAGACAGACGGACCGCGGAGTCTCAGTAATAGGGTCCCGTTTTTACCCTTTGGGTACGGAACCCTAAAAAACGGCTTGCGCGGCGTTTTACTCGGGGTACGGCCTTAACTCGCATCGCGCAATTCGCAGTATTGTGTTTAGGCGCCAGCAGCGTCGCTTCTCAGTATGAGCTGACCCGTCGCGATGTTTCACTATCAATTACCACTATCCTAACTATTACATAGTTTGAGGTAATGGCTAGGTAACTGTCAAACAATTTTAGCTGTACATACCTTGATAATGGTAATTTGTGTATGGTAGTTATGTCAACATAATGGTTATTAATAGTCATGAATACCTTTATGGTTTATTACCTTCATGGTTTTGGTTAATAGCTACATTGATTTTAATTTTAAATGCGTTGTATTTTTTTGACGGCAACATCCCTATTGATGTTGTAACTGAAAACCCTAGCTTCTGGAAATAAACTATCTTCACGTGACTAATTAAACGCAAATTAAGTAATGCGATTGGCGATTGAAAATTCATTCAATAAATCACAACCACCATCGCGCGTTTGACAATTTGTCATGTTCATTTTGCGGTAATTCACGTCCAAATAATAGAGTTTTTTTTCCTTGAGATATGCTCATGCATACTGTGCTACCACGGGGAGATAGCGCAACTCCAACCCACTAAAATTCTACGGTGTCCTCCTGTGCCGCTTATGGCGGGCACACGGGCACAGGTTAGCACCCGTCCGTGAAAAAATAAAAGACCCAAGTTTCTTCATTTTAATTCTTATTAAAATGAAGAAACGAATACAATACGTACGGTAGGTATTGGAGATAATTATGTAATCGAATGACTATTTCGCCCTCAACCAATGATAATCAAATAAACAGATACGTTATACACTCACAAAACAATTGAAAAAAGTGTTCCGCGCAGCAGCGGCAGCACACATACACACTTATCATTCGACTGATATGACATTTCACTACAAGTCGAAAGGGATGGCTTGATAAAACCAACAAGAAAAAAAGAGACAGCTAGTGTTTGTCACTTGCGTGTCAATGTAAACTGTTTGTTTACATTCACACGCAAGTGGCAAACACCTAACATATTCTGACCACCAATGTTTTTTCTTTTTCTAACCTCCAAATATCAGAATATTAGGAAAAAAATAATAAATAAATTAGTAAATTTAGGTGTATTGCGTACTTACCTATGGTATGAGATCCCTTCTGTTTCATTTACTTTGGTATCATAATTGGTACACTTTCTAAATACACACGTTGGCATTTTTTTATTTTGTTTTTCTTTTACCAAAGCCTATCGCTCTTCGCCATGCGTGACGTTAAACTAAAGACTAAAGGTCACAATTGTGTTCTATTCGAGTCTTCACAATGCGCGCGCTTATAACATATCTGTTTATTTGAATATCATTACCCTCAAACTTATTCTTTAGATTTCAACATAACCTCTTTTAAAACAACCCTGGACTGGGCCCATTCGCCGCGATATTCTTTTAAAATCATGATTTCTCTTACACATACCAATGCAGAATAACTTAGAGGGGAAATTATTCGATTTTACTTATTTCCGCACGGCTCCTGATAATATTTAACCGAAAATGTTATCCATTTTATTAAAATTGTGTTACCACACGAAAGAATCGCCATTTTGGGAGATAGAATTCAATTAATAAAAATTAGAAGATGCTTTAAGTGTGTTGAGTGTTGAAAAAGAGCAAAAAAATTTGGTGAGAAAGTTATGAAATAAATGCATTTCAAAAGAAGTTTGTATATGGCAAATAGCTAGACTAAGATAGCCTTTTACAAGTGCATACAGATACACTTAAATCAAAAACTACCAACTAACTATAGTAAGCCTAAAAATACACTAATCTAAAATATGCGTCGAAAAACTCCGTCCACTGGTATTGTGCCCAAAATATTTGTATCTGTATGTAGTTTTATTATTTTATAAACTATACATATTTTTCCTAATAAGTACAGGTCTTCAGTCAAGATCTAAAAAGAAAAATATTTCGTGTCAAAACACAAAATTATTCGATAATGAAACAACATTTTACAAAATACAGTATCACATAAACCAGAAAACACAGATACAATACCAAAACGATACAGCATGAGCACATGTCACAATTCTCCAGAGATAAAATATGACCGCATTGTCATTCCCATACACCACAGACCAAAAATCATTTGTGTTTTTTTTTATTCGGCAGGCAGAAGAAGGCACAAACAGAACATCGGAAGGAGAAGACAATGATGGGAGCGAGGTTAACGCTGGTTCATCGCGAGTTCTATCTGCTGCCACATCTAGGGAGGAAGATGACGATTCCAGTAACAATGCTAGCAGTGAAAGCAAAAGCCCAGGACAGAAGTTCGTTGAATTTTGATTTTTAATTAGATAAGAATAAGGTTTAAGTTGAAAATTACGAATGCTATGATAATACGAAATAGCCGTGCCCTGGCAGATTTTACGAGATTCATTTAAAAATATAAAATTAACTGCTAAATAAGTAAGTTAACCGGGTCTGAAACCCGGTTTTTAAATGGAGAATTTGATGTTGAGAACTTGTACAACTATGTAGCATGAATCCAGGCAAACTTACCTGGATGCATGCTAAAGCACTTGATAAGTTCTCAACATCAAAATCTTAATTCAGAAACGGAGTGAAAGAATTGGTCAGAAAATATTTCTAGACATAAAAAACATAGATACATTTTCGTATTATCGTAGCTGATCAATATTGAGTCACAAGAGCTGAAAATTGCAGGCACTTTTAACGTCAGCATTTAAATGTTCTGTATCCAATTTTATGACAAAAAAGCAATAATAAGAATTGTGCGGAACCCTCCTGAGTAGAATAAGTTGATAATTTATTTTTATTTTAACCATTAATCCATCAGGTTCAGCATTTTGACCATCGCTCAACAAATATTTAAGGGTTTTCATAATTTTAGACTAAATCATTCCCACGAACATATCAGGTAATTATTTGTTTCATAATGGATTTAAAAGCTATGTTGAAACTGTAGGAAAATTGCTATTACCCTATTTCGTTGGCCATACAAACTACTAGGAGTGTAGTAGTGTGCTACATTTTCACAAATCAAACAATCCGCTAAAATTTATTGAAAATGTGTAAATAACAATACATGTAAACTTAAATATATACAATCGTGCATTCTTAATTCAATCATTCGAAAGGTCATAAACATTTTCCAATTTTATTTATGAAGCAAATCAGGAACGCATCTAATCATTTATTTATATTCAAACAGACGTCACTAAAAGGCATGATAGGCACACGAAATGTATAAAACACACACATAATTTATGTACCTACGTACCAAATATTTACTATGTTTATTTATATATGGATTTACTTAACTCTCACTAACCAACAGAAACTATACCAAAAAAATATCGCAAATTCTAGTGAAAACAATGTGAAGCGCTCGGAAACTGCTTCTGAAAATACATTATAATAAGTTTTTGCGCGCTTGACATTCGTTTCGTTCCAGAAACTGGGCAATAAAACACTGTTTGCAGTTCCATTGACATACTTCATTCATAACATTATTAACATTGTTTGGTAATTATTTACTATATCTTTTATTTTTATTTTAAATATTTTTATAAAACACATACAAAAAAGAAAAATAGAGGCCCACCGGTATCAGGATCCAAGCTACCGGCGGTCAGGGCTCCAGAGAGAGGAACCTCCTAACAATACGAGCCATGTGCCAGCAGTGCTGCTTTTCGGGATCAGGCCCCTAACCCAGCCGCGTAAAGAGAGCCTCCAAAGGTGTTGGTCCAGGCTCGTGGCTATTAAGCCATTGGCTGATACGACTATCGGTATAATGATCGCTGTGTCCACATCCCACATGTCGACAACCTCGCGAGCCAAGGCAAGATACTTGATTGGCTTATCTTTCTCGGTTATCACGAGGTTCCTGTCATGCGGGACGGTAATGTCAACAATCATTACACGTCACTTGATTTGTTTATCTTTCTCGGCTTTTCGAGGTTATTATTTACTTTATATTATTTTCTGTGCTTTAACATACTATCCAACCTCTTTTATCACACAGCAGGGCACAGGCTCACCCTCGTGTCTTCTGCTAGTGCGGGCCAGTCCTTTCTTCTTAACATCTTCGCCTTAGTCTGCTACGAAGTCGTCTGGCGTTTAATAGGACTACTAGGTTGACATACCTACTTTTACGTTCCTAGGGTACACAAAGCGTACTTAATGCAATGTGACTTTGTCTACCACTCGACCTTTGGAAATAACTGTCTCTAAACAACATCTAAGCGCAAAGCACGCCATAAATTGTATCACACGAGTAACGTTAATGGAACTCGTGGCTAAACAATAATATCATTCTGCACGGTTCGATCTACAAGGTTAAGCAACGCTTGCTGTAGTTTTATTTAACTAGGTACCAGGCTCTCATCGAAGTAAAGATGTTTCACAGTGGTCACGTTCTGCCCAGCACAGCGAAGCTCAGGGTAGACGCTTCTCAGTCTCCCCAAGGATGTGCTCTAACAGGCGTTGCACTAAGGGGGTTACGGGGTGATCTTTTAAGAGGTAACGGGGCCCTTTCCACGTACTGATGGTGATCGCTGGGGTTGTTATAGTGAAGAAAAATCCCAACCTCCCTTGTCTTTTCCCCAAAAGTCCAGGCGCCTTTTGAAGGTTTTCACCCGTCAAAATAACAAAGCTAAAAGGCACCAGGATCCCATCGAAGTAGAGGAGGTGTAATCATGTCCTTTAACATCAGCTTTCCACAGTGCATAAATTATTATAATAATATCACACGAGTAACCTTAATGGCGCTATTCAAACGATATTCATTCAAATTTAATTTCGTTCATAAAGCGCTCATTCGTTTCAGATACATTTCTATCTAAAATGTAGTTACACTGAATTGTGTGCTAACAATGTTTAAGCACATCTAACGTAAAACCATTAATCGCAATATTGCATTTACAATGTTGCTGAAGGTCTCTGGAGATATAAAGTTCTACATTTAACACGTACTTACATAGTTTTACTGTCCGTTTTGAGTTAGGTATGTCTTTAAAATCTACATGTTTTTGTCTCATATTACTTGGGGTATTGGTATTTTTTTCCATTCCGACTTATCAGCCGTGCCCGTCATGAAATAACTGACTGAAGACTCACACCATCACATCACATCATCAGCCTAATAATGTTCCCACTGCTGGGACACAGGCCTCCTCTCTGTGAGAGGGAATGGGCCGTAATCCACCACGTGAGCCCAGTGCGGGTTGGTGGATGTCATATGTCTTCGAATTTTTGGTTCTAGGACATGCCCGTTTCCTCACGATGTTGTCCTTTACCGTTTTGAGAGCAGTGATGAAAAAATAATTTACACAAACTAAAGCGCCTGCCTGGGCTCGAACCCACGACCTACAACTTGTAAGTCGCGGCCGATTCCACTGGGCCACCACTGCTCACACAATAGTTGTGTGTTTTTCTAATAGAACTTAATTATTTTATCGATCAAAAGCCTGGGTTTTTGCTAAATAAAAATATCGACCAACCCAGGAAAAAGTTAGCCTAGTTTCAACAGTCAGGCTTGCCTCAAAAACTGATAATAAACTCTAGTTCACCTTTAACTTGGCTTTAAGAACAAGTTCAATTACTCACTAAAACTGTGGAGAGGAGGAGGTTCACTTTGTAGAAGTTTTGTTACTTAAATATTGAATCTGTCACTGACTCAGCCACACTACAGAATGAATGCTCAGTTAGGTATTTGAGGGCATACAATTGCTTTAGTGCCGTAAAACGGTAACTTTCTAAAGCATACTCCTTAGTAACGGCTAGGTTAAAAGGTTTTGAAAAAAAAAACTATAGTTTCATGAACATTATTTGTGAAACATGGTTTTTTCGTATAACTAATAGTTATGCTTTAAAAAAAAAATCACAACACGATATTTTTTTGCTATTCCTCCAAAACTACTTAAATGTTTAAAAATATTTGTACACAGAAAATTTTATGGCTAGAATTTCTTCAAAACTGAAATAGCATATGTAAATATCAGAATATTTTACAAACAAAACTGTCCAAAAGGAGGTTCAATATTGATATTCTGGTGCCGAACGGGCGCACGGCCAGTACTGCGTTAACTTGGGGAATATTTACGCTTTAATAAAAAGTCCAGTCCAACTTTAATTCACTGCAAGGAATACACAGGAAATCATAAAAGTGTAGGACCGTTTAGAAGACCCTGATAAAGTCTGTCGGGCTCGGGCCCCAGTAAAAAAAAACCTTTCTGGACTATAAATTGCATTAAAGTACCAGGACTTTATGAAAACGTAGAGCTAGTTGTTTTGCGAGTTCACATTGCAATCTCGGGACAATTTAGAGCTATTAATGGTCGTCATTTGTTATGTTCACACTACGAAGTCTTGACGTCACACCGGCGTTAGCTGGGTCGTTCACTAACGCTTGACTAATATAACGTTTGAGTGCAGATTTGATCGATAGGTTGCCAATTAGTGGCCGACTGCTAGTGAGCAATTAAGGTTGCTCTAGTCGATGGCATGAACTATTTTGTGCGCTAGGTTAAAACCTTGAAAACACGTGAGAAAGAGGTAGATGCTGTGATGAGTAGTAAGAAGCTAGTTCGCATACTAATTAGCACTCTTGCATCCGATGATTTAGGATGAAAACGAGCGCATATCATTTCATGATATCTAGACAGATATCATGAAAAAATGACTAAATAAAATAAAATTATTTGCATTGTTGAACTACTAATCTATCCCTGTGTGGTGGCCGTTTTGCAATTTTCCTTCTTCTTATGGTATTTATTTCCGCCCAAAGATGCATTAAAATTTGTGTATATTTCAATATAGAACTTTCGACGCTCATAACTTTCAAATACTTTATTTCTTTAGTTTTTTGTTTCCATACAGGGCTAGATAATGATGAGACAAATTGATATACTTTTTTTATTTTAAACGTACATCGTCAAACAGTGGAGTAATCTGCAGACTACGTATGTATGGAAGAATGATCGACTAGTGTAACCTTAAAGCCAAGTAAATTACTAGGTATTAGGACTGGAATACTTACTCCAACAACTACATTAGATTTTTGAGTAGGTACGCTAAAAAACTTTATTTAGAGTTGTTCTAACCGTGATTTCCTTTCAAAAATCGTTTTAAAGTAAATACAACGCAAAGTTTCGCTTTGTGTCAATGTGTTTCAATTGGCAGTTAGGACATGTATCTCGTATACTTGAATTTCTCATATCATGAAGCAGAAAAGGCTGTTCTGAAGAGGGCATATGGGCAGAGAACACCGACTGAATATCCTAAGTAAAAAGTCGTAATTCGAGGATTGGCTCTCGCATATTTCCTCCTCTAATATTGGACCAATTTAAAAGATATTCCATGAAGTGAAACAAAAAGATATACACTATGTCCCTATGTTTTCCTTTTTGATGATATATTATGGTTAGAAGGGGTTATGCGCAGTTCGTCCCATTCGCACTTCGTCCTATTCGCACTTCGTCCCACGTTCGCAGTAGGTCGCATTCGCACTTGGTCCCATTCGCGGTTAGTCCCATTCTTAGTTGGACCCATTCGCGGCTGGTCCCAATCTCAGTTAGTCTCATTAGCAGTTCGTCCCATGCGAGAATTTTATAAGGGAAGAGGTATGTTTATATACCAAAAGAATTCGGTGGCCGGTGGTGAACATCAAAACATTCTCAAAATTGCGCTGTCAACACAGGCCTATTGTACAAATTTGACAACTATACGTATAAATGAAACCGACTCCTAACCGACTTTTACCTACTACAAGTAAAATTTCAAAATTTAAAAACCCCCGACACATTTGTCTTGCGAAAACACTCTGATTCAAACAGTAAAACGCCCATATCTTTTGAACGGCTGAACCGATTTAAATATAACATAGCTAAGAACACTCTCGACAAAAGTACCTTTCAAACAAAAAAAAACTAAATCAAAATCGGTTCATCCGGTTAGGCGCTATGATGCCACAGACAGACACACAGATACACAGCAACACACGTGAAACTTATAACACCCCTCTTTTTCCGGCGGGGGTTAAAAATAGCAGTGATCAGACGCTTTATACAAGTGTCATTGGATGTTGAGTGATGGGAATGGTCAAAATGCCAAAAATAATTAAGGGATTGATCAAGTGACATTTCAATAGCGTTTGACATTCCCATGCATTTTTGCCATTTTTCTCGCTATCGCCACGGTTTAGATGATATCATCATCATATCAGCCGAAAGACGACCACTGCTGGAAATAGGCCTCCCCCAATCGTCACCACATTGACCGGTCCCGTGCGTCTCGCATCCAGCGGATCCCTGCAACCTTCACCAGGTCATCGGTCCACCTGGTGGGAGGTATCCAACGCAACGTCTTCCGGTTCGCGGTCGCCACTCCAGAATCTTTCTGCCCCATCGGCCATCAGTTCTGCGAGCAATGTGCCCTGCCCACTGCCACTTAAGTTTGGCAATTCTTCGGGCTATGTCGGTAACCTGGGTTCTCTTGGGGATCTTTACATTTCTGATTCGATCACGCAAGGAAACGCTGAGCATTGCCCTCCCCATTGCCCTTTGGGTACCTGTAAGCTTTCTAATGAGGCCCATTATGAGCGACCACGTCTCAGAGCCATATGTCATCACTGGCAACACACACTGGTCATAGACTTTCGTCTTGAGACACTGTGGTAAGTTGGACGAGAAGATACCGCGGTCACTTGTCTAGGGCCTCAGAATTGTTAATAGCTTCCAACACCCTGCAGATGACTGCTGTTGAGTAACTACTAGTCCATCACTCCGGTACCAATGTCTCAAATACCTTAATGTCACTAACCGATCCTTATACACGAGAATGTAGCAAATCGATAAATCGACTCGATGCATAACTCGATTATACTCGTCGTTGCCGGCAGCTTAGGCGGTAAGCCACGCCGGGATATAGGTTATAGTGATGTCATTATATCGACATAGGTGTAATTCCTTTGAGGAGTTTTGCACGTACTGGAGACTATTGCAAATTCAATTTTTTTCTTTTCTTGTTCTTTAAAAAAAGCGTTGCTGCACACTAGGACTCCTGTGTTGTGGGTAAGCTCACATACACACACAACCAGACCGGGAACAACTATATGTAGGCGATACAGATACTTCTAGAATACGTATTTAGGCACTTACTCAAATATTTAAATCATAGCCTTTTTATAAGCTTTTATTAAAACTTGCAATATAAGTATGTTTGTATCAAATGTGCTCGGGTCAAATCTTGCAACTGAATTTTAAAGCAGTTATCCTTCACCGATAAAAATGAGATTTTGTAAACACGTTTAGTTTGGATGACAATGCATGGTTACCTAGTTGACGTCATTCTAAATACAATATGGTGGACGGCCCAAGATGGCGGACTAGTTATTTTTGGTGCACTGCCATAATATGGGTATCAAATGAAAGGGTTTGCTAAAAAAAGGTTTTTTAATGAATAATTGTATTTATAAGTTCTTCTTATATATACTTAAGTAGGTAGGTATCCTAATTTAAAAGCAAAATAAAGCATATTCAGAACGTCAACTTTTGTAAATTCTTCCCAATTTTCAAAAGAAGAGTGGGCAGTCTGCCCAGTAACTTTCCTTTTCGAGCCAATTTCCCATGAACTTGGAAACTATGGGAAAAATTCAATTACCTACTCTCCTTCCACATATTTAGTAAAGTAAAACTAAATTATCCTTTATTTACTGTTAATGTTGCCAACAGGCTGATAATATTCATACGACTAGTCACCGACCCTTTTACCAATTTAACACTAACACACTTTCTTAGGCCCGAAACTAATTAATGGCTCGGGTTAATCCAATTAACTAGTTCAATTAAATTCATTTCGACCGAAAATTCAATTTAACTTAACTGGTTTTTATTGGTCATATTTCTGGCAATACGTTAGTGATGGTAAATGTTAAGGTAGTGCCACCAGGGGCTCAAGAAATATTGCTGAAGTTTATTTGATTAAATTGGATTGAACATTTTAGAAGCGTAAATTTTAACTTGCCTAATGGGTCAAATGATAAATGATTTTATTTCTGTAAGTTGGTTTGTTCAAACACTTTTACATGTCGATCATATTTTAAAACTAGATGAGGTCGGCGTTTCTTATCTCACTACTCTGAGAAGAAAGGTCACAGTCTATTTTAAAGTCCAGACAAAATCTAGGTTAGATCATGTAAAGACCATGTAGACTGATGTCTGAAATGGTCTTTTGAGGAAAGAACCAGCCAGATTGAGTGAATCTGTCCACTCAGTGCACGCATTTGTCAATAACCGTGCAGCTCATCTCAGAATTTAAGGAGCTCAACGATTCGACGAACAATACCAAAGTAAGGACATTCGGGTAGGCCGCATAATTTACTCAAACTGCCAGACCATGATTAAAAACTAACTGAGATTTAAAAAAAAAAGAATGATCCACATAGTCTTCACATTCACAATAAATAAAATAAAATAATACTTTAAAAAGTAAATATTCTTGTCATTCCAAGAAAACCAAAAAAACAAAAATTAAAGATGCTAAAATAAAAATTCAAATCTTGCAACTGAATTTTAAAACAGTTAACAACAACTGATTTTCCTGCAATTTTGCGTACACGAATGACAATGCACGGTAGACTTAACCGCTTGTTTAAAAAACTGTTTTTTTCACTTTAACTATCAACTCTTGAACTTATTTCCTTTTTAAGGTAGGAAGCTAAGGTAGGCGGGTAGGGATAGCATTTATGACCGATCTTGATTGATATACTTACTTGAATATGTACCTTAGGAATAGTACTGAGTTCTTCTATATTAAATCTATATTTTTTGTTGCTATTTCTTTTTAAAAACCCCCTCCTTTTATAATCTTTTAATTTCACAATCTTACAATTTCCATCTTTTCTTTTTGTCATGATCAACTAAAATAATTGTACCAGGGCATCATATACAGCAGTATATTGTCCGCTAATATGCTGCCGACACCATTAACCAGCATACCAACGGGTGGTAATTATGGCAATATTGCCCCAAATTGCCAAGATTAGGAGGATACCGCCATTTTTATGCCGGATGTCTCCATAAAGAGTGATGTATGATCAAATTATGTAGATATATGGATTATTGTGGTTACGACCAACACTGTCGTAATGTTTTGAACATCCTTTATATAGGCTCAGACGAAGTAATACGCACCAACTACACCATACCTATTTACAACAAATACTAAAATACACTAAAATTTAATTATAATAACACAATTTATACGAAATATTAAACATACTCGTATGTATAATATTATGTTAGTATAATGTATCACACCACATCTTAACAATATGTAGAAAAGGTAAATTTTACTAAACAGCCTAGGCTAAAACACATTTATAACAATATATTTATAAGTATGTATATGAAATTCACAATTAATACATTAAATAACTCACAGAACATAACCTACTAATATTTTCTTAAAAACTGTCACAGCGGAAAAGAACTTATTGAAGTATTCAAATTGAAGATCATGTTTTTGAAAATAATATTTTAGCCTGCTGTAATACGTCTCATCATCCAATTCGGTATGTAAAGTATTTTTCATGTATTTAAAAAAAAAAAAATATAGATTTCTTTATTTTAAGCAACTAATTTCAATATTTAGTGTTCCAAGAAGTAGTTTTTTTTTGTGAAAATAAATACGATCTTAAAATTTTAAGACCTAAAAATAGAAAAATAAGGCTATCAAACCAAAAATATCGAAACGGTTTTCGAATCGGCATGGGTTAATTTTTACTTTTTACTTTACGTACCGAATTCCCATCAACTAATGCCAAATAGTCTATAATCAAACCGAAGCATCAATTCCATATCATAGCAACTGTAATAGAAATATAAAATGTAATAGAATTTGATGATAAGTAATTTTCTAAACCTGTTCAGGCTGTTGAGCAAGTTATCACCATTCACTCCAAATGCGAAGCCTGACGATATGTAAGTGGGCTGAAATAATGGCACATTACGCTTTGGATACGCTTAGCTGCGACCCTAGCAACGAGCACGATCCAATACCAATGCTGATTACGTATGCCCGATAGATGAGCTGAGTCTTTCAAGTGACGTTTGCAATGGCTATAGAAAATACTATTAAAATAAATATATAAACTCAAACTGCTACGTTGTTAAAAACTTTAAAAATAAAATAGTAATTGATTTTTTTTATAGTCTTACAGTTTTATACAAAGCAATTTCGTTTGTCAATTGAAAGCCACATAAATCGTCGACTATACGAACGACTGATACGTAATTGGTGCCCTACGCCTACCACGATAATTTGTGCAATGCAATAGATATAACTGTTGAAGTTAGTTCACGACCTTGCACAGCCGGGCGTGTAGACTACACGTAATGCTAAAATATTGTATAAACACTTATTAAATTGTTCTGTCCGTTAACGAGATTGTAGGCAATATGCATGTGATAATTTTGTGAAGTCTCGTTGACAATGTATCGTGTACTGCGACTTGTGTTGTCCGCTTTGGTGGTATGATGAACTACCTCTGTTTCTTTTGAGTCTTATTTTGATGTCCGCTTAGCTTTCATAGATAGTTTTGAATAGATTTTAGTATCGGATGATTCAGTAGACTCATAGATATTTAGCCTTAGATCTTTAGCACGTGATAATTCAGCATCTAAGAGGGTTCGAGGCTCACCAAAGCGCGCAACACAAGGTCCCAGGAAGGCTTCTACCAACATTGCACACACTACACCACTGTCTCCGTATAACACGATACATCCCTTTATAGGCGACCGATCATTGCATCGAGTTCGTCAAGCTCTCGCAAGTCCATGCAGGACACTGAGAGGGTGGAGTCAGACACAGACAAACGCGGCCATAAATGGAGACACGTCCAAGCTGTCATGGCATACTACCAGGCACTCAGGAAAATAAAGAGGTTCGAAAA
Organism: Orthosia gothica; assembly: GCA_949775005.1. NCBI lineage: Eukaryota > Metazoa > Arthropoda > Insecta > Lepidoptera > Noctuidae > Orthosia > Orthosia gothica. Next base: position 8,202,378 of record OX459068.1, read on the forward strand.
CTATCGGACCACCGGTAAAGCCGCATCGTTGTCGATTGTTTATATTTCATTGTTTGTTTATGATTTCCCACTAATGTGCTACCTTCGTCAGTGTATAGGAACTTCGGGAATGGTACTTTACTCACTGGATTATGTGTGTTTTTCTTGTGGATATTGTGTCTTACTAGTTCACCAAATGATTCTACTTTCCTACTGTCACTTGAGACAATAAAAACGTGTTCAATGTTATTTCATTGTTTAATTGCATTTTTAATGTTTCAATAGAAGAATAGTTTCGAACTCCTAACTTTAGATGCCTAGTTACTAGTTTTAGAAAAGATAGATTCAATTCACTGATATTTCACTCTACAAACTATCGTATATATTCGAGTTTGACTTTTTGTTTCTATAGTATGAGTTGCCATGCCGCATGTCAAAATAGAGGTATTTGTTTGCACGTGTTTGAGATCTTTCTGTTCACAAAGTTCTAGTGCATCACGCACAAAACAATGTAACAATTTAGATATATTCCAATATAACTAATTCTTTCCTTGAAAATAACTGAACAGAATCTTCCAGAAATCTGTGCTTAACAATCTGAGTAATCTTGTAATTTCTTGACTGTCTAATATACTTGAACTATCTGAGAGCATGGCTACTTTTGCTTACTAAACTCCCTATTTTCGTTTTGGCGAAATTGCTCGGTACTGACGATTTTGTATGACTGCAGAACAAAATCGAACCAAAGATGGATGAAGCTGAGAACGACAGTGCAACTCAGCTCAGCAATACAGAAAAAACCTCCTTTGAAGAGAGAAGACTCCTTTTTGAAGAGATTTTCCACTAGGCAGACTCCACTAACGCAAGAAACTGTGAGTATACTTTTGTTTTTTTTCTTAAATTTTAGGACCCGATAGTATACTACGAATCTCGATTTAAACTGACACTAAGTTTAGTACTAATGTTCATTAAAAATCTAGGTCATGTTGAGATTAGATTTTGAGACACTTATCAAATCGCCAGATTCAAAATATAATATCAAGTATTTTGTAAGCTTTTGCGATTTACTATCTTAATTAAATATTTTATATTCTGGATTCTAATTAACCGATATAACACAAAGCTAAATAAAGGAACTCATTAACAGAACACCTAGCCCCAACATATAACTCAACCTGGTTACCGCTCATGCATTCGAACAAACACTATTGAATTTTGAAGCCTCACGTCAGATTAAGGTCACTATATTAACAACGATATTGGTGTCAGCTCGAATTACTTTCAAGCTATATTAACTTAGAAAACCCTGCGTGACCCTAAACTTTTGAAACGGGGCAAATAATAAAAATACTCCAGAATAGGATGCTTTTATGAGAAACCCATAAAACTTGTTTCATATCTGAAATATGTAATTGATATAGATATGATGTAGATGGAAGTATTTATATATTCGTTCATGGGTCATATTAGTAGGATGATTATTAGTTTACTGTATTATATAGCTTTAAAGGTTTTTATTTTGCGTTTAATTTCGTATCAATATTTTAATCAAGACTATTGCGGTAAAGTTAAAACTACCCTACTTAAATATGTACGTGACTAAAAACTGTAAACAATAATAAATATGATTATGTCTCATGCATTTTCTAAAGTTAAAGTTAACATTATCATCATCATCAGTTTATAACCACTACCAGCCACTCTGCGATGATCTTCACTCCGCATAGCCTGAGGGTGTCCCACCTTCGTTAAGGTTCTCATTGTCGATATATTTTCCAGCAAGAGAAAAATCGGCGTATATCGAATGTATGCAATAGAAAACAATAATAATATGAACATCCGCTAAACGAATTATAAGGAACTTAAACATGAAGAAGCCTTAATACTTAAATATAAATTCGGTTATCGGATTTTGATGTATCGAATTATGTCGCAGTAACTTTATCCGAAATGTTATGAGAGTAAATGGGATTAACGGGAACATATTTATTAGATTTAAATTGATTGATGGATCACGGTATGGATGTCGTACGGGAAAAAGCGTTTTCTCTGATAAAATATGGTAATATTTTATCAATTCACGGCAATGCCATTAAGGCCTTTGATATTACATGTATAATCTTGGAGTTCTGAAGTGTGTCAGAATCCAGATATGTTATTCTTCGATGATGGCTTATAATGATGAATCATTCTTTGTGTACATACAAACAAGTTATCGCCAAATAATTATTCTTCTAAAATAACCAGATTTGCTCAAATACTTATAGACCAAACAATCTGGTATATAATTTAGGTGATGAGTATCATGAAAAACACAGAAACAGAAAATACTCTTCTAAACTTGCATAGTTCACCAATATCTTGCAATTAATCTGTTCGACTTACATGGATGATATGCTTACTTATTCATTTCCAAGTTGCAAAATACCAAAAGTAATTTGCAACTCATTCTAATTAGGACTCCAGTCACTTAGTTTCAAGAATGTTTATACAATAACTGCAACTTCTCCATAGGTAGAAGACACAGGATCAGAGGGTGCGACAGGCGAGCCTAGATCACTGAACAGACAGAGGCGGCGAAAGATTCGAGCGCCGCGCACCGTTGTCAACCCCGACGAGAACTTCTTCTTCTATTGGCTGTGGCTAATCACCGTCTTCGTGCTGTATAATCTCTGGACGCTGATTGTCAGGCAGAGCTTTCCAGAATTACAGGTACTTAATTTTTTTTCACTTGTTTTTATTAGGGAAATATTTTATCAGAATTTCATGATATGATAGTATATTGCCACACGGAGACACAAATAAGGCCTTAAGATCCTGGTTTGTGGGAACACCAGCTTTATGGATGTAACACTGTTATCAATGTAAATGCACGATCGATACGTGAAATTACACTATAAGCCTAAATAAAAACTAAACCAATTTCTAAATTAGGTAAATAAGATACAACACAACATTAAGTACACAACAACGACAAAATCAAAGCAAATATCTAACATAATAATACACTGGGAACAATAATGATTTATGAAATAAAACTAACCTATTCCTACCCACACGACCTCAATAAAAGAAATCAGAAACACGATAAATAATTAAACAGTTCGAATCCTTAACAATAGTGATATCATGTCATGAAAATACAGTAGTCAACGTTACTTCACGTCTTCTATTGGTCGTTACATTATTCAGGTCCAACGTACACTTCAATTACTGAGGAATCTACACCATAAACCTAAGGCTTAAGTTGTAGAATTGCTTGGAAATGTTCGGGAAATAGGTTGAAATTGTTGAGTTAAAAATAGTATCTCCGTACCACTGTGAAAGAATGGCAGCAGTGCAACGGAATATTTAATACTTAAAAGCAATTATCGATAGAAGGCTTCATTATTTTGACGTCCTATTTCAGCGCTAATGAAGTTGGAAACTAATTGAAACACGAGTGGTAGAGAACGAAGGCGGTTACATTTTAAATACCGACGGTGTTTCGGTTGCTATATAATGTGGCCATGTACATTATATTTTATGCTAAATTGGGGTAGACAGATGTTTACGTTCCCAATGCTGGGATGAAGTCCTTCTCTCTGTGAGAAGAAATGAGTCGTAATCAGCCATGCAGGCCCAATGCGGGTTGTTGGATGTCACATGTCTTCTATTTTTTGGTTCTAGGACATGCCAGTTTCATCACGATGTTTTTTTCTCACCGTATTAAGAGCAGTGGTGATGAAATAATTTACACAAAGTTAATGATCCCCGACCTAAAACTTGTAAGTCGTGGCCGTTACCTCGTTACGGTCGTGGGTTCGAGCCCAAGCAGGCGCTTTACTTTGTGTAAATTATTTCTTCACCACTGCTCTCAAAAACGGTGAAGGAAAACATCGTGAGGAAACCGGCATGTCCTAGAACCAAAAATTCGAAGATATGTAACATCCACCAACCCGCACTGGGCCCGCGTGGTGGATTACGGCCCATTCCCTCTCACAGAGAGGAGGCCTGTGTCCCAGCAGTGGATACATTAATAGGCTGATGATGTGATGTGATGTGATAGGGTGTCTGACACCGACGTGAAAAAAATACCATGGATTCAGAACATGACTCTGGTCCCGCTAGTTTAAGAATTTTAAGTCGGCCTTTTCCTATTTTTGAAAAAAAAACTAAAGAAAAAATCATTAAATCCCTTATTTCACAAAAAAAAAACAATGAAAATAAAACTTGAAAGCGCTACCTATCAGCTGATTTCCTAAAGTGTAATTGAAATGACGGCTAAAGATGTTTGAGAAGACTATGATGACCCATTTAAAATGGGAATAAAAAGACAATGATGACACAACTAAATCTAAACTATAGAAGTTTAGATTTAGTTGTGTCATCATTGTCTTTTTCACAGAATGAATGTGAAGACAATGCCACACCGATCCCACATAAAATGGGATACAAAGAGAATAATGACAAAACTAAACCTAAACTTCTGTCATACAAAATCTATAAAGCAATACTGAATAATATTGTAGTTCCGAGTATTCTTAACGGCACAATCACTTCCAGTTTACTATGTCGGAAACCTGTTATTGCGCTCTATTACCTATTCGAGGACGATTTTACTTTTAAATTGAGGATAAAGATGTATTCGACGAAGGAATCTATCGTTCAGTCTAGTTTATAGTTGCGTTGTCGAAGCCCGAGCTTCTGTTTTCAAATGTATTAGAAATTCGAATTTAAACTTTTGTTTAGTGTTATAATATATTGTCAATCGTTTTGATGTTGCTTTACTTGTTATTATCGTACTGATGTTATTTAACTGGCAGGAAAACTTCTGTACTCGTTAGGTTAAATTAGAAAAATAAGAATTATTTCTGAGATTAATCTCCTTTTTAATTTACTCAGCCTCCGCGACTAAATCCATTAAAACTAGATTGGAGTCGAGATTAACATCAAAGTTATCGTTTCTAAATTTACATTCATGAATAGATCGTTTCAGAAAATGGGATTTATTTTGGAATCAAATGTTTAATTGAATTCTGATCGAATCTGCTAAGTAACATATGCACTTGCGAATATTAACCTTAAGAACAATGGCATCATTGAAACAAGCAGCATTGATCAAGTTATAAGTCCCAGTTATATAATAAGTATACATAATAATAAACATTATTACCAAATTCTACAAAAAAAAATCTACGGAACAAAATTTTGTGACAGACAGACGGAAAGATAGACGGAAACGTGAGTGACAATAAGGTTCCGTTTGGACCCTTCGGATACGGAGTAAAAACGAGTCACGGCAGATTATGGGTAACTTCACAATGGGTTCCCTACTTGAAATCGAATGACGTTCGATCGAATAACACTTGCTCGAAAACGTTTACTCGATAGTACTTGAAATCGATAAATTATGAGCTCGACAGTTCACTACCTACATGCATCAAAATCTCAAATAACTAGAAACTCGAATCATCGGCAGCGCGAAGGCCCATTATCTTGAAACATCCTTACTTAAAGAGAGAGATTTAAATTTACTCAACACTATACTTTCATGAAAACTTTCTTGCTCGTTGCCCACAAGTTCAATTTTTTTTAATTAAGTTAAAGTGACCTAATGTGTACACCCCTTCCATTCTAGGGGTTCGATGAAAAGACAGTGTAGAGTTATACGATAACTATTCTTTCCTCTCTGATTCAGAGGACTGTAGCTGGACAGAAACAAGTAACTTAAAAGCTTATAGTCCCCTGCATGTAACTTAGCAAGGTTTTGGTGTAATGGGAATAAGTTCGCACATACTGCATGAACTGACCAACCACCAGATAGAGCAAACGGCACGTGGACGCGACGCAATTGGCCAGTCGATCCCTGTGTCCACTGACAAACCAATCGCGTGCTCGGAACGGTGCTAAACGTTCCCTGAGTCCAGTTTGGTAACCAAAAAGACCTAAAGTTAAGTGCCGTCATCAAAGTCAGACTTCAAGTCACCAACTACATATCTATTGTGCAGCCAGCAGTGACCGAGCGAATTCTATTGAACAATGGGAGCGAGAATCGCACATTGATGCAAATGTTACGGCTATTTTATACGTGACACCTTTGAGAAATCAATAAAGCCGTGAACTGTACATGGATTTAATATCGTACAAGTGTTTCGAAGAAGTTTCTATATTTTCAGTCAATGCTTTGAATAATGCAATAGGACTTCTTGCAAGTTAAGAGCCTTTTTAGGGTTCCGTAGGCAAATGGCAAAAACGGATCCCTTATAGATTCGTCATGTCTGTCTGAAGAAGAAGTTTCTATATTTTCTGTCAATGTTTTGAATAATGCAATAGACTTCTTACAAGTTAAGAGCCTTTTTAGGGTTCCGTAGCCAAATGGCAAAAAACGGAACCCTTATAGATTCGTCATGTCTGTCTGTCTGTCTGTCCGTCCGTATGTCACAGCCACTTTTTTCCGAAACTATAAGAACTATGCTGTTGAAACTTGGTAAGTAGATGTATTCTGTGAACCGCATTAAGATTTTCACACAAAAATAGAAAAAAACAATAAATTTTGGGGGTTGCCATACTTGAAACAGAAAATAAAAATGTTTTTCTTCAAACCCGTGCGTGTGGGGAATCTATGGATAGGTCTTCAAAAATGATATTAAGGTTTCTAATATATTTTTTTTCACGAGAGCGACATCCAAAGTGGTAAAATGTGTCCCCCCCCCCTGTAACTTCTAAAATAAGAGAATGATAAAACTAAAAAAAAAAAAAATATGTACATTACCATGTAAACTTCCACCGAAAATTGGTTTGAACGAGATCTAGTAAGTAGTTTTTTTTTTAATACGTAAATCGTAAACCGCAATTTACCAAGTACGGAACCCGTCGTGCGCGAGTCCGACTCGCACTTGGCCGATTTTTTTACTGAATCAGCTAACCTGGTGGTATTTAAGTGTGGGTAGTGAATAGGTTATACATACTTCATGTCAAACGTGGTCCATCATCGACCAACTCCTCGTTTACCATCAGCCATCAGGTTTGTTAGTGGTCTTAAGCCCAATAAATCCAGGTGGACCGATCGACCTGGTGAAGGTTGCGGGTATCCGCTGGTTGCGGGACCGGTGAATGTGGCGACGCTTGGGGGACGCCTATGTCCAGCAGTGGACGTCTTTCGGCTGATGGCTGATATGATGATGATGATGAAGAACCTCTAGACTCAACACTCGTCACAATATAAATGCTTAGTTATATCGAGGAGATGAAATTCCATATTATCTCGTAACCAAAATGATTGTCTCTGCTGTAGTAGATAAGTAATAGGATTTAGGCCATATTTCTTTACAAAATTTGTACTTATATCATTCACTATCTACAAATCATTTTGGAACTCGTTATCAAACAAAAAATACAAAACAATTTCAAATAAATTAAAAAAATAGTACACACTAAATTCTGCCAGCGGCTTCGCTAGCGTAAAAAGTGTTTTCTTCTCCCAAGGGAATATTATACCGGGATAAAACAGACTGTAATCTATCTCTGTGTCAAATTTCATCCAGATCCTTCCAATCGTTTGAGCTTATAGAAGTAACAAACATACAAACACACTCACAAACTTTTTTTTTCATTAGTGTGATTATTAGCTTCTGCCAGCGGCTTCGCCCACGTGAATGTTTAAAATTATCCCGGATAAAAATCCTATGTGCTATTCCACAATCTATCTCTGTGCCAAATTTCATCCAGATCCGTTCAGTAGCATTTTCGTGAAAGAGTAACAAACATAGAAACACACACACTCACAAACTTTCTTTTAAGTTTTATTATTTATTATCAGCCTATTCTGTCCCACTGAAAAAAATATAAATTATTGCTAAAATAGTAGTCGTACTTACCTATTCTGTATTAAAATCAATGTCGACATTAGAATTATTATATATAATAATATAAACACATACGAAAACGATTTTTAGGGTTCCGTACCCGAAAAAACGGGACCCTATTACTGAGACTCCGCGGTCCGTCTGTCTGTCTGTCTGTCTGTCTGTCACCAGGTTGTATCTCATGAACCGTGATAGCTAGAAAGTTGACATTTTCACAGATGATGTATTTCTGTTGCCGCTATAACAACAAATACTAAAAATAGAATAAAATAAATATTTGAGTGGGGTTCCCATACAACAAACGTTTTTTGCGTTAATGGTACGGAACCCTTCGTGCGCGAGTCCGACTCGCACTTGGCTGGTTTTATTATCCGGCCTATATAAAAAGCATTATGGGTGATGGGGGTGATGGTCATTATTCAGAAAGCCCAGACAATTTTTATTTTTTTATTTAAGTGTGAAGTAATAATACTCCTTTTTTGGGCAGTCAGATTAAGTTAATTAAAATACGTATAAATACACACCAATTATAAACCTATCAGCTGAATGAGTATTTTTAAATAAAACTGGCAGGCCATTCATCACTGTCCTGTCAGCTAAATTGAGAACGCTTGCATTGATTATATTTGTCCAGTCTAATTGGAAAACTCATATGTGTGCACCGCTGGCCATTTGCTTGATCAGAAATATTAATATAAGTATGAACTGTAACATGGATACTTATGTTACCACTACTTTATACAATTAAATAATTGCAGATTAATCACCCCGCTTGCTTTCTGTTTATTTCTGATTTTGAACTTACATGTAAGTCCAAATTTTTCAATTTACCTTTACTCGCTTACCTAATACATATTTAGATTTACTAGTGGCTTTGTAAGCTGTAGACCTGGCGAGTATGCCTTTTTCGATTCAGTTTTTTGACATTTTTGCCAAGTCAGCAAAAGAAAATCCGTATAATTAACAAACCTGCACACAAAATTTCACGAGAATCGGTTGATATGTGCGACCGTAAAGGAGAACAGCCGGACATACGAAATATTTTTTGCGCTCGCTCGATCAAAAACGTAAAATTGTTTGTGGGAAATGCTCTGAATAAGAAAATTCTTTTACTGATAGAAGTTGCACTTGCCCTGATTGCCATAGACAATTTTTTTAAGACGACGACTAACGCCAACGACCTTGAGGGAACAAAACACGCACTAGTTTCACACCCGCGCGACCCGAAATTTAGTAGTTTTTTGTACTTTTCTTAATATTCTATGACTTTAAAAAAAAAAAGTTCAGATCAAAATGTAGATAATTAAATTGTCTTTGATATGGTGTCAATTTTATTAAAATACGCCCCGCGGTTTTGTTGTGATTGTCGTGTTTTTGTCCGTTTTAGACATAACTTTACAAATTAATTACACTATGTTATACGAATAAAACTCAAAATTTGCTCAGATGAAATTATTAAGAAAATGGTCTTATATAACATATATTTTTTCCAATAAATTACGACTAGCCGTTTAGACGTGATTCTCATTTTAAAATCAGCTACTCAAGGGAATCGGCGCCTTAACCCGGTTAAAATGTACGGTCCCTTTGGGGTATGCCACGTTCGAAGTCGCAGGAAAAAGTCAGCGAATGCCTGAACCGTCATTCCGTAATATCTAAACACTAGCTGTCCCACGCGGCTTCGCTCCAGTCAACTGGCTACCTACCTACCCTACATACATGAATGTTCCGTAACTTTAACCGCTTACGCAGCGCACGCTACGGAAGCTCTCAAAAAGGAATAATTCTCCTATTCGTCGTGGCGTGATGTTATATAGCCTATAGAATTCCTCGATAAATGGACTATCCAACATAAAAATATTTTTTCAATTCCAACCAGTAGTTCCTGAGATTAGCGCGTTCATACAAACAAACTCTTCAGCTTTATAATATTAGTACAGATAAGTAATGACTCAAAAAGTACATACATATAACACTCAAAGTTTCATTGGTAGGCATGCACAGTTAGCAACAAATGTCACTAACCATTTCGGAATTTTTATTATTATCATTCGCTAAATTGTATTTTCTTTGGGCATTGCTATGCTGGGTTTATAACTTCTTTATTATTAAGTTAGCACCCTACTTCTTTAAGGTATTGCCGATTTAATGAAATTCGTTAAATGAACCTGGGACTACGTTATTTGATTTATGACAATTTCAAGAAAGCTCATAAAAACTTATATTAAGTTAAACTGGAACGAACTCATAATATTTACCGTAAAAAAAGTAATTATTCAAGTAAAGAATTTTAAATTTTTGTAATTTTATTAAAAGAGTTCTATAAAACAAGTAAAATTTCAAAATTTAAAAAACCCCCGACACATTTATCTTGCGAAAACACACCGATTCAAACAGTAAAACGCCCATAACTTTTGAACGGCTGAACCGATTTTATTCAAACATAGCTAAGAACACTCTCGACAAAATCACCTTTCAAATAAAAATCGGTTCATCCATTTAGGCGCTTTGATGCCACAGACAGACACACATATACACAGATACATAGATAGATACACAGCAACACACGTGAAACTTATAACACCCCTCTTTTTCCGGCGGGAATTAAAAAGCTGGTGATTCAAATCTGTTCATAGTCTAGAGCCGTATTTAAATTCACGCCCACATATCAAAGAAAATCGAAGTACATTTTCAAACATTTAATAATAGAATAGAAACAAACACTACCAGCACGCGTGTTTAACGAGATATATGAAGGTAGACAAGGCACGTGGGTACCAGGTGGGTATGAATGTAAAGATCGTACCTCGGTAGTTTTCTTTTGTTTCTATCTACCCTCACGGGAAATTGATGTGAATTCATGAATAGTACGCGTATGTGTGAAAACTTTTACAAAAACTCTTAGGACAAAACAAAAACAGTACCTTTTCAGGATTCCGTACCCAAAGGGTAAAAACGGGACGCTATTTCTAAGACTCTGCGGTACGTCTTATCTCATGAACCGTGATAGCTAGACAGTTGAAATTTTCACAGGTGATGTATTTCTGTTGCCGCTATAACAACAAATAGTAAAAACCGAATAAAACAAATATTTAAGTATGGCTCCCATACAATAAACGTGATTTTTTTGCTGTTTTTGCGATAATGGTACGGAAACTTAAGTTCGCGAGTCCGACTCGCACTTGGCCGGTTTTTTTTTCATACCCTCCCAATTTCAGCGGTCGATCCCGATACAGGGTAACCCTTTCGTCTCTGGGGACTTACTCGTACCACGTAAACAAAGGTTGAGACGTGTCGGGACAACTTTCCCCCAAGGCGTTTCCCCCAAGGCGTTTAATCCCCCGATCGTGCCATAAAACGGAGAACGATTGCATCGGCACACTGTTTGTATTCAATTCTACCATTATTTGTCCTGTTGTGATATGGGATACTGGAGTCTGGCAAACGAAAGTAGACACTCGAATTATTTGCAAACATTTTATATGGCAATGCTATATTAATGTCAACCTGATTTGTTATGGTCTTGATAATAGCATTTATTTAAGTGAAAAAATAATAAATCAATTAAAAGTGGATAAAAAAAAAACAATAGGCTAAATATCAAGAAAAACAATAGGTTAAAGACGCCGAATTAAAACAAATCAAGATTGTTTACGTGTGGTGTAAATAAACCAAAAATATTATAAAATACTGTTATTTTTATTTATTCAGATTGATACATAATATCTAAAGTATTATCTACTCAAAGTACCAATAGAATAGAATAGAATCAAAAAAAAAAAAAAAAAAAAAAAAAAAAAAAAAAAAAAAAAAAAAAAAAAATTTGAAAGTATCAAATTAGTTTATTCCAGGTATTTCATACTAGTTTTAGGGTTGCTATGCTGATATATTTTTTTTATTGCCGCGCTTTTTCAGTCTTTACTTTCGTTTGCCAGACTCTAGGTTTTGACCGCGGTTTCACTCCCGTTGCTTTGCCCAGAGGATTCCTTCAGGATAAGAAGAAGCCTCTCGGACAGAATGTAACTTTCTATCTGTGATAAAATTTTCGTAATCAGATGCTGAGCTGTAGACAAGACACAGTCTTTCAACGAAAGTGTCACAAAGCGACTGGAAATAATAATTAAAAGAAAAAACCTTTTTACAATAAAACAAGCTTTCAATGCACAAAAAACATTTTTGAATCAAAAACCCGACTGATTAAGAAGCGAAAAAAAAGCTCTAATTAAGAAAAAAACATGCTGTGTAGTCGGAGGATATATATTCGCAAACTGGCTGACTCCCTGATCTCCACAGCATGTTTTTTTTTTTTTTTACAGTTTTTTAGTTCGCTGTTTTAGCAGTCGGGTTTTTGATTCTTAATGCTTTTTTTTTAATTACAACTTTTTAATTATATTTTTTGCGAATTATATTTAAACATATAAGTTGTACATATTTTTGAAATCACCTCTTAAAATCTTCATTTTCATACCCCACTCGAAAAAGAAACACACAATATGGCGCCCAACATCCGCCATGTTTAGTTTTTTTGAACTTCACCTATTTAAGAACACTTGGGCGGTGAAGTCGTATCTAACGATGTCATAATTATATAAATATGTCTAGCGGTTTGAAAGATATGAGGTAAAAAGAATATTACATACATACAAGATACGTGCGAAAAATATAACCCTTTCCTTGCAGTCGGGTAAAAATTATGAAATATAATATCGTTTGTCAACACATATTCAATGATCCCAAACACGATGATGCTATCTTGTCTCGTTGAGGAGTGTTTCTATGACCAGTTTCGGCTCCACCACGAGACCAGATCCATAGTACCATGCTATTGGTGGAGCCGGATCAATGCGGCTCTCATGATTTTGGTTTTCCATCTATGTGATTGGTCGATTGATGGCGGTTAAACCCAATAGCGCAATTAGGCTTCAGGTCTTCCGTTTATGGCAACGCTGTGCAATCACACTTTGACCTAAGGGCCTTCCGCCGCTTTAGTGCCGTAAAACGGTAACTTTCTAGAGCATACTCCTTAGTAACGGCTAGGCTAAAAGGTTTGAAAAAATATATATTTATTATTGATTGAATAAGACATTTGTGAAACGTGGATTTTGGGTTCCGTACCCAAAGGGTAAAAACGGGACCCTATTACTAAGACTCCGTGGTCTGCCTGTCTGTCTGTCACCAGGCTGTATCTCATGATCCGTGATAGATAGACAGTTGAAATTTTCACAGATGATGTATTTCTGTTGCCGCTATAACAACAAATACAAAAAAACAGAATAAAATAAATATTTAAGTGGGGCTCTCATACAACAAACATGATGTTTTTTTGCCGTCTTTTGCGATAATGGTACGGAACCATTCATGCGCGAGTCCGACTCGCACTTGGCCTGCTTTTTTCGTGTAACTAATAGTATAGCTTTAAAAAAAGTACTTTTGGACCTCCAAAACGACTTCGATGTTTAAAAATATTTTCACGCAGAAAAATTATGGCTAGAATACCTTCTTATCTGAAAAAGCATATGTAAATCAAAAAATATTTTGCAAATAAAACCGTCCAAAAAGAGGTTCAATATTGATATTCAGGCTCCGAGCGGCCGCACGGCTAGTATTGCATTAACATTGGGGAATATACGTGGGACACTCAGAAAGTTTTGCGAAACTAAAAAAAATTGTTCTATACGTACATATATTTTTATTAAATCTTTTCAAAGTACTTTCCACCAGCCTCTATACAAAGATTCATGCGCCTAAACCAGTTTTCAAAACACTTTTTCCAGTCCGCCGCAGACACCTCGTTTACAGCCTGCTCGAACGCAGCCAGCGCATCTTCCGGCGACGAAAATTGTATCCCTTTGAGCAGATTTTTTATTTTTGGGAATAAAAAGAAGTCACACGGTGCTAGATCAGGGCTGTAAGGAGGGTGACCCAGGAGTTTGACTGGCGTGCTGTCCAGGAAGTCCCTCGTTTTGAGTGCGGTGTGCGCAGGTGCATTGTCGTGGTGGAGCAGTAGCCCGCGGAGCCCTGTGTTTGGTCGCTTGTTGCTTATAACAGAGAAAACTTCTGGCAAACATTTGGTAGTATACCATTCGGCATTAATGCTTCTTTGATCCCGTAAGGGAATTGATACCAAGTGGCCAGTCAAATTAAAAAAGCTAGCGATCAAAATCTTACCCCCGCTTCTAGATCGCTTCACTTTGGTAGGCGTTGGCTCATTTTGAAACACCCAAACAGTCGACTGGCGCTTGGTTTCTGGGTCGTATTGATAAATCCAGGACTCATCACCTGTAACGATGTCGTAAACACGCCGAGACGAGCCTGCTTCAAATTTGTTAAGCATATCACGGCACCATTCCACCCGGGCCTGCTTCTGAGCATCGGTGAGGTTGTGCGGCACCCAGCGTGATACTATCCTCCTCACGCGAAGATGGCTGTGTAGAATCTCGTGAACGCTTCCCGATCCAATCTTCAATATGTGTTGAATCTCCTGATATGTAATTCGCCTATTGTCTTGGATATTTTTCACTGCTAGCACGTTTTCTTCGGTAATAACAGCCGTCAAAGGGCGACCGCTTCTTTCGTCATCCCCCAAAGTTGGTCGACCGCGCTTGAATTCGTTATACCAACGATACACGGTTGCCTTGGAAGGGCCTTCATCCATGAATGCCATTTGAAGTCTATCGTACGATTCATCCGGTTTCAGGCGACACTTGAAATCGTATAAAATCATAGCTCTAAAATGTTCCCGGCGCAGATCCATATTTCAGTGAGACACAATACTTTGAATTAACTCGCAAAAAATGTGGAGGGAAATTTTGAAATTGGAACTTACTTATTTTTACTTATAAATAATCATATTTTCGAAAAACATTATAACTGGCCAGTCTCCCATATATAAAAACTTTTTTTCGCAATACTTTCTGAGGGGCCTGGTATATGCCTTAACCGAACATCTACCCCTAAGTAACCAGGTTGTATCAGGCTACTTAGTCAGTTTAGTCTACAGATACACAGCTCAAACGCAGGCTTTATTTAAGTTGCCTATGGTGGATCACCGCCTTCCTCATTAAATTAAAAATTATTGATTAAGGCGCCGATTCCCTTGAGTAGCTGATTTTAAAATGAGAATCACGTCTAAACGGCTAGTCGTAATTTACTGCAAACAATATAATTATGTTATATTAGACCATTTTCTTAATAATTTCATCTGAGCAAATTTTGAGTTTTATTCGTATAACATAGTGTAATTAATTTGTAAAGTTATGCCTAAATCGGACAAAAACACGACAATCACACCAAAACCGCTGGGCGTATTTTAATGAAATCGACACCATATCAAAGACAATTTAATTATCTACATTTGGATCTGAAGCTTTTTTTTTTAAAGTCATAGAATAATAAGGAAAGTACAAAAAACTACTAAATTTTGGGTCGCGCGGGTGTGAAACAAGTGCGCGTTTTGTTCCCTCAAGGTCGTTGGCGTTAGTCGTCGTCTTAAGTGATGTGCTTGTTAAATTTTTCATTTTCATAAAACAGATAATATACATGTGAAGTATTTTTTTAAGAAAGAAGAGCTATATACCTTAAAATTTATACTGCCAGAGTTCCACGATAAATAATATTTCTATTAATACACGCCCAGAGAACGTAAAAGTGAAAAATTGAAAAACTTCGGTACAGAACTTACGAGAAGTCGTAAAATCAAAGTTTGACAATTCCGATTTCACATGCTTAATTTAATTTGGTACGCCTACACAAAAAAGTTTTAATATTAAGTGCCTAACTGTTTTTTTGTTTTTAATCTGTTCTTTTTACAATAAATTAAATTAAAAACTTTTTATTTCAGACAAAGTCCATAGGATTAGTAACAATTTACTTAAAAAGCTAGTGTTAGTAGGTACAGATATAAAACTAAAATTAAAAACATATAGCTACACTACAGTGTGGAGCTTCATCCACCTTTGCATCATCGGAGAATCCCACCGATCTGCGAATACACTGAGAATATGGTTTTTAGTGTTTGTTTTTTATCTCTTTCCATTTCTTGGGTACCATAATGTAACTCTTCTAGTCCATTTCCCTGTTTCTGTTCTCCACATATGTCCCGTCCATCTCCTTTTCAGTATTCTTGATTTTACTCTCACATCTGGCACCTTGGTTCTTTCTAATTTTTTAGCTTTCCATTGGTCTCTTAACCTTAGTCCCAGCATGCTTCTTTGACATACCCTTAGTATATGCTTTTTTTTGCGTGAATGCCTAGGTTAACCTTTTTTTTTTTTCTTGTTTTGGAAATCATCCAATGACGTCTCCCGCTCTGGGTGAAGCGGGAGGGCGTGTCAGACTTTTACTGACTAAAACCCACCCGTGTTCCTTCAGTTGCTTTTGCCAGGGCCGCGATAACTCTCTTTCAAATTTATCCGCGACCCAGACAGGCATCGGCCGTAGCGGACCCCGTCAACTTTGCTGACATCTCTTTGAGGCGCGCGTGGAACACTACGCGCCGTCGACTCGGGCCTGGTCGTTATCGGACGCGAGCTACCCATTACTCGCCGTCCGCAAGCCCGCGCCTACGGTGGCCGGGAAAGGTTGGACCACCTAAAATAAGACATAGTGTTGGTAACTTACTACTACTTACTTAGAATGTTACTTTTAAACACACCAAAGTCTGTTTGTTGTGTTTTGACTATACGGATGTTTTAGTATGTTTCTTACGCGATTACTCCGCCAATTATGAACCGATTATGATGTTTTTTTTTTATTTGAAAGCTGGTGCTTCTCATATGGTTCTATTAAAATATGTTCAACATCTGATGAGTAGTTTTTAAGTTATCCATAATAATGTGTATTTACATGGTAATTTAGCGTACCAAAACTAATAAGAGAAAAAAACTAGAATCATCCGAATTGAGAACCTCCTCCTTCTTGGGAAGTCAGGAAAAGAAATTAAAAAACCGGCCAAATGCGAGTCGGACTCGCACACCGAGGGTTCCGTACAAACCTCAGCTTAAAGGTATTATAGAGCTGAGTATTTGATATGCATTTCAATTTAATACATCTACGCGTTCATGAGGAAAGGGGTAGTAAGTTTAAAATTATTAAAAATGCTTTTATTATATGATGTAACAAAAAATTTACAGTTTTCGCAATTATTCCTTTATCTGTGCTATAAGACGTTGCTTCGTACATTTCAAGATTCTGAGTTCACGGAATGTTCCCTGTAGGTTTTGATTGCCTTGCGAGTGTCGAAAATTTGCTGTATAAATGGCTGTATCAATTGATTTCATTGGCTTAGAAGTTTTATTTTTTCACAGCTTTAAGTGACAGTAGACCTAAGTATTCGATATAAATTTCAGCTTGATACCTTCACGCGTTCCTGAGAAAAAGGGTCTTGACAGACAGACAGACGGACGGTCGGACAACAAAGTGCTAAAAATTTGACCGACTTCCTGCTAACTATTAGTTAGAAGTCCAAAGAAACAATGTATGGACAATGTGAACGATGATATTATTATGGCATAAAAAGTGGTCACAAATAAGAGAACGGCTACTAGAGAACTATGAAAGAAAAAGACATATACATGGTGGTACATGGTAGACATCCCACCCATACGCACTAAACGTTTTGGAAATACTTTCATTATGTGTACAGCTAAGGAGTGGAATTCCCTGCCGGAGTCTGTGTTTCCCGATAGCTACAATCTAGGGGTCTTTAAGTCAAGAGTGAATAGGTTTCTTCTAGGCAAGCGTGCTTCACCGTCGACCACATCATCGCTTACCATCAGGTGAGATAGTGGTCAAGCGCGAGCGTATAATTTATATTAAAAAAAAAACGAGCGTATAATTTATATTAAAAGAAGAAGATGTATCGAAGTGTGAAGTGAAAATAAATGATAAGAGTGTGGCGCAAGTGAACGAGTTTGTATATCTGGGAAGTATGTTCACAAGGAATGGAAAGATTGAAGAGGATGTGGAAAGGAGAGTGAATGCAGGGAATAAAGTGAATGGTGCTATGCATGCAGTTGTGACCAGCAAGTCGATGTCTCCGGAAGCTCGACTCGCCGTTCACAACAGCGTGCTGGTGCCTACACTTATGTATGGAAGTGAAGGCTGGGTATGGCAAAAAAGACATGAAAGTAGGATTAATGCAGTAGAAATGCGCTCCTTGCGGAGTATGTGTGGTGTAACTTTAACTGATAGATTGAGGAATGAGGTAATAAGACAACGTTGTGGTTTAAAAGAAGATGTAGTGACTAAAATTGAAAAGGGTACGTTAAGATGGTTTGGCCATGTTGAGAGGATGAATGAAAGTCGACTTACGAAAGGTATTTACAAGGCAGACGTGAATGGAAACGCCGGGAGGGGACGCCCTAGAAAGACATACATAGACCTTATAGGTGATGTTCTTCAGAAAGGCCAAGTGCGCAGTACCCATAACCGGCGTGTGTGTATGACTAGATGTATGAATGTGTGTGAAGCAAAAGAAGTATGTAAGGATCGTAGCAGGTGGCGTTCTGTAGTTTCTGCCTACCCCCATGGGAAAAAGGCGTGAGTTTATGTATGTATGTAAAAAAAAAACATGTTGCACCAAATATGCATTCAAATACGCACAAAAAAGTGCGAAATATGCACATATGCACGATCAAAATATTTTTCACCTCAGCACCTCAAACAAGCAGGTTTTGCTGCTTAAAGACAGTGAGCAAAATTCGATTTTGGTGCGAGCGTGAGACAAAGTAACTTTTTAATTATTTTTTTTAAATGCCGAGTCAGTGCTGGGTCTACTCACAACATTCGAAAGATTTGAACTTCACTTTGTTCTGTCACTTTCACTTCGATACGAAAAGAGCGAAAGATAGAAATAAGTCGATTCGAAGTTCGATTTTCAAATTCCTTAAATAATAGGCTCAAAAAAGAAACCAACAATAAAACGTTCGGAAACACGTCATCTATAAAATTTCAAATCAAGGTTTAAATGTAATTATTATACTTTTCTCTTAATAATAGAATTATATTTTTTTATAATCAAATAAAGAGATGTTGAAGTAAAAAATACGAAGTTTATCATGTATCTACATAATTATTTAAAGTTTTAACAATCTTTATTGTGACAGATTAATTTAGTAATAGTGCAATTTCCGAACGAATCTTTAAAAAATAGCGGGCTTTAAATTTTTATTGTTTTCTTCTTCTGTTCGCTAGCTACAAAGTGCGATACACGTTGTATATTATTAAAATAATAATAAATAAATATGAGTGAATCCAGTGATGATGTCTGCAATTTAACACCGGAAGAATTGAAGCAGTATGTAAAAAGCGAATCAGTGAATACTCAAACTGAAGTCGCTAAAACAACAATATCGGTTCCATTGGTTCCAAACAAAACTGGTAGGTACTTTTAATTTGCAAAACTGCAATAATTTTACTTTTAACTTTTAATATTATGTGGTTTAAATATTACCAAGTTGTATTTTTTACCTTTAGATTATTTGTTCTCGCTGCTGAAGTGAAAAGTTGTATGTGCTACACGAGACCAAAGTTATTTGCATCTCGTGTCTTTGAATCCCTCGCTGCACTCAGGATTCTAACCTAGAATCACTCGCTACGCTCGTGATTCAAATATAGAATCCTTCGCTTACTCGGGATTCAAAATCAACACTCGCGGCAAAAACCAACTTTGCTCTCTTGTTGCACAAATAACTATTTTCTTCCAACTACGTAGTAATGTTATCATTAATCACTACAAAACTGATCACAAAGTACGTATTTATTGCTTAGAACCAAAACAGTGCAGAAAAGTTATATGAAATCTCATTGTTACACTGTTTTACTTTAATGCACTGTTTTGTATATTTTATCTAAACTAATATTATAAAGCCGAAGAGTAGTTAGGGTAGGTAGAGTAGGTAGAATAGATAAAGTAGGTAGAGTAGGTAGAGGCGGTAGAGTAAGTAGAAAAGGTAGAGAAGGAAGCTAGAGTAAGTAGAGTAGGAAGAGTAGGTAGAGTATAGAGTAGGAAGAGAAGGTAAAGTAAGTAGAGGAAGATAAAGTAAGTAAAGTAGGTAGAGTAAGTAGAGTAGGTAGAGAAGGTAGAGTAGGTAGAGAAGGTAGAGTAAGTAGAGTAGGTAAAGAAGGTAGAGTAAGTAGATTAGGTAGAGTAGGTAGAGTAAGAAGAGTAGGTAGAGAAGGTAGAGTATAGAGTAGGTAGAGAAGGTAGAGTAGGTAGGGTAGGTAGAGAAGGCAGATTAAGTAGAGTAGGTAGAATAGTTAGATTAGGTAGAGAAGATAGACTAAGTAGAGTAGTTAGAGAAGGTAGAGTTAGTATAGTAGGCAGAGTAGGTAGAGAAGGTAGAGTAAGAAGAGTAGGTAGAGAAGGTGGAGTAAGTAGAGTAGGTAGAATAGGTAGAGAAGGTAGTGTAAGTAGAGTTAGTAGAGTTGGTAGAGTAGGAAGAGTATGTAGAGAAGGTAGAGTAGGTAGAGAACGTAGAGTAAGTAGAGTAGGTAGAGAAGATAGATTAAGAAGAGTAGGTAGAGAAGGTAGAGTAGGTAGAGAAGGTAAAGTAAGTAGAGAAGATAAAGTAAGTAAAGTAGGTAGAGTGAGTAGAGTAGGTAGAGAAGGTAGTGTAAGTAGAGTAGGTAGAGAAGGTAGAGTAAGTAGATTAGGTAGAGAAGGTAGAGTAAGTAGAGTAGGTAGGGTAGGGAGGGTAGGCAGGTCAGACTAGGCAGGTTAGGCTAGGCTGGGTAGGCAGGATAAGCTAGGCAGGGTAGCCAGGGTAGGCAGAGTAGGTAAGGAAGGCAGGGTAGGTAGGTAGTGGTAGGTAGATTGGTAGCCAGTTGACGGGAGCGAAGCCGCGGGGGTTAGCTAGTTTAGATATAAATTTACCACAGAGGTTTAATGTCTCCCATTAAGTTTAATATAAAATATATGCAGTAGATCGAAAAAGGTACTGGCGTGGTACGAGTACTGGCTGAGAAAAAAAATCGGCGTACAAAACCAATTAGGTGAAAAATTGCCCCGCATTTTGTACCATTGTAAAACTTTAATAGGTAGGTACTTCATATTTAGCAAGAAAAGTATGAAAAAATGGAAATAGATGAGAGGTAGATTGGTAGTTGAAAGAAAAGTAGATTACGCACCTCGCTAAAGTGAGTTATTAATGCAGTCGTGTTAATTTAGTGCCCTCGCATGCGCTCGGGCACCAACATAACACTCATGCATTAATAACTCACTTTGCGCTCGATACAACAATCTACTATTGTCATTAGAATTTACGTTTATTGTCACAATTTTTTATTTCTGTGAAGATATACAAACAAATTTTTTCTAGAGCAAACTTGTGACGTTTGTATAAAGTAAAAACGTCACAAGTTTGCTCTTGAAAATATGCTGTTAATTACCTCTACGTCTACTGAAGTTATTAGAAAGAACTTGAATTTTGACGTCATTTCTGCAGAAACCTTTTCAGGCCAGACCTGGGTTTTAATTTAAAACAGCGTCTAATTAATACACCTACAACCCCCTCTTATCTCAAAGAACGTTTCAAGTTCCTTCATGATACACATAATATATATCTGAGGTCATCGGAAAACTTGAGACTAGAGATGCCGACAAATTCCACCAGCTTTTACGACAAATCTTTTACGGTTCAAGCGGTGCAGTTGTGGAATGCTTTGCCAGTATCAATAAGGCGTGCTCAATCTCTGCCCATTTTAAAAACTATGGTAAAGAATCACTACCTCTCTCCATAACAGTTGTTTTACTTGATTTCTATGTTTTTGTTCCGTACTTATAAATGTATATAGTTTTCTATAATATAAATTTAAATGTATTTATTTTATAAATAAATAGTACACCAAAGACCACCTACAGTACTGTCTTTCCTTAAATTTTTTTAAATCCATCCAAAGGTTGTCATAAAAAGATCGCTTTTAGCGATAAGGCCGCCCATTGTGTCACCCAGTGTAATGTTTTCTTCGTCTATACTTTCTGTAACTTATATGGTGTACATAATAAAAAGTATTCTATTGTATTCTATTCTAATAATACAAGACCGCTAACACACACACAGCACTGTCAATGAAAATGTACTAAAACATGCAAGGGTCCTTCAGCTGGCTTAAGCAACTGAAGGAACACGGGTGGGTTTTAGTCAGTAAAAGTCAGACACGCCCTGCCGCTTCACCCAGAGTGGAAGAAGTCATTGGATGAAGAACCAAGAAAAAAAAAAGTTGCGGTCTACTACGAAAGTCTGCTATTTTTCAATTTCTTTATAAAATAAATAAGTCTTGTAACTAAGTTTTCAATGGGTAAATTATATCAAATTCCGTCCCATTGTGCGTATAAATTGCAGAGAAAGAATTCTTATTTAAACTTATTTCATCTATCTATTTTGGTGATCACTGTTTAGTCTCTTTTAGGGCCCGACCTAGGGAGTGGGGGGTGCAAGCCGGGCAAATGCCCATCATCATATCAGCCGAAAAACGTCCACTGCTGGACATAGGCCTCCCCCAAGCGTCGCCACATTGACCGGTTCCGTGCGTCTTGCAACCAGCGGATCCCCGCAACCTTCACCAGGTCATCGGTCCACCTGGTGGGAGGCCTTCCAACGCAACGTCTTCCGGTTCGCGGTCGCCACTCCAGAACCTTTCTGCCCCATCGGCCATCCGTTCTGCGAGCAATGTGCCCTGCCCACTGCCACTTATGTTTGGCAATTCTTCGAGCTATGTCGGTAACATTGGTTCTCTTACGGATCTCTACATTTCTGATTCGATCACGCAAGGAAACGCTGAGCATAGCCCTCTCCATTGCCCTTTGAGTGACTGTAAGCTTTCTGATGAGGCCCATTGTAAGCGACCACGTCTCAGAGCCATATGTCATCACTGGCAACACACACTGGTCATAGACTTTTATCCTGAGACACTGTGGTAAGTTGGGCAAATGCCCAGAGCGGCATAAATGAGGGGCGGCAAAACGGAACTGATGGCCCTTTTCATTTCATCAGAAAACCTAACTTATCTGTGTTCTCTTGCTTAAATTTTCAAATGTTATTGGTTACTGTTGTAAAACACCGTTTAATAACTTAACTTTCATCATCATCATTATCATTTTAGCTGAAAGATTGTGTGACAAAGTGTCGCCACACTGACCGGTCTCGTGCGTCTCGCATCCAGCGGATCACCGCAACCTTCACCTGGGCATCAGTCCACCTAGAGGGAGGTCTTCTAACGTAACGGATTTGCGGTCGCTACTCCAGCAATTTTCTTTTTTAACCCGTGCCGGAAAAAGAGGGGTGTTATAAGTTTCACGTGTGTTGCTTTGTATCTGTGTGTCTGTCTGTGGCATCATAGCGCCTAAACGGATGAACCGATTTTGATTTAGTTTTTTTTGTTTGAAAGGTGGTTTCGTCGAGAGTGTTCTTAGATATGTTTGAATAAAATCGGTTCAGCCGTTCAAAGTTATGAGCGTTTTACTGTTTGAATCGGGGTGTTTTTAACCCCCGCCGGAAAAAAGGGGTGTTATAAGTTTGACGTGTGTTGCTGTGTATCTGTGTATCTGTGTGTCTGTCTGTGGCACCATAGCGCCTCAATGGATGAACCGATTTTGATTTAGTTTTTTTTTTTTGAAAGGTGATTTTGTCGAGAGTGTTCTTAGCTATGTTTGAATTAAATCGGTTTAGCCGTTCAAAAGTTATGCGTTAACTGTTTGAATCGGGGTGTATTCGCAAGATAAATGTGTCGGGGGTTTTTAAATTTTGAAATTTTACTTGTCGCATGATAAATGTGTCGGGGGTTTTTAAATTTTGAAATTTTACTTGTTAACTTTCTCATGTGGAGAAAATTCTTAGGTCACTTTGTTTCCACTTTCCCTCGAAGTTGTTCATCCGATCCGACAGGTAACAAACAACTTTTTTTTTTCAATAAATTTAATTTATTTTAAATAAGGTGTTATTGTAAAGAGCGGCAAATATTGGTATGCCCGGAGCGGCAAATATTGGTATGCCCGGAGCGGCAATATAGTTAGATCGGGCCCTGCTCTCTTTTTCTGTTTTCAACTGAAAACCGTACGTATGAATAAAACAACAGTCTATCCAATTTTATTTGCAACAAACATTTCGAGATTTTCTTTTATATTTACAGAACGAGCTTGTTATGCTTACCGACTAAATAACAGATACGAGTATAATGTTTTTTTTTTTATCTAAAAATAGGTTTCATTGTGTGCTAAACTTGTGTTTGATCTATTTATATTGCAGATAAAAATGTTTTAATGACCTTTTTTATTTTAATAAAGTTTATTTTATACTTTATAGCGCTTAAAAAATACTGGCAAATTTTAATGTTTAATGGTAGGCAGATGTTCCATGCTAATACTATCTGCCTACTACATGTTTTTTTTAGAGTTTCGGAATGTAATTGTGACTAACATGCGATAAATTATACCTACTTAAAACTGTTTTGATGCGTGGACAAGTTTTTATATATATGAATAAGAAGAATACACTCTTGTGATAAAGCACGTGTATTCGGCATGACGGGCGGGCAGTGACAACAAGCGGAAAGGAACCGTAAACCATAGATCAAATATTATCTTATATTTAAAATTCTCGTGTCACAATGTTAGTTACCATACTCCTCCGAAACTTGACCGATTTTTATGAAATTTTATATGCATATTCAGTAGGTCTGAGAATCGGCTACTATCTATTTTTTAATAGGTAGGGTAGGGTAGGTAGGTAGGGTAGGGTAGGTAAGGTAGGTAGGGTAGGTAGGGTAGATGAATGTTATGGTGTTTTTATGGCAAAACATAGTTTGCCGGGTCAGCTAGTGTTTTATAAATTCGGATACTTAACATCGTCTTACTCATCTTCCCACTCCCTTATTAAGACGGTACCCTGACCAAAAAATCGGCATGCGATATGAGCATTCCTATTGGTCTAGCGGCACTGGTGGCGCATGAATTACAGTAGTGAATACGCCCAGATTTTAGAATAAAATCTTTATAAAATCGAATTTTGGTCTTTTGAAAAAAAAATTACTACCAAAAAGTTCGTTATTAAATTGTCTATCCATTAGTGTTAGTACAAAAAATTATTAATGAACACTTTACGAGGAGATGCATGCTATCAATAATTATTTCTCATTATTGTGTTTTTTTTTTAAAGGAGATTAGTGAAATATATACAACATTAAAAAAAAAACTAAATCTACCATTTTAGAATCAATATTATGTAGAAATTTAATGTATTTTTATTAATTGATATTTCTTTTTGAATAACGAGTAGATAGCTCCTAAAAACAGCACGAAAAACGGCTTGCGCGGCGTTTTGCTCGGGGTACCGCCTTAAATTATTCAGTTATGTGAGCGTGTATCCAAACATCTCACAAATCAATCAAATCAAAAATATTTAGTTGCCAGAATTGTACATAAGGTGTCACAGTAAATCTATTTCAGCATATGCTGCCATTACATGGTTTGAAAATATATTGACAATCAGCGATTTCACTTCATCTAACTTACAAATTACAGAATCTATTGACTTGTCTCACGAAAATCAACATTCATCGGACATTAAGGTTGAACTAGTCGACCGCACGAACTATTTTGTGCGCGGGGTTAAAATGCATGCTATCTTATCCGACAACTCGTGCGAAAGAAATAGATGTTGTGATGAGCACTGAGAAGCTAGTTCGCGTACGAATTAGCACTTTTCGTAAATTTGTATCGAAATGGATGATGATTTAGGACGAAAACGAGCACGCGAAATTTTATTAACAGACCTTTGGGAGTCTAGATATCATGAAAAAACAACTACATGCATTTTTATAAAATAACATTATTTGCATTGTTGAAGTACTAATCTATCCCTGTATGGAGGCCGTTTTGCAATTTTTCTTCTTCTTATGGTATATATTTCCGCCCAAAGATGCGTTAAAATCAGTGTTAAAATATGGAACTTTCGACGCTCATAACTTTCATATATATTATTTTTTTACATTTTTGCTTCCATACAGGACTAGGTAATGATGAAACAAATTGATATCATTTTTTATTTTAAACATACAACGTCAAACAGTGGAGTAATCTCTAGACTACGTTTGTATGGAAGAATTTTCGACTAGTGTATCCTTAAATATTGCCTTTTGCGATCGATAGTCAAAAAATTACAGAACGCCACCTGCTACGATCCTGGTGAATGAGTTCAGGTAGGCACTGGAACTCCGAAATAAAACAATGGGTCCTAGTCGTGTTTGGGCTTATTGGAATCGTCATGAGATTTTCTTTGGCTATAAATGATTTTCATACCTACCGAAACTAATAGGAGATAAATACAAAACTTTTTAACAAAAAAATCAAGCCAACTTCCAAAACAAAACAGTACAAAGCGAAAAATAATTTTCTTTTCCGAAGTCGGTGTGGATAACGGAAAACAATAGGTGTCAAAGACACCGATTTCGGACAAGGAAGTAATTTTTCGCTTTGTAGTGTTTTGTTTGGGAAGGCAGTTTGATTTTCCCGTTTTTTTTTTTTTTTTTCATAAAAAAATATACACAATTTGGTAAAACGAGAAAATTCACTTTACTTTATTCTGTAAAAATTGTCACCGTGCAAACTTCACATCATCACATAATCAGCCTACTAATGTTCCCACTGCTGGGACAAAGGCCTCCTCTCTGTGATAGGGAATGGCCCGTAATCCACCACGCGGGCCCAGTGCGGGTTGGTGGAAGTCACGTGTCTTCGATTTTTTGGTTCTAGGACATGCCGGTTTCCTCACGATGTTTTCCTTCACCGTTTTGAGAGCAGTGGTGAAGAAATAATTTACACAAAGTAAAGCGCCTGCCTGGGCTCAAGCCATGACCTACAACTTGTAAGTCACGGCCGATACCACTGGGCCACCACTGCTCCAAAAAGTGCAAACTTAGTTGAAGTGTATTGTCAATCCTTAGCTTCAGGGGGTATAGCAGCTCATTTCAGGCTAAATAGAATAGCGCTGTAGTTTATTAATTGCTAAAAGCTCTTATCTTCCCCAGATAATGTGCCATTACTTCTGGTTGACGTTGGACGGCATCAGCGACGTGGTCTTCGCTCTGGACCTCGTCGTGCAGCTGAGGACTGGCTATCTAGAGCAAGGACTGATGGTAAATACTTTATCGTTCTTCCTCTTATTTCCTCTTTCTTTTTACCCGACTGCCGCAGGTGGGTAATGTGTTTATCAGTCTCTGTATGTATGTATGTTTGTTCCTATGTGGCGTTCTAGAGACCATCGCGTGGCGATTTTGATGATACTTACGTCAATCGATTCGTCTTAACCATGCGAGTGTCACTGGCTGAAAAATGGAAAAATGGCAGCATTTGGGCACCATATTGTGAGGGACCAATTTTTTTTCTTGCAATCCCATCGTGTGGAGTAAAAAATAAAGGCTTGTAAGAGGTAAATTCAAAAATACATAATACTTGTATGTTTAAATGTACCTAATTCGAAAAAAAAATGTTAACTAAAAAGTTATAAATAAAGAAAGTTAATTCAAAAAATCTAAAAACCCGACTGCTTATGAAGCGAACTAAAAAGACGTAAACAAGAAGATAAAATCATGCTGTGCAGTCGGAGAATACATCTAGTTTTGGTCTTTAGTAATACCTGATTGAGACTCACACATACCAGGAAAGCATGACACAATAGGGAGGAGGCCTGTACTCTACAGTGGGTTAAATAAGCATGCAAGCATAAATTATTGCTGTAGAGTTGATACGGATTGCCTGTAAGACCCAAAAGTTTCTCAAGTGCGGGTAACCGCATACCGGAAAAGAGGTTAGACGCCGCGGAATTGGCGATGTGGTGAAGGCCTATTTTCAACATATTCAACTCTTTGTATTTTGCAATAGAAATTGTTTTCGAGTGAATTTTAACAGTAAATTAAACTTGGCATTATTTTTGCACAGGTTTACGACTCAAAGAAGCTAGCGAAACACTACATGAAGTCGCGCAGCTTTCTTCTGGACGTCTTATCATTGGCTCCCCTGGACTTGTTGCAGCTTCACTTCGGTACCAATCCCATCATACGCTTCCCTAGGTTCTGCAAGGTGAGTTCACGAATATTTAATACGAAGTTAATTACGAAGAAATTTTAATCAGATACTGAATCACGCAATGTTTGTTGGTAGCCAGTTGGAGACCAAGAGCTAGGATAAGTTAGTTCAGCTTTTTCATAGGTACTTGTGTTTAAAATGCAAAGTACTTGCTCCTCCCGCGTAGAATTAGTACTTCTCCCAATCGTATCTTACTAATATTATCAATGTGAAAGTTTGGATCACGCCAGAACAGCTGAACGGATCTGGATGACATTTTGCACAGAGAAAGATTATAGTCTGGAATAGCCAAAAGGCTACTTTTTATCCCGGTAGTATGTTCCCGTAGTATACTCGACACACACGCGAGCGAAGCTTCGGGCAAAAACTAGTATCTTTATTAATGAATAGCTTTTTCAGGCAGCTTCACCACTCGCGATTCATGATTATTTTCGAGTAGTTAAACGTGAAAGCGTAACAAACTAACTCACATTCGCAATATTAGTTAGGATAGCCTGTGTTGTAAGCTATATTTATTACTGTAAAGTTTCGTCAAAATCCGTTCAAAAGTTTGTGTGTGAAAGAGAAACAAACATTTTAATCATCCAACCTCACAAACTTTCGCATCTATTTGGTATAGTAGGATAGAAATTTACGTCAGCCATGCGAACAATTGTTATCACTTTTACCCATTCCAATTTTATTTTCTCGAGAAAAAAACGTTGCCGTACCCTAGGTTTATCTTACTATATCGTGGGTGCTATTATCAGAAATATTATAATCAGAAAGCTTACAATCACTCAAAGGGCATTGGAGAGGGTTACCAACATAGCCCGAAGAATTGCCAAACTTAAGTGGCAGTGGGCAGGGCACATTCCTCGCAGAACGGATGGCCGATGGGGCAGAAAGGTTCTGGAATGGCGACCGCGAACCGGAAGACGTTGCGTTGGAAGGCCTCCCACCAGGTGGACCGATGACCTGGTGAAGGTTGCGGGGATCCGTTGGTTACGAGATGCACGGGACCGGTCAATGTGGCGACGCTTGGGGGAGGCCTATGTCCAGCAGTTGACGTCTTTCAGCTGATATGATAATGATGATCGTGGGTGCGTTTACAAACATTTAAACTCACATACGTACTCAAGACACCCAGATTCGGAACAACTGTCTTTAGGCCATACAAATATTTTTCCGTGCGGGAATCGAAACCGCGACACGCAGCGCTGCAGCCGATCGCTCAACCCCTACGCCAACCGTGAAGTCATTTAATCCTAACGAATTAATTCCTAAAAAAAAATAATGTCCAAATACTTTTACTGACTTGTTACGCTTCCTTGGGGTCTAGGCAAGTGACAATCTTCTAATGGAAGCGTCGCGATAGAGGTTGGGATGAAAAAAAATTGCAAAAAAAATACAACTGACTTCCAAATAAAAAACTACAAAGTGAATAACTCTATTTTTGGATGTCGGTGTCTTTATTTTTCCCATTTTTTTGCGATTTGGACACCGACTTCCAAAAATAATGTTATTTTTCACTTTGTAGTTTTTTATTTGGAAGTCGGTAGTATTTTTTTGCAAAAAAGTTTTTTTATTTTTCCCATTTTAGTTGTACCTACTTAAAATAGGCAAGTTGTTTAGTAAGGTACCTATAACGCCAGAATACATTACCCGAATAACATGAATCTTGAACATAACCGGTGAAATGAGAGATCTGCGTACCCCTTTAGAGAGTACTGGCGTGATGTTATGTTATGAAATGGTATAAACAGACGACAGCGATTGCAGCAATCCCGAAAGATTTAAAATAACAATTTACTGAAGAGTTCTGTTGTATATCTCCGAAGTTCTTCATCAGATCTTCACCAAATTAAAATGGGACCAATTTCGAAATATACTCTTTTAAATAAAAAAGAATTTTCAAAATTGTTCGACAATTGACGGAGATATCGGTGAAAAAAAAAATACATACAAGAAGTCGAACATAGATGGTTTATTTTAAAATAAAACATTATACAGTCGTAGTAGAAGATCTTGCTGAAAACCGTTTCGTTTCAAACAAATCTCTAAAACACAGAGCACCGATGCGCCTCGTCGGCCGCTGTTAGAGACAGCATTGTCAAAACTATCCATACAAACCAAGCATATCAGTGAGTATACCCAGAGAAATTGACGACCTTTAACAATTCTGTCTTCTTTATCTTCTTATTTTTGAGTCTATAGTTTAAATTCTTAGATAGTTTGGGATGTGTCAAATTCTTTATTTTCAATTAGGCCAAGCGGCACTTTTGAACGTCAAAAAATGCCAGTTTCATGTCAGTTCTGCATCGATGACATTCATTAGCTCATTCCTATGACGCGTTTTATGAACACCGTGTGTGATTTTTCTATTGTCTCTGGAATTAGACGCGCAATGTGTATTGCAAGTGTATAAGCACTTGGGGCACAATTTTGGGGGCTTAGTGCTTTTTTAACGTACTCGATCGTACACAATTTTTTTACTAAAAACTAAATAAGCGCCGCCTGGTGGCCATAATGGTAAATATCTTTTTTATCATAAATTGATATAGAGAACTTTAACGTTAACGCGATCGAGTTCCTACGTTAAAAACTCGAACTAAGGCCTTTGACTAATGCGCGGCCCGAACATTCTTGGCAAAGACGTGTCTAGTCGCTTTCGGAGCTCTGTGGGACAATCCTATAAAAGAAACAGGTATTTGCCATCAAAATGGTTTCAAGCTCGCTTACCGCTATGAATAGATTTAATTTCGAAGGTAATTTCGAAGATTACGTCTTCGTTTATAAGCTTTCTGTATGGGGTGTGTGTGTGTGAAAGACATCTCTGAACAGTTTAGCATCTGATTAACATTTTTTCTGTATAGAGAATTCTGCCGACCAGTACCAGTAGGGATAATGCCAGGGTAAAAAAAAAAACTATTTAGTCTGTCAGTTTTTTTTTATGTGAGCCTATACTGTTCATTGAATTAAAATTTAATTTAATTGTCCATGGAATTAGATTAGATTTTGTTATAAGATTATCAGTTAATTAGCAAAAAAAAAATATTGACAACGATAAAACACATCAAAATTCAGGACTAGTGACGTCACTTTTAACTAAAACGTGACGTCACGCGAAATTTCAACGCACTGTATCGTCGTTATTTTTTTTGGTTAAGTAATAAAAGAAAAAATATGTGTTCATTAATTGCTTAACAATAATTTTCGTTATAATCACTATTGCATAACAGGTACTGAACAGTTAAGAGATTTTTATGAATTTTGGGTTCGAGCCCAGGCAGGCGCTTTACTTTGTGTAAATTATTTCATCACCATCTCAAAACGGCGAAGGAAACATTGTGAGGAAACCGGCATGTCCTAGAACCAAAAATTCGAAGACTTGAGACATCTGCACTGGGCCCGCGTGGTGGATTGCAGCCCATTCTCTCTCACAAGGAGGAGGCCTGTATCCCAGCAGTGGGAACATTAATAGGCTGATGATGATGATGATGACATGACTATAAAGGTGATGACCATTGATATGACTACTTTAGTAGTAAAGTAGTCATATCAATGGTCATACTTCACTGTAGAGTGAAGTATGAAAAAAGAAGTCATATTGCGACAAGCCCAAAAAAATGGGGTAAGGTCAAAACAATGATGTTGATTTCAAGGTTTTTGGCAGTATAGAGATTAAATATAGTTTGTTAAGGGCCTTCTACCGCTTTAGTGCCGTAAAACGGTTACTTTTTAAAGCATATCTACTCCTTAGTATAGCCGTTACTAAGGAGGTGATATGGTTTAAAAAGTAAAAGGTTCAAAGGTTTGAAAAAATATATATATTTATTATTGATTCATGTACATTATTTTTGAAACTTGTTTTTTTCGTGTAACTAATAGTTTTGCTTTAAAATATAATTAACAACAGGATATTTTTTCGCTAATATTGGATACTCCTCCAAAACAACTTGGATGTTTAAATACATTTTTACACAGATAAATTTATGGCTAGAATTTCATCATAACTAAAATAGCATATGTAAATCAAAACAACAAAACTGCCCAAAATAAGGTTCAATGTTGATATTCTGGCTCCGAGTGGGCGCACGGCCAGTACCACGTTAAAATTGGGGAATATATACACCTTAAATATTGTTGTCTAAATTATCAATCTCCAAAGGACACTGTGATTGACATAATATTGAATTAAATTCGTGAACGGAAATGGGACATTCAAGGTTATGTCAGGAGGACTTAACGTCTTTGAGATATGAAGACGAGATAATCTAAATCATGGGATCGGTTTGAATTTTGAAATAATTGGTTCCCTGTGTAGTACCTACTGTTATCTGTCTGTAAAGATGAATGCTTATTTTTTTATTTATTTTTTATTTATCTATAGGCTCGCGTTTGACCACTATCTCGCCTGATGGTAAGTGATGATGTGGTCGACGGTGAAGCACGCTTGCCTAGAAGTAACCTATTCACTCTTGACTTAAAGAGGTTGTAGCTATCGGGAAACAGACTCTGGCAGGGAATTCCACACCTTAGCTGTACATAATATATTTCCAAAACTTTTAGTGCGTATGGGTGGTATGTCCATCATGTACCGATGGCGCATCGCCATATGTCTTGTAGTCCGAACGCCCGCCGTACAGTGAAGTCAAGAGCATTAACCAACACGCTTGCTCAAGATG
Organism: Orthosia gothica; assembly: GCA_949775005.1. Taxonomy (NCBI): domain Eukaryota; kingdom Metazoa; phylum Arthropoda; class Insecta; order Lepidoptera; family Noctuidae; genus Orthosia; species Orthosia gothica. The sequence goes on from OX459068.1 coordinate 8,234,951, forward strand.
GATTGGCGATTTCAAACTATACGTCCAGGTTTCCTCACGATGTTTTCCTTCACCGTTGTCAATGATATCCAAGATAAATCTGATCAAAATAAATACATAGTTAAGTACCTTTTAAAATTAACACTATACAGTGGAGCTAATTATGACGTAAAGCAAACTTTTTGAAACTCCAAAAGAAACTTTTCTTAAAAAAAATATTGTTTTTAGGTAATGCTAAACCTATATACCTATCATCATCATCATCATTATATCAGCCGAAAGACGTCCACTGCTGGACATAGGCCTCCCCCAAGCGTCGCCACATTGACCGGTCCCGTGCGTCTCGCAACCAGCGGATTCCCGCATCCTTCACCAGGTCATCGGTCCACCTGGTGGGAGGCAATCCAACGCAACGTCTTCCGGTTCACGGTCGCCACTCCAGAACCTTTCTGCCCCATCGGTCATCCGTTCTGCGAGCAATGTGCCCCGCCCACTGCCACTTAAGTTTGGCAATTCTTCGGGCTAAGTCGGTAACCCTGGTTCTCTTACGGATCTCTACATTTCTGATTCGATCACGCAAGGTAACGTCGAGCATAGCCCTCTCCATTGCCCTTTGAGTGACTATAAGCTTTCTGATGAGGCCCATTGTAAGCGACCACGTCTCAGAGCCATATGTCATCACTGGCAACACGCACTAGTCACAGACTTTTGTCTTGAGAAACTGTGGTAAGTTGGACGAGAAGACACCGCGCAACTTCCCGAACGCTGCCCAGCCGAGTTAGATTCGACGGTTGATCTCTTTCTTGAAGTTGGCCGTACCCAACTGGATCGTTTGTCCCAGGTAGACATAGTCGTCCACAACTTCGAGTGTAGAGTCTCCAACCTTGATAGGAGTGGGTGTAACATGGGCATTCAACATCACCTTGGTTATTCCATGTTCATTTTCAGACCCACTCTTTTGGAAGCTCTACTGAGGTCATCGAGCATTGATATATACCTATCTAAGAAAAATATTATTCCTCTTACCAATATTGCTGTCCTTTAAAAGACAACTGTTAACAATCAATGACTTCCCCCAAAACCAATAAAAGACGGATAAAATAATATCCCTACTACACCTAATTCGACTTCTAAATCTATTGACAGATAGAAAAAAATAGAATAGAAAACAAAGCCAATGGAGCGTACATATGGGTACAGGCTCATGTTACCGGTAAAAGCTTTTGATCAAGGCAGCAGTGATAGAATGTGTTTTAGGTTAGGTACAGTCAACAAGAGGAATTGGTGTCTAGCTTCAACTAGTTTTTAACGAAATCAAACTTTATTTACTTAAGAGAGCCCTTCCCGGTCCGTCTATCATCAACGGGAGCATTGTCGAAAAGCTTGTTGTTTCATCCAGAGTAATGTTTGAAAAAGAGGCAAAGCGAAAAGAGATTGATAGTGAAATATAGTGTTCGAAATAAGCCTAATAAGTTTATGAAATAAATACTTGTCATTTAGAATCTCCATTACATGTGCAAGGTTTGTATCAAGATGTTTTCTATACTTTTACAATTTATGAGTACATTATGAACGGCCAAAGTTCAGAAAAAAAATATCCAAAACAGCAGATTTTTGGGGGCTTATACTGATTTTTTTTCTCGATTTTTTTTTTTTGTCTTCAATAGAAATCTAGATATAGTGCACTAAATACCAATAAGTTCAAAAAAATCAAAGATAGATGTGTTACAACGGCATAATCACGTACCAGCGTTTGTATGAAAAGTATGACGGGTTGGCCGCTCTTAAGAAAAAGCTGCAAATCAGTGAAGTCCCTGACCCTGTGCTATGTGATTGACCGGTGCTACAGGAGCCAGTGCTCTGTCCCCACAGTTTTTTTTAAAATTCAAAATGATGTTGTAAGAGTTAGTATTGAATGGATATTTGATATGCAATCACGCCTTGGCGGCTGAGCGAATTTGAATCAAATTTTGAAACATGGGTAGACCAAGGCCTGAAATCGGTTACCTATATTTTTATCCTGATATTGTCTTGTAGATTAAATAAATATTATTTTATACTGCTATTAGTGATTCCATACAGTAATTTTAGGAACTAGTAAAAGATCCTTTTTATTGGTACCAGGCCCTCCATACCCACGTGAGTAAGTAACGAAATATTATCAGAAAAATGTCATTTAAGTAAAATCTCTTCCCATCACAGCTTCGCTTCTCTATAAGTAACTAGCGGACGACTCGTGGTTTCACCCGCGTAATTCCCGTTCCCGTGCGAATACGGGGATAAAAATGGTTTATGTCACCTGGGGATAGTGTAGCTTCCCAACGGTGAAAGAATTTTTGAAATCGGTCCAGTAGTTTTTAAGTTTATTCGTTACATACAAAAATACGAATCTTTCCTCTTTGTAATATTATTATATATACGGACTAGCTGTTCCCCGCGGCTTCGCTCCCGTGGGCCACCCCACAGGACCCGTTTTCGGGATTAAAAAATAGCCTATGTCACTCAGGAATAATGTAGCTACCATTGGTGAAAGAATTTTTAAAATCGGTCCAGTAGTTTCGGAGCCTATTTGGTACAAACAAACAAACAAAAAAATCTTTCCTCTTTATAATATTGGTATAGATAAAGTTGTGTCCGATGGTGACAAACGCCGCACAGAGGCTTCACGGTCTCCTTATTACAGGCGTAATGACTTCCTTCAGCGGTCTGTAGCCAACGGGCATATATTTTCGCTTGTTTATTAATAGTTCTATTAATAATACTAAATGCCTCTAGGTATGGGTAATAAGGAATGGATCAGATGATTGTTTTAGGTATTGATAAGGCAGTAAGAAATAGTTATTTATGCTACAAGTGCGGAAGGTAGGTGATTTCGATGAGTGGATAAATCGACACGAGTCGGAAATCATCTTACGTACGTGTATCATACAACATTTTACTATGCATTGTGCTAGGAAATAAAAAAATATATTTGAACCAAGCAAGAAATTAATAAAATGGCGGGCATATTCAAGCGCGTTCAGCATATCCACAGATTAACTAATAGTTCCTCGGGCATATATTACTGCGCATGTGCAAATAGCTGTCACATCGTAACGCAATAAGGCACGAGCAAAATAAACGTTCTGCCAAACATATTAAATGAATATTTAAAATTAATTTATTGATCAAAATCTAAATCTAGAGTAATTAAAACGCCTAAAATGAAGTATTAGTTTTATTTTACCTTTTATATGAATGACAATCTGTACATAACTAATTTGTAAAACTTTTCTAAAATAATAAAAACTCTATGCGTCGGGCTGACGTTGGAGTTAAAAATTAAAAAAAAATACAGGAAAGTAAACAGCACTAGTGAAAACAAGTTACACTTGCCGCACAGTTTGGCTGCTTGGAAAACGCTCTTTTCGAGGACATGCATTGTAAATATATTTTCTTATAATATTACTTAGATTTAACATAAAATACATACTAATACATACATAGTTACAGTGAAAGGAAATGCTCTTTTACCATTTTTTTTATGTACGCAATGTTTTCGCACGCCCACTATGTTCTAGGACAGTTATTTAAAATCTGTATAAAAAATAAGTTAAAAAACTATAACTCGACCACTGAAAAATACAGATAGGTAGTTTAGGTTGGGCAGGTAGGGTAGGCAGTTGACGGGAGCGAAACCATCCGCACAGCTAGTATTAAATAAATATCAAAGTAGAATGAAAAGTGCAACAAACGCAAACAAGATCGATAAGTACATTATTTATTTATGTAAATGTTGTCTTACAAAACTTCAGTAAGAAATAAGAACGGATTCCCCCGCAGTTGACCGCGATATCAGACCGTTTCTATGCTAATTCCTACACTTGCTTGCAAATATATTTCTGTAAATTGGGTTTTTTGTACACATGAATTGTGTGTTTACTATAGAATTCGAGTAGATACATATAATATACCAATATTATAAAGAGGAAAGATTTTTTTGTTTGTTTGTTTGTACCGAATAGGCTCCGAAACTACTGGACCGATTTTAAACAATCTTTCACCAATAGAAAGCTACATTATTCCTGAGTGACATAGGCTATTTTTTAATCCCGAATTCGGGTCCTATGAAGTGGTCCACGGGAGCGAAGCCGCGGGGAACAGCTAGTAATATACAAAACAAATAGGCATCCGTTTTATCATTACATTCTCCACTTTGAATTTGTTCTTCTTTTTAACATTCAATATGTATAGTAAACTATTAGGAGTCAAAATTATTACAACATATTATATATCAGATGTTAATCTTAAACTGCATAAAAGATAGCTGTATCTCTGCGACAGCTGTCAGTATCAATACAGTGACAATAGCGCTTGACAAGCTAACAATAACGTATACGTCAGTTTGACATATGTCACAGAGATCAAGCTATCTCTTATGAAGTATAGTGAGTCCTACTCAAAATAAACCAAATAACGAATATAATCATTTTGAAATAAAAATTCACTTAAAAAAAACATCAGGCTCAGCTCGGTAATCAACTTTTTACGATGAGAATTTTGTGATGCTCTCATATATCAATTTAAATAACATAAATGCAGAGGCCATGTATATTTTTGGCATAGGTAGTTTCAGTATTTTTTTTTAATTGTCTTATAATATTGGGAATTTTATTCATCCCACACTTCGGGAGGCTGGAACACGCCGCCTACGCTACACACACATCTGCGTGACCCACACGGCATCGGTGTGTGAGTGCGCAACATGGCGGCGACGCGGCGCGGCTCGGCGAACGGACTCGACCGCGACAGTTGACGCCTCTTCCTAAAATCTCATTTGTTTGTCCGGGACAGTTTACATCTGTAAAGAAACGGCGTAGTAAAAAAAAAAGAAAGTAAAGTTCACTCATTTCAACCAAGAACTAACACCCTCTTTTTAATAAATCAATGGCTAACACCCAGTTTTTGGAGCCTAAAGAGACGCAGATTAATGTGACAAATTGACTAACACGTCTTACTTGCATATTGTGGTATGAATGTTCAATCGCATCACATGACTTGCATTTAATTTGTTGCTTTGATCATTTCTTTCAAGAACCTGATTCAGAATACTGATTGCATAACGCAATCGAACGAAATTCCAAATCCATTGATTCAAATATTTAAAAATTCGTCTGCTTGACAACGTTAAACACTCAATGAATGAATACTGTTGAATTGACACAAAAATAAACCGACTTCTAAAGCAAAACTCTAAAAAGTGCAAAAATTACTTTCGTTTCGAAAGTCGGTGTTGAAAAACGATAAAAACAAGAGGTACCAAACACACCGACTTCCGAAACGAAAGTGAAAAAGATTTTGTTTCTCCCTTTTTAGTTTTAGTACACTATTATTAAAAAGTGAGCAAAGGCTATAGTAAGGTACCTAAAGGATTGATTAAATACCCATAATAAATTAATTTACTACACATTCGTGGTGTTTGTCGCTAAGGAATTCGGTTGTAAATTTCATATCTTGAAAACTTCTTAACCGATTTTGATGACACTTGTACTGTGTCCTAAGTTCAGAAATACGATATACGAGAATGATCACGATCGGATAAGTAGTTTCGGAGATATGCGTGGACAAAAATACATACATTCAAACAGATATACATACACTTATTTTCTTTCCATTGTCACTAACTTGGACCAAAGGAACAAATGCATTGCTGTCTTCCTCGATTTGGCTAAAGCCTTTGACACAGTCTCTATCCCGCACCTACTCAAAAAGCTGGAAGAGATTGGTGTTAGGGGTGTACCTTTGAAACTATTGCAGGACTACCTTACCGAAAGGAAACAAAGAGTTCGAATAGGCCAGGTGCTGAGCGATGAGGCTCATGTCGATTTCGGTGTGCCTCAGGGCAGCATACTTGGCCCAACTTTGTTTTTGATCTATATCAACGACCTCTGCCGTCTTCAGCTTAACTGTGGACATATTATTACTTTCGCAGATGATACTGCCCTCTTTTTCAGTGGGCAGACTTGGGAGGAGGTTTTTAACACTGCTCAAAGTGGTTTTAGCAAAGTCTGCAAATGGTTGCAAGCGAATATTTTGACACTAAACGTTAACGAAACTAAATACGTTGCTTTTGCACATAGGTTAAATCTACTGCCTCCATCATATTTTAATATATCCTACCATGTATGTGTCCTAGGCGCTTCCTCGTGCTCTTGTCCTAATCTTCAGCGAGTCGATGATATCAAATATCTTGGTATCATAATAGATCAATGCTTAATATTCAAGCCACATCTTAAAGTCCTTGCAACCTGCTTGCGTAAACTCATTTATATATTTAAAACACTGAGACACATAGCGGACCGACGGGTTACCAAGATGGTCTACGATGCCTTGTGTCATTCCCTTATCGACTATTGCATTATATCCTGGGGAGGAGGCGCAAAGACTCATCTGATTGAAGTCGAAAGAGCGCAGCGTGCAATTCTCAAGGTTGGCGCTGGTCTCCCCTACCGATATCCTACTGTAGAACTTTTCAAAGATTGGGATGTTCTTACGGTTAGGCAAACTTTCGTATTGCGTACGGTGCTCAAAGAACATTCTTTGTTGCAATTCGACCCAAAGCTTCAGTTGGATAAGCGCCGGAGAGGTAGGGTATGCCAAACCCAAATTGCAAAATCTGCACGTTCACGTCAATTCTTTTTCTTCTTCGGACCTTATTTATACAATAAATTGAATGATATCCTCAACATCTATTCCCGGACTAAATATAATTGTAAGGTATTGCTAACTACATATCTTAAGGCTCTGGACTACGAGGGAACCGAGAAATTACTGACCCCTATGAAATAAATGCTAAGGCTTGTCAAACAAAACATCCCCTCAGCTGCTTTGCTCCTTTAACCATTGCGCACCTCACACTAAGATCATTCCCACAACACATAACCTCAAGCTCTTAAACAACATCACACACATACACAAATTTACTTTATTCATGCTCACTCTGTTACATAATAAAAATCTATTAACTAAACCTTTAGAACTTATTGTATATTATTTTATCTTTTTCACTGTCTTTCCTTGTATTTCCTTATTGTGGGTAATTTGTATTTTAAACTGTTATCATATTTCTCTATCATCCATGTCTATGAAGCCAAACTTTATTGCAAAGGAGATGTTCCAGAAATGTATGGAGCCTGGGCCAGCTCTATGTACACTTTATGTAAAAATTGCTGTATATTATAGTAACTGTTTTTAGGGTTCCGTACCCAAAGGGTAAAAACGGGACCCTATTGCTGAGACTCCGCGGTCCGTCTGTCTGTCTGTCTGTCTGTCTGTCACCAGGCTGTATCTCATGAACCGTGATAGCTAGACAGTTGAAATTTTCACAGAAGATGTATTTCTGTTGCCGCTATAACAACAAATACTAAAAACAGAATAAAATAAATATTTGAGTGGGGCTCCCATGCAACAAACGTGATTTTTTTGCCGTTTTTTATGATAATGGTACGGAACCCTTCGTGCGCGAGTCAGACTCGCACTTGGCCGGTTTTTTTTTATTGTTAATTTTCTTTAATTTCACTTCGTTTCAATGTAAACTCAAATTAACTTTGTCAAGTAGAGCAACACAATTTACAATTAATCATGGTGGGTCAGATCAGCAGTAATCGAAAAAAGTCATTTTGACATTGACGGTATGCGAAGAATGACATTTTGACAATGACAGTATGCGCTGAATGTAATTTTGACAATGACATTTGTTGGACGTGTCATCGTAATATCTGCGTCAATAAAAACAACACTAATTCAATTGCAATAGAGAAGCAATCAATTAATGTCCGTAGTAGTAAAACAATCACTTAAAACTCCGAAACATATCCAATTCAAAGTCAAAGCAAAGAATGACTCAAATAAGTCACTTCTTAAAACTGTCAAAGTCGTCAGACATCATGTCAAACACAACTGTCACGGCTGCCCTAAAAATAGGATTATCTGATTAAAAAACTATAAATTATCATTTTTGTTACTCCTGTACCCTTCTTCAAATTAATTTGTTAGTATTTTTATGGAATTCCCCTATTTTTTACCCGACTGCCAAAGGAGGGTAATGTGTTTATCAGTCTATGTATGTATGTATGTTTGTTCCTATGTGGCGTTCCAGAGACCAAACGCGTTGGCCGATTTTGATGATTCATACGTCAATCGATTCGTCTTAACCCTGCGAGTGTCATAGGCTACGTTAAAATTGGACAATCGAAAAATGGCGGATTTTGGGCGCCATATTGTGGGGTCCCAAATTTTTTTTTCTTCCAAACCCAGTGTGTGGGGTATCAAAATAAAGGGTTTTAAGAGGTGATTTCAAAAATATATAACACTTATATGTTTAAATGTATCTAATTCGAAAAAAACTTAACTAAAAACTTATAAATAAAAAAAGTTAAATCAAAAAATCAAAAAACCCGACTGCTTCAAAAGCGAACTAAAAAGACGTAAACAAGGAAAAAAACATGCTGTGCAGGCGGAGGATACACCAGATTTTGGTCAACCAGCCCGCGAACATCCACCGACTGCACAGCATGTTTTTTTCCTTGTTTACGTCTTTTTAGTTCGCTTTTGAAGCAGTCGGGTTTTTTGATTTTTTTATTTAACTTTTTTTTCCTATTTATCTATGTAGTGTACATAGTGATGGCCCAAAATCGAACATCTCCTTTATTTTCTTGTATCCAAGCTGTCAATCAGTGTGTCATGATGGGCTTTTAGTCGCGGGGGGGACCTGGTGACCTGTAAAACAGGTTCTTGTTGAAACCTATCACAGGCACCAGTCTCTCACAAAGTTATACCCTGGTTTAAACTGCAAGGCATAGAATTTAAGAAACTTTGTGAAGAGAAAATAAACGTTTTATAGTATTTATATTACTTATGAAATTTGGCAAACGTGTTCAGAACCCAATAGATAGAGTAGCATATGTGAATATTGTGTAATTCCAACAATATTACATACATACGTGTCGAATTGATTACCTACTTTCTTTTGAAGTCGGTTAAAATTTAAGGAACTGCGATCGTTTGTGTGAATTTGTCTGCCACGTAATTACCCTATGGATGTTAACATTTTGTCTTATTACAGAAGAAACCACTATGATATTTAAAGTGAAAACTCATCAAAACTTTTCTTCCAGGTGTACAGAGCAGTAGACTTCTACTACATAGTGGAATCCAGGACGGTGTATCCCAACTTCTGGCGCGTCATCAACCTCATCCACATCCTGCTCATCCTGGCGCACTGGTTCGGCTGCTTCTACTTCTTGCTGTCAGAAGCGGAGGGGTTCCAGGTCAGTACTTACATTGTATTTAAATTCTGTCGTACATATTAACCTGGATATGACGCATTAATTACGTCCGTAAGGTTTAAAGCTACCCCCATCAAGGATACCTGAATATATTTTAAGATTTTTTCAAATATTCATATGCATAGTCATGTTTTGCCTTGATATGAACTATTCGTCTGGATTTGGACATGTTCACCGGTATGTTTACTCCGAAATTTGTTTTGCGACGAATGACGATCTTGTGCTCCACGCTCTCCCATTGTCAAATCGACGACAGCAAAGACAAAGCGCGGGATAAATGATTAAATAACGTACTCAAAATATCAAAAGTAAAATATATTGTACTGTTTTATAGTAACGGTCCACACAAAATAGGTCTGCGGTCCGGATCTGGACCACGGTTCACCATTTGGTTACTGCTATGGTGATTTGAAATGCCAAAATGGCAAAAGGCCTTCATCACATGAAAGAAAGAAAGAAAGAAAGAAAGAAAACTTGTTTATTTGGCACACACAGATACACACAATGTACAAATGGAAAAAGAATTTAATAAAAACAATTACATACATAGTGTGCCCCGCGGCTGCGCCAAAAAGGTCCAGTTCAGCAAAATGCCAGACAACTGGGAGTTGCCTGACGCTGGTTTTCAACTGAACCTTACGTTGAACATTACAACAGACATTTCAACAGCGTTTGACCGCCGTGCTTTCGATGTTAAAATCTAGGGCCTCAGACATGATCAGACCATAAGACCATGGTTATTACTTGGTCATGAGCTTATGGCTTATGGACCATAAGCTCTTAGAGTATAATATAGCTAATAATAAATTTGTTTTTTTGTATAAGTTATCTTATATATCCCTATCCCTTCATCATTTCAGCCGAAAGACGTCCACTGCTTGACATAGGCCTCCCCCAGGCGTCGCCACATTGACCGATCCCGTACGTCTCGCATCCAGCGCCTTCCCGCAACCTTAACCATGTCATCGGTCCACCTAGTGGGAGGCCTTCCAACGCTTCGTCTTCCGGTTCGCGGTCGCCACTCCAGAACTTTTCGGCCCCATCCAGAACTTTTCGGATCCGTTCTGCGAGCAATGTGCGCTGCCCACTGCCACTTAAGTTTGGCAATTCTTCGGGCTATGTCGGTAACTTTGGTTCTCCTGCGGATGTCATCATTTCTGACGTGATCACGCAAGGAAATTCCGAGCATAGCCCTCTCCATTGCCCTTTGGGTGACTTTAAGCTTTCTGATAAGGCCCATTGTGAGCGACCACGTCTCGGTCCCATAGGTGATCACTGGGAACACACACTGGTCATAGACTTTTGTCTTGAGACACTGCGGTAAATTGGACGAGAAGATACCACGCAACTTCCCGAACGCCGCCCAGCCGAGTTGGATTCGACGGTTGTGTTGGTTTCTCGAAGTTGTACCTACCCAACTGGACCGTTTGTTCCAAGTAAACATAATCGTCAACAACTTCGAGTGTAGAGTCTCCGATCTTGATAGGAGTGGGTGTTACATCCCTATCCCTTACTCACACTCAAAATAACCTTATTCTAAGAGCTTATAGTCACCCCCCTGGTCTTAAATATACCTCTCAAATGAGCCACTTCCCACACTTTTTCTGGAGCAAAATAGTGATCGTTCACGGACGTCACGAGTATGGGCCACAAAACGAAAAATTTTTAAGTAGTTGGCAGTTTATTGTGCCATTTTTTTTCCGCAAGATGCGGAAGCACTGGGAGGCGTCAATAATATGTTACTTTTGACGTTCACAAAATGTTGATTTTCACAGACTATATGTATACTGTGACAGTAAAATATATGGATCAAGCAATCCTGGATTGGTTATTTCCGAACTTCTTTAACATGAACATTATTATGTAAGGTACTTCTGTTGCCAAGAATGTGTTACTAATTTTAAGCTAGAAAGTACAGGAATATAATTCTACCCAGATAAAATCATCGCCGAAATAGGTTTAAAATGTAACTTAGTAATATCAAATTCACTTTCACGCTTCGTAAGCCATTTCTCTGAATAAAATTCACGCCAGCTAAAACATTTTCAAAGAGCCGATTTTTGCCGAGATACGTATAAGTAAGAACTAGATATTACATTAAAAACGTATAGGTACTTTAGTTTTTATGTGTACTTCATGTTCTATGTAAACTTACTTACATATATATGTGACTAAGTGTTTTATCAGTGCAATAAGTAAAAAATAAAAGTCAAGTCATATCGGGCAATGTCATGAATACTAATATAAACTTCTATATTTATCACATTGTCTGGTCATTATGAATATTGCTACGTAACGGTTGGGCAATTCGATAATTATGGTCAATAAATTAGTCCTAGAGCGAGCGAAGCGTGCTCGGAATTTTTGGCCACCCTGACATTTTTGGTTACTTTAGACCCTGCAGACAGAAATGGGCACCTCCGTCGACTTTGTTGCTTAAATAGTAATCGTACTTATCTATTCTATATTAAAATCAATGTCAACATTAAAATGATTAGAAAAACATATTGTTTTATTACCCTGCCCAATAAGTTATTGGCATTATTCAGAAATCCCGATTATTTTAATTGTTTCAATAGTTTTCAGCATATTGCCTACTCATATTGGGCATTTTTGTAATTGTTTAGGCATTATGAATAATGCCGTATTAATCACTTGAATCCATAACGTATACAGGTCATAACTAGTTACATATCCACACCAATAATAAATAGTACTCTAGGCCGAATTTTGACCACGGCGACTAATATCAGTGGAGACAATACGTCAGCGCGGGACTCGGGAGATATTAAAGTGCACAAGTGTGTGCACGAGCACTGATGCACTATCTGTTGCCTCACTCTCACACGCACATCCATACTAATATTATAAATGCGAAAGTAAATCTGTCTGCCTGTTTGTTTCACGCCTAAGGGCTTGTCCCCATCACCACGTCACGACGTGGTCAATGTCCTGGAATGGAGTGGTGCCATGACGCGGCACGTTGACGTGACATGATGAATTAGGTTACCGTGTCGTATGAATGCATGTCTAGAAGCCGCAACGTTACACGATGTCGTGCTTTGTATAATTCCGGTAAATGTTTCACTCATGAACCTGTGAAATAGCATTCTATTTCTAGACATTCCTCAACCAGTGACGTCAATTAACCAGAATCAATAATCACTACTAGTCGCTAATACAATTAAAATCAACGAAACGAGTGCATCGCCACGTAACCACTTCTGACGGTATCTGACGCGTCGTTCCATGGCGACGCTGCCGTACCGTGCATTAGCAGGTCACGTCAACGTGCCGCACCGTGACACCACACTGTTGCACGTTGACAACGTCATAACGTGACATGATGGGGACAAGCCCTAAACTGCTGAACAAATGATGAATTTTAGGATAAAAGTAGAATGAACCTTGGTGAAGGACTTAGGATACTCTTTTTCCCCAGAGTACGTTCACGCGAGCGTACTCGCTGGCAGAATCTAGTGTGCTTAAAAGATCTACTCGGACTTATTCACCAGATTGCTTATGCGTAATATATATTTTCTGATTAGATTCGTAAAGGACGAAGGTATGTCATCTTATATTCACGATTTCAATTCGTTTGCCTCTTATGAATATAAAATGATTGCGGGTGAAACGTGTATTGACACATTTTTGTCCGTCAAATGACTTTCAAGGGACACATTTTGAATAAGTAGTATGTTATATTCGGGTTTCGAATACGAAATTTGGGTACATGATTTGAGTAACTCTGGTTCGAAATGTACAGATTTAAATTAATAATATTTCACCACTGAGGGAAGAATCAATGGTTTTAAAAATTGTATCTCCTTTGATTTGTGTTCAGTTCATCTTGGACATCGCTGATAATGGAGAAGGAAAACTTCGTGAGGAAACCTGGACTTAAAACTTCTTTAAATGAGAAGAGGCTTTTGCCCTGCGGCACGATAGTAACAGGCTGATAAATTTGTTGTGTCAGGTTCAAGCATATTATTTCTTTCAATTCAATTCAATTTTTATGTTTATCGGACATTGGCAAAATCATCGACGAACATTCGATGATTTTGCCAATGTCAAGGTAGTTGGTGATAGTCGGTTTACTATTAAGAATACTTTGTATAACTATTGATCAGTGTTTGTAACGTTGACCTCCATTGTTCACCATATATTATTTCTTTATTTAGAAAGAAATCGTGTTTACAAGAAGACACACTCGCTCGTTTCGTTCGTAACTTTTCGTTTTTTTAAAAAAAACGTTGCCTCACACTAGGAATATCTTCCTGTATCGTGGGTGCGTTTAAAAAAACATATAAACTCACATACACAAACACCCAGAGCCGGAACAACTATCTGTAGGACATACAACAAAACAAACAATTCATTGAATGAATTGGGTTAAGGACAAAATAATGATTATGCTTTAGCACTATGGATATTCTAGCGTTGTCACTTGCCTTCACCTACGAAGGAAGTTAGCCCCTTGTTCCTTGATTTTAAATCAATAGGCCGATTTTTTCATTTACTAGAATATAATTTATTGTACCCCAAAAAAAGAAATTACACATATCTTTTATAACAACTATTGACTAAGTAACTGACAACTATTTTTTATTAAACTTCTATATTTACCCTCTCTTTTTTTATTTTTCGTCGATTTATTATGAATTTGTTTCGTTAATAATATCATAAGAACCAATTTTACAATTTAAACAATGTTTGCAAATTTTATGATTATGAACAATGTCTGTTCTCACAAAACAACCGAAAAAGTGTTCCGCATATTAGCGGCAGCATACATACCTACACACTTTTCGTTCATCTGACATTTCACTACAAGTCGAAAGGGATGGCTTGATAAAACCAACAAGGAAAATAACAAAAAACCCGACTGCTTAAAAAGCCAACTAAAAACATGTAAACAAGAAGAAAATCAAGCTGTGCAGTCGGAGGATACATATGCGCAAGTGGCTGACCAAAACCAGATGAATTTTGACGATGGCATTTTTTTTATATTGTTTTTTTTCAACAAAGCTTATCGCTCTTCGCCATGCGTGACATAGACTAAAGACTATACAATAATACAATGCGCGTTCTCATAACATATCTGTTTACTAGAATATCATTGATTATGAATCTTTTAGTTCTAAACGATGCTTTATAAAGTGTTGCCATATTTATTTGTTTAGCCCGTTAAACTGGGTGAGATTAATCTTTATGACTGTGTTATTTGATTCGTTTGGCTATAGGATATCTCTCCACTCAGTGTGCCTTTTGCAAAGGCCTCCACCAGTAGTTTCCATTGCTTCCTGTCTCAAGCAGCTCTCCTCCATTTGGGTCCTGTAGTAAGTTTCAGCTCATCTTCCAGCGCATTTGTTGTCGTCCTCGACATCTCTTGCCAACTCTTGGATACCAATTCGTTGTAATTTGGCTCCACTTTTATTGTAAAGATCTCAACATGTGGCCGGTCCATCTCCATTTTTGTAGGTCTATTTTTTCTGTTGCCATATTATATAATGATTACATAAATTTATAACCACTTACACATTTTACTACGAATTAAAATAACAATCTGTAAGATGTAAAAAATTTAATGCATGAATTAAAAGTCCTTTTTTAAATGTATTTTTAATAGTATTTTTCTTTATATTTCCACCCCTACTACTAGTAACCTCAAGCTCAATCGCTTCAGCTCCACCTCCGCAAGCGCCTCTGTAAATTGACCTCCGTTACATCCCTCGTAACTTCTTATTGTAGTCCAACAGGGACCACTTAACACTAACGGTGACTAATACTGCTGACCATAATCATTACAATTGTTCGTACAAGTGTTATTAGCACACAAATGGATACTTACAATGTTCGAAGACATTTCTAAGTTGACTCTGGACTGTAATAAGAAGTAATGGACGCGGATAGGTACAATGTAACTGTTCATTTGGTGACAAATAAAGAAAAAAAACTTAATTCAAAAAATCAAAAAACCCGACTGCTTCAAAAGCGAACTAAAAAGTCGTAAACAAGGAAAAAATCATGCTGTGCAGTCGGAGGATACATACGTGCGAGCTGGCTGACCAAAACCAGATGTATCCTCCTCCTGCACAGCATGATTTTTTCCTTGTTTACGACTTTTTAGTTCGCTTTTGAAGCAGTCGGGTTTTTTGATTTTTTTAATTAAGTTTTTTTATGTATAACTTTTTAGTTCGTTTTTTTTTCGAATTAGATAATTTAAACATATAAGTGTTTTACATTTTTGAAATCACCTTTTAAAGCCCTTTATTTGGATACCCCACACGATGGATTTGGAAGAAAAAAAAAAATTTGGCCCCCACAATATGGCACCCAAAATCCGCCATTTTTCTATTATCCAATTTTAATGTAGCCTATGACACTCGCAGGGTTAAGACGCATCGATTGACGTATGAATCATCAAAATCGGCCAACGCGTTTGGTCTCTGGAACGCCACATAGGAACAAACATACATACATACATACATATACTGATAAACACATTACCCTCCTTCGGCAGTCGGGTAAAAAGGGAAGGTTGTTAAAAAGTAAAGATTTGTTTTGTAAACTTTCTAAAAATGAGGGTATTCTGAAATAATGTACTCTAAAGTCTGTTTTTAATCTCGGAGACAAAATTGACACATGCAAATGTAAAATTTATTTATGGGCTTATTAGTCCTCCTGAGGCATGTTATATAAAACTGTGGTAGTCTCAAATACTGTAATAGGTCTAAAAGGAGTTATATATTAAATACCTCAAGAGCCTTAGTAAGCCCTAAAAGAAGTAATTTGAAATTTGCATGTATCAACTTTGTGTCCTAGATTAAAAAACAGAATTTAGGTGGTAGCACTAAGATGTTAAGTCTGCCAAAATGCTTATGTTTTCTAACATATTTTGTTGATTGTTGACCTATGTTGCATTTTCAAAGGAAAGGGCCTCTTGGCAAAATGGCGCCAAGTGGTGTCGTGAAGTTCCCTGTCTTTTATTTAACACAAATATTCATTTTTCATCTTTCTAAATAGTTCTTATAAATAATAGGGGTTGAAGTATGAAATTGCCGTTTAATTGTAATAGGTACTTCGAATTGACATAGCACCTTCTTGTTTTGAGATTTCTGGGTGAAACTTTTTTCACATGGTACCTAAGAAGTTCTTCATTTAAAAAATGTGCAACATTCGATTATCGACTTTCAGTTGTTTTTTTTTATTCAGCTTAGACAAGAAAGATCGATACTTCGAAAATTCGAGTGATTTTTTAATACGAGTACCGACGCGGAACTAACGCGGCAGAAACAGCTCGTTATATCAATGTTGCGTTTGGAAAGGGGACTGCAAATGAACGCACCGTGCGATTTTGGTTTAAACGCTTTCGTGATGGCAACTTTGATTTGAAGAACGAACCACGTCGAAGACCCCACAGGTGAATAACAATGAATTGATAGAGATGGTGGAAGCCGAGCCGAGCCAAACTACCCAGGAATTAGCGGCATGGTTTAACGTTACCTTACCAACAATATTGACTCATTTGCGTAAATCAATTAAAAAAAATGCCGCAACAGTGTCCTAAAGCAAAGTTTACCAATAAAATGGTAATGGGAACTGTTTGGTAATCTCAGCATGGTGTTATTCACTATAGCTTTCTCCGATCTGGTATTCTGGTAAATTGAGTATGAATATATTTTAGCTTGACTAATACCAAACTATCTCTTCCACACTCCTGTTAATGTCCTTCCAAGTTTGATATTGAAAATACGACACTCAATTCCGTTGACGAGGGTCGCAGGTTCCTGACCGAGGTTCAGATTCGCCGGATCTTATGCCGCGGTTACCCATCTTAATGAAAATGGTGACCGCCGAAATATTACTCTTCACCTATGTCGGTAAATCCATCAGAGTGATTTATATAATCAAAGTGTATAGCTAACAGACATCTATCATCATCAATCTTTGGGGTACAGAGAAAGTCTATTTATATGTGTGACGAAATTTAAGTGCGTTAGTGCGTCTCTATATAAGTGACTATATTTAACTATAAACTTCCTTACAGCTTATTTTGCTGGACCTGCTTTCAAAAACTTTGACTGAGTATTTTTTTTTTACTATAGCACGACGTATTCTTGACACAATGAAGTACCCAACATAAAGTTGAAACTTTTGGTAAATACTTAACCTCACCGCAAGCAAAATAAGTTTTACAAACGTGTCTACGAAAAATTGGTTAACTAACTTAAAACTTAAGGCCTAGCATTAGGAATATCAAAAACTTGGTAAACAGCTTAAGGCCCAGCATTAAGACTACTATCAAAAACTTTTTAACTGACTTAAGGCCCAGCATTAGAAGTATCAAAAACTTGATAAATAGCTTAAGGCCCAGCATTAAGACTACTATCAAAAACTTTTTAACTGACTTAAGGCCCAGCATTAGAAGTATCAAAAACTTGATAAATAGCTTAAGGCCCAGCATTAAGACTACTATCAAAAACTTTTTAACTGACTTAAGGCTCAGCATTAGGAGTATCAAAAACTTG
Source organism: Orthosia gothica (assembly GCA_949775005.1). Lineage (NCBI taxonomy): Eukaryota > Metazoa > Arthropoda > Insecta > Lepidoptera > Noctuidae > Orthosia > Orthosia gothica. Next base: position 8,252,787 of record OX459068.1, read on the forward strand.
ATAAATAGCTTAAGGCCCAGCATTAAGACTACTATCAAAAACTTTTTAACTGACTTAAGGCCCAGCATTAGAAGTATCAAAAACTTGATAAATAGCTTAAGGCCCAGCATTAAGACTACTATCAAAAACTTTTTAACTGACTTAAGGCCCAGCATTAGAAGTATCAAAAACTTGATAAATAGCTTAAGGCCCAGCATTAAGACTACTATCAAAAACTTTTTAACTGACTTAAGGCTCAGCATTAGGAGTATCAAAAACTTGATAAATAGCTTAAGGCCCAGCATTAAGACTACTATCAAAAACTTTTTAACTGACTAAAGGCTCAGCATTAGGAGTATCAAAAACTTGATAAATAGCTTAAGGCTCAGCATTAGGAGTATCAAAAACTTGTTAACTAACTTGAGGCCCAGCATTAGGAGTATCAAAAACTTGTTAACTAACTTAAGGCCCAGCATTAGAAGTATCAAAAACTTGATAAATAGCTTTAGGCTCAGCATTAGGAGTATCAAAAACTTGTTAACTAACTTAAGGCCCAGCATTAGAAGTATCAAAAACTTGATAAATAGCTTAAGGCTCAGCATTAGAAGTATCAAAAACTTGATAAATAGCTTAAGGCCCAGCATTAGGAGTATCAAAAACTTGTTAACTAACTTAAGGCCCAGCATTAGGAGTATCAAAAACTTGTTAACTAACTTAAGGCCCAGCATTAGGAGTATCAAAAACTTGTTAACTAACTTAAGGCCCAGCATTAGGAGTATCAAAAACTTGTTAACTAACTTAAGGCCCAGCATTAGGAGTATCAAAAACTTGTTAACTAACTTAAGGCCCAGCATTAGGAGTATCAAAAACTTGTTAACTAACTTAAGGCCCAGCATTAGAAGTATCAAAAACTTGATAAATAGCTTAAGGCTCAGCATTAGGAGTATCAAAAACTTGTTAACTAACTTAAGGCCCAGCATTAGGAGTATCAAAAACTTGTTAACTAACTTAAGGCTCAGCATTAGAAGTATCAAAAACTTGATAAATAGCTTAAGGCTCAGCATTAGGAGTATCAAAAACTTGTTAACTAACTTAAGGCCCAGCATTAGGAGTATCAAAAACTTGATAAATAGCTTAAGGCTCAGCATTAGAAGTATCAAAAACTTGATAAATAGCTTAAGGCTCAGCATTAGGAGTATCAAAAACTTTTTAACTGACTTAAGGCCCAGCATTAGAACTATCAAAAACTTGTTAAATAACTTAAGGCCCAGCATTAGGACTATCAAAAACTTTTTAACTGACTTAAGGCCACGCATTAGGAGTATCAAAAACTAGAAAAAATGTCATCATCATCATCGTCACTAGGCTTTTTCTACCAATATTGAGGTTGGCTTCCATTATTACGACAAAATCAAACAAACACGATCTAATAACAAGGATATGAAAAGGATCAGAACTTTCCAAAAAGTTACATGAGTGTTGAACCATATCAAAATTATGTAAATACAAACAACGGTGGTCAGGAAGTTTGTTTTATATTATAAACATATAAACAACAATCATGTGTTGGTATATAAGAACACGGTCAGGTACTTTAGCACCATAATAGTTTGTATACTATTCAATGTAGTGTGAAAATTTTGTACCTACTTTTCAGCAAAACTTGCACAGAAACCTGGACCTAATGGTTTGGAAGTGCCAAGTTGCTTTTAGGAAGTGCAGTGATCAATTCTCGTTTATTTTCTGTCTGACAAAAGGCATTTTTCTCGTTCTCATACAGTTGCTGGTTTATGTATTAACAAAAACTAGATTTTCTTCGTGAATGTAGGTTTGTGTATTTGTAAGTAATCTGCATTTCAACACGATTTCAGCCAACTAAACAGGTTACTTTTTAAACCATTGGCTAGATATTTTTGGAGAGAAAAATACTCATGAATTCTAAACTTTAGCACGGGATCGAAAACAAAATTGCTAATTTCATATTCAGTCAGATTTTGTCGAATTATGCGAACATAAACGAGTAAACAGTTGTATTTAGGGTTCCGTACCCAAAGGTTAAAAAAATAGTTAATTTAAAAATCAAAAACCCGACTGATTAAGAAGCGAACTAAAAAGCTGTAAACAAGTAAAATCATGCTGTGCAGTCGGAGGATCAGGTAGTTAGCCAGTTCGCGATTATGTTTCCTCCGACTGCACAGCATGATTTTACTTGTTTACAGCTTTTTAGTTCTCTTCTTAATCAGTCGGGTTTTTGATTTTTAAATTAACTATTTTTATTTACAACTTTTTAGATATATTTTTTTTTTTCGAATTACTTTTAAACATATTATTGGTATATATTTTTGTAATTACCTCTTAAAACCCTTCATTTTGATACCCCACTGGATAGGTTTGGAAGATAAAAAAAATTGGGACCCGCACATTATGGCGCCCAAAATCCGCCATGTTTGTTTTTTTAGAACTTCACCTATCTAAGAACACTTGGGCGGTCAAGACTTATCAATTGATGTCTTAATTATATAAATCGGTCAAGCGGTTTAAAAGATATGAGGTAATAAAGAATATTACATACATACATACATACAAGATACGCGCGAAACACATAACCCAGTCGGGTAATAATAAAAACGGGACCCTATTACTAAGAGTCCGCGATCCGTCGGTCTGTCTGTCCGTCTTTCTGTCTGTCTGTCTGTAGCTAGACAGTTGAAATTTTCACAGATGATATATTTCTGTTGCCGCTTTTACAACAAAGCATACTGAAAGGATAATAAAATTGATATTGAAGTGGGGCTCCCATACAACAAACGTGAGTTTCTTTGCTGTTTTTGCGATAATGATACGGAATCCTTCGTGCGCGAGTCCGACTCGCACTTGGCCGGTTTTTTAAATATAATTTCAGAGTAAAAATGGTAAAAAGTTCATATTTGAGTATATTCACCGACCCTCTAAATAGACAAATATAAAAAAAAATATGCATAATATGTAGAAAGAATCTGGAAAAAGTATTATAACATAATAGAGATGTTAAAAAAAAAAAAAATGGCCAACAGATTTTCAAAAAAATATTGGACACGATGACCGATGACCTGGTGAAGATGATCCGCTGGTTCCGAGACGCAAGGGACCGGTCAATGTGGCGACGGTTGGGGTAGGCCTATGTCCAGCAGTGGACGTCTTTCTTATGAAATGATGATGATGATTGGACACAAGCAAGAAGCAGTCGAGCAGTCGTGGCCCAGTAGATTCGGCCAGTGGTTGTGGTTCATGGGTTCGAACCCAGGCAGGCGCTTTACTTTGTGTCAATTATTTCATCACCACTGCTCTCAAAACGGTGAAGGAAAACATCGTGAGGAAATCATGTCTCAGAACCAAAAATTCGAAGACTCATGTGACATATACCAACCCGCACTGGGCCCGCGTGGTGGATTGTGGCCCATTCCCTCTCACAGAGAGGAGGTCGTGTCCCAGCAGTGGGAACATTAATAGGCTGATGTTGTCGAAGATTGGACACATATTTATCTTTTGTCACGTTAACAAAAAATTGTAAATATCGCATGACGTAATGCCTTGGTACACTTTTTACATAGAAGTTCGTCACAAGCCCCCACTTCCGAACTTTGTTACGCTTTATCTTGGTGAATTCTTATTGATTTGAGTTAGCGAAAAATACGTGAACAATGTTTTTTGATAATTTAACCGGCGGACTAAATAGAATTTGTTGTTTCGTACACTTTCATCATCCCTATTATGGTTTCCCCGAAGAGTAGGTACAACTTTTCACATCAAACCCAAACACACCACCACATTCAACAAACGCATTGCATTGCATTCGTATACGCATATAACAGCAACTTTTCACATCAAACTCAAACACACCACCACATTCAACAAACGCATCATATTCGTATACGCATATAACAGCAACTTTTCACATCAAACTCAAACACACCACCACATTCAACAAACGCATTGCATTCGTAGACGCATATAACAGCAACTTTTCACATCAAACTCAAACACACCACCACATTCAACAAACGCATTGCATTCGTATACGCATATAACAGCAACTTTTCACATCAAACTCGAACACACCACCACATTCAACAAACGCATTACATTCGTATACACATATAACAGCAACTTTTCACATCAAACTCAAATACACCCCCACAAACAACAAACGCATTGCATTCGTATACGCATATAACAGCAACTTTTCACAAAAAACTCAAACACACCACCACATTCAACAAACGTATTGCATTCGTATACGTATACAACAGCAACTATACACATTAAGTACAGCCACACAAACTACAATAAAAGCCAGGTCGTGAAGCAAGCCGGAACTAAATCGTCGCGACAGATCTCATTACGACACGTGGAACGTAAAGAGCGGTAGTTATACCCTTGGTTAGTGCTGGTATGCGTGGGACTGTGCCAGTGACGGTCTTTTGAAAGAATTTTGTAGAGTTTTGCTGAATAATTTTGTAGTTAGAGTTGGGCCTTAGTAAAAGTTTTACTTGGGAGCTACTGCTCAAACGAACTTGTTTTGACTTTTCATAATATCAATTGGCAGTCTGGATTTTTGCCCGGATGATGGAATGATGGATGACAATAGACCGCCCCTATTACATGCAACTTTAACAAACCTGGCGAAATGTGGGTATAATATAGGTGCACCTCTACTGGTGCCTCTGCTGGGGAATACAAGCTTGATGAGAGGTAGTATTTTCTTTAAAAAAAAACAGTATAAATACGTGCGTAATTAAAACAGCCATAAAAAAAAATGTTTGAAAGTAGCACAAACAAAAAGTACATAACAAAAAACTGGAACTTAAAAGCCCGTGGTTCAAAACTATGAAAGAAAACTATTTTCTGTTACATTATGACACAGTTTCCGTTCAAAATTAAACTTTACTGTTTCATCGTCAAATAATACAAGTTTATGGACTGCGCTTTCGAAAGTTATTTCTTTTTAATGATGGTTTCTGTGGAGCTGAGTTTATGGTGCGACCATAAAGTTATTGTTCTGAATTTAAATCTTATGATGCAGAGTCAAACGTGGTCATTTGAAAATATGTAGTAGAACTAGAAGATAATATTATTTTTAAACTGTGGAGCAATGCGACAAAAATCACTTCTTGTCTTTCTGACAAGAAGTATTTTTATCCAGAGGTTTTGAGTGACCATATTTGACAGCCGTAAATGAGGTTTTTATTTAAAAATGAGGAGGTTATCAATTCTACTGTTTTTTTTTTTTTGTGTGTGTTACCTCAGAACTTTTAATTGGGTCAACCAATTTTGATGATTCTTTTTTATTTGAACGCTGGTGTTTGTCATCTGGTCCCATTTAATTTATGTTAAGATCTGATGAAGAACTTCAGAGATATACATCAGAACTCTTCAATATATGACGGCAAATCACTCGGGATAGCTGCAATCGCATGTCTGTTTATTGTTTACACCATTTCTTAACATAAAATCACACTGGTACGCTCTTAAGGGGTACACAGGTATGAACAGTTCACCTAGCCTTTGGAACTGGTCCATTATGTACCACAACAAAAAAGTGAAAAATAAAAAATTACAACTGACTTCCAAACAAAAGTTATTTTCACTTTGTAGTGTTGGAGGTCAGTTGTAATTTCATTTCATTTCATTCATTTCATTTATTTATTCACAAACAATTAACATTGTGTCGAATATTGGTTACATAATTACAAGAAATGGTGAAAAATAATATGTCAAATTAATCAAATATGTCACAAACAATTAGCATATCAGTTCCATAAAATATATTTCACATGCAAATATAATATCAAATTAATTAATTCTGACAAAAATACAATTACTAGAATATTGATTTATTCCAATATATCTCACAAGTCAAAGCAATCAATATGTCTCGAACAATTAGAATGTCAAATTAATCAATAAGTCATATGCATTATTAGAATGTCAAAATAATCCATTAGATGTCCCGAGCACTATAATGTCAAATTAAATTTAAAAAAATAAATGATAATATGTCACAAACAAATAATAATGTCAAATTAATCCAATATTTATGTCACATACAATTATAATGTCAATTAATAAAAATATGTCTTAACCAATTACAATGTTTAATTAAATCAAATATATTTATAGTGTCATAATACTTCATCTATAAGTTTATTTTTTTGACATAAAATCTGATATCGAGTAATAACATTTTTCCAACAAGAAGGCCTTTAACTTGGTTTTAAAAATGTGGAAGCTATAAATTAATAGTTTTAACTCCGTCGGTAACCCATTAAACAATTCCACTGCTTGGTATCTGGAGCAATGTTTAACTATGTTAAAATTTGGTGATATCGTGTGTTTTAAATCCTTCCTTCTTGTGCTTTCTCTTAACTTTCGTTCTTCTTGAGATTCATGCTGATGAATATACTTCGCAAAGTGACTTAGGATTACTAAAATGTATAAACTTGGTACTGTTAATATTTCTAGTTTTTTAATGTGATCTTTGCATGAGTCTGTTTGTGAAATCCTGACTATTGTTCTAATGGCACGTTTCTGCAAGATGAACGCCTTCTGACAGTTATAACTATAGCTGTTACCCCAAAACATGATGCTGTATCTTAATCTAGATTCTACTAGCGCGTTATATACAGCCTTTAGTTGTTTTACATCCAAAATATCTCTGAGGCTCCTAAGTGCATAACATGCTGATGAAATAGAGGAGTCCTGTTTCCAATTTAAAAGCCCGTCTATTAGAATCCCTAAGAATTTCACTTTATCTACTAATATTATCTTGTCTTCTTTGATTTGTACATCTAAACTTTCATTGTTACGGGTAGTGGTCTTAAATAAAATAATGTTAGTCTTACTTGTATTTAGTAAAAGATTATTGGCTGTAAACCAATCGCAAAGAATTTCTAGGGTTTTATTTACATTTTTGGTCAATTTGTTTAAGTAATTTTCACCAATAATTATATTTGTGTCATCTGCAAAGACAACAAGTTTTACGTCAGGCTTAAAGTGATGCATAAAGTTCAGCAAGTCATTTGTAAATATGATAAATAGTATCGGTCCTAAAATTGAGCCTTGAGGCACACCACGTTTTATATTTTTAATTTTAGACTTATATACGAATTCGTGATTATTATCATCGATGCTTTTTATTTCGACATACATCCGCCAATTTTGTAAGTACGATCTTAAAAGCTGTAAGGACTTGCCTCTGACACCATAATATTCAAGTTTAGTCAGTAACAACTCATAATCAATTGTGTCAAAAGCAGAACTAAGGTCGATGAAGAGTCCAGCCACTTTCATTTTGTCATTTAATTTAGCAATTATGTCATCTACAAGAGTGTTTATTGCATCTGAGCAACCGACTCCTTTTTGATAGCCAAATTGTCTTGAATTAATAATCTTATTTACATTCAAATGTACCATCAGTCTAGTTTTAATAACTTTTTCAAATACTTTTGATAAGGTTGGCAAAAGGGATATGGGCCGGTAATTTTTTGGATCAGTCTTAAGGCCTTTTTTAAAAATAGGAATTACTTTAACCAATTTAAACTGTTCTGGAAATACCGACTCTTCGATACATTTGTTGAAAATTCAGAAAGAGGGAAGGCTAATGAGTCTATATTTTCCTTTAAAATCGAAATTGGTAGGTCATCAAAACCACAAGATTTTTCGTTGGCCATCTTACTTATTATTTTTGCGATCTCAGATGGAGTAGTCGGATCGAACGTTAAAACACTTTCAACTCTTTTTGTAGTTTCCGTCAGAAAAGATATTGCCCTTTCCTTTTCATTACTAGCTAGTGACGCGTTGAACACTAAACTGTCGATAAATTGATTTGCGACCTCCTGGGGATCAGTTAACACTTTATTATTAACTTTCAAGATTAAATTTACACTTGTGCTTTTTGTTTTTGACTTATTTGTAATTTGGTTTACAAGCTTCCACGTCTCTTTGGTTATATTTTAAGCGTTTTTTAAGTGATTTAATGTGGCCTGTTTTTTGGCTTGCTGAATAACCCTCCTATAAATTCTAACATAGTTATTTTTATAATTTTTTAAACTGGCATTATTTAGCGTACCTGAACATAGTAACCTCTTCATCTTACTTGAAATTTTAACCCCTTTAGTTATCCACTTTACTGTTGTATTTTTATATAGCTTTATTCTAATTGACTTCTTTTTGTAACAGTCTTGAAAAACTTTTCCAAGACATTTTATAAAAGTATTTATTCCCATATTAGTCCAATTTTTATTGTTGATACTTTTCCTGAAGGCAATACAATTTTTTTCATTAAAAATTCTTTTTTTAATAACTATAGTTTGTTGTGAGTTTTTTGGTTTAATATTAACTTTGTCAAGAATTACATTGCAGAATAGTCCAACATGGCCAAGTCTGCTAATCCATTGTGATCAACAAAACACTGATCTATGTCATCGTCAGCAATATTTGTAAAAAAGTTTTTTTTGTTCATCCTCGCACTGGAACGCCTTGCAGCAATTAAACCAATGGAGCATAAACTTACAAATACTAACTATAAGTCCAGGTTTCCTCACGATGTTTTCCTTAACCGTTAACAACGATGTCCAAGTTAAACTTAAAAAGTACATATGAATAAAATTGAAAAAGTCGCATTGGTACTTGCCCAGATTCGAACCTACGACCTCAAACACGAGAGGCGAGGTCTTAGCCACTGGATCACCAAGACATTGTAAGAAAGAATGTATTAATACAAGAGTTTTCTTTTCGAGGATATAGGATGATGGACATTTTTCATAACTTTTTTGAGTGACCAGTATCTGTTCCATGTGTCTCTCTATCTCTTGTTCTTTTTGCTAGTTCAGATACACGAGTTTACATTTTCTATTATTTCTCCGTCTATACTGGCGGTGTTGTTAATGCTGTTTGTTAGCCAAACATTTTCCTTGTTCATTGACCTTTTTGTGCACAATATTTCTATGATTTACTACAGAGCAAAATCAAAGACTTCTGCTCTATAAGTACATTGGAAAATGAATCCATAGTATTCAAATTAGCTACTTTTGTTCCGAAGCCTAACACATGACTCTACATTATCATATTCCCTGGCAAAGTTACTGCATCCTAAATTTAATTATTACCCCATGTGTCGCCTGTATGGCGACTTGACGCAGCCCTGTTCACATGGCGACTAAGAGAATTAGTTAACAGTCTAGCGGGTAGACAGTGTCTACAGGTCACAATGAAGCTGTTATAAAGTGCTTAGTGGGCTTTGGAAGCTCTTTTATTATGATTTCTAAATCATTTAGTTAACAATGATTTTGAATCTTTATCTATGGGCTATTCAAGTGGTGGGCATTTTAAGGAAAATGTAGAACTGAAATAAGAATCTTCTCTCTTTGTAAATCCTGTCTCAGTCTCTTTTGTTCTTGGAACTTTATCACCCTCGGAGATATCTACAGACAGAAAATTTTCTTGAGAGATCGAGGGAACTTTTTATGAAGTTTCAACTTCTCGTCATTTCAAGGGTTCTGACTTAAAATGAAAACGGAATCTATATAAGGTCATTTTTTGTCCATATCACACAAGATCTAGGCAACTAAGAAATTTCAGATTGAAAAGAATCCAATATGTTAGGTCTTAATGACACAGCATACAGATCGCCAATCAAATAAGTACTGCACTAAAAAAAATCGCTCCTTAAATATTAATTTTATTCTGTTTTTAGTATTTGTTGTTATAGCGGCAACAGAAATACATCATCTGTGAAAATTTCAGCTGTCTAGCTATTACGGTTCATGAGATACAGCCTGGTGACAGACAGACAGACATACAGTCAGACAGACAGACAGACAGACGGACCGCGGAGTCTTAGTAATAGGGTCCCGTTTTTACCCTTTGGTTACGGAACCCTAAAAAACTAATCATTATCATTTCAGCCGAAAGACTTCTTAACCTTGAAGGTCGTCGGGCAAGCGTTGCTTAACCTTGAAGATCGACCCATGCGGCTGTTATTATTTAGCCACGAGCTCAACCCATAATATGATGCTCACAACTCTCGGGATCCCTCAATCGTAAACAATTGAGTTTAAACTTACCACTCTGTCTACCAAATGAATGCCCGTCCGGTCGCAGTAGGGAACTAAGTTTATAGCGGTCGTCGTAATGACGAGGCACGGGGAACCATTGTCGGATCCCTACTAAGCTGATTTGCAAGCCCTTAGAAGGTTTTTGCATCCGTGTTTCGTATTTTTCGAAAGAGATAAATTAAAGGTTTTTTTCATCAGTAGGCTAAGGAAATGTTCCTATAATTCGGCAGACCAAATTACGCTACATTTTTAGTATATAATAAAATAAAAATAAAACATAATTTCTATACCTTGTTTCGCTCATGTAAAATAATAAACACAAACGAATCTTCAATGAAAATGATCTCATTCAACATTTACCGCGAAAACCGTAATTTATTCAGGACTTTGAGTCGAGATTCCTTTGCATTACGTAGTAAAAATCTCGCGACATACTTCAGAATACGACGTCTTATTTATATTCATGAACTGTCATAAAACTGAAAGGTAATACTCAGAACATGTTAAAGTAGGCGGTAGTCTGAGGTTTTGGATTACCGACACTCCAAATTTAAATTCTAGGAACTACTGAGCAACTTTTTTTTATTGTAGACTAGCTGACCCGGCAAACTTTGTTTTGCCATAAAAACACCAAACATTTATCTACCCTACCTTACACTACCTACCCTACTCTACCCTGCACTACCCTACCCTACCCGACCCTACACTACCCTACCCTACCCCACACTACCTCACCTACCCTACCCTACCCTACGGTACACTACCCTACCCTACACCACCCTACCCTACCCTACACTACCCTACACTACCCTACCCTACCCTACACTACACTACCCTACCCTACACTACCCTATCCTACACTACCCTACCCAAATTTTTTTAATTTTTTTTCTTCACATAAACCATCTGCTAACTAGTCCGAATAAAGCCTAATTTTTTTTTTTTTGATAGGTGATCCCGTTCTTGAGTTATAAAATAACAACGAAAAGTGGCATTGATTTTTATATAATAATATATAGATAGATAGATATGCGTTTTTGCCTTACACCTATAAATTATAAATGACTTTATTTCTGTAATTTGGTTTGTACAAACACTTTTACATGTCGATCATATTTTTAAAACTACTTTTGTACCTAATGTCCTAATTCAGGTCTACCTGTGTTCTCATCCAAATCCGTTCAGCCGTTGAAACCTGGTTGACTTATATTATAAAGAGACAGCTCGAATTTTGTGTATTTGTTCAGACGTAATCTCTGGAACCACTACACCTATTTGAAAAAATCTTTTACCATTTGAAATGTAAATTATTTCAGATAGTTATAGGCTATATTATTATGACACGGGCAAAGCCGGGTGGGTCATTAGTATCAGTATATTTATATCATAAGAGGCATTTTATATTAACAAACCTCTCTATAAAAAACCGGTCAATATCGTGTCGGATTTTGCACATACCATTTAAGAAAGAAATATATTTATTTGTGACCCGCACAGGAGACACGAGAAATAAGCATACACTTAAACAATAATAATAATAAAAAACCCTGTGCGAGACCAAAAGGCTCCTATCTCAGCATGTCCAGCGATATCCATTCGTACCAAACCGCAAAAAACAAGTTAGTATTAATAGAAAAATTTGGAAATTTCAAAGAAAAATCTGATTTATCAATACGTTGGTATATTTTTAGAAAAATATACGTAATAGTAGACATTATGCCCGAATTTCAAGTTCATAGGTCAATAAGAAGTTAAAAATACTTCAGAACAAAATTTTATAAAAAAAAGCTGACTTTGGCCCCTTTCTCTGAGCCCCACTTAAAAACCCTTAAAAATATTCTATGACAAAATGTATGGCTTTGGGTTAACAACATGCTTAAACTGACAAAATTTTAAGATTGTAGTTCCAACATTTCGTTGTAAAACCTGTGTGACAGACGACACACAGACAGACAGACGGACACGTGAGTGACAACAATAGGGCAACATTTGGACCCTTCGGGTACGGAACCCTAAAAACGTATAAATAGAGAATATAGAGCGTCTCAAAGGACATGGACAGATTTTGTATGGGCGTCGGCATAGTTATCGAATTTAATTTACAACAATGGTTCTTGCGGTTATATATTCGTGAATATGAGCACATTCAATTTCTATATATAAAGAACTTCAAGAACTCGTCACAACAACAGACTAGACGAAAACAGTTTAATTAAACCTATTATTCAGATCGTTGCAATAAGTGTACAGATAATGATCTCGCTATTAAAAAAACGCCAGGCGCTTTAAATTAGCAAACAGTTGTGAGAATACAGTTATCTGATATGGTTTTAGCTTTCTTATTCGCATATTTATTATATTCTTTATTGTACACCACAAAAATATATATACAGGACAAACAATCATAAAAGCAAGTGTACAATGGGCGGTCTTATCGCACAGGGCAATCTCATTGTAATGGACTCCTAAGCTGTATAATGATTAGCATGTTATAAACTGAGCCTGGTTGAGCCTCAAAAACGTGGTATTAATAATAAAAAATAGCTTAACTATTTTATTTCTTTTATGTATACTTCTAAAAGTGCCTTAAATATATATTTTTTAAATCGCAAAAACAAACTGTCACTATAAGAAGTGAACGCTGCTTTTGAAGTTTTTGAAGACATTGACAAAAACATCAAGTCTGACACATCCGCTGTCAAACACGTCGCATTCCGTTTTAAGTATTTTATTTTGTGTAAAATAAAAAAATAACTAAATTACCAACGCATCAAAATAAGAAAATATAATTTTATTAAATGTAACCAATACCAATAGAGACAGTTTCGTGTGAATAAAATGTTCTTAATAAGAGAACTTGTCGTACAATTCAATCAATCAATCAATCAATCTTTATTCGTGAACATAGGTATTACAATTAAGGTCTTATGTGTCATTTCTGTTGAGCTCTATGGCCTACCAATGAAATTGGTGTACAAATACATTAGGTGTTTAGTAATAAATCTGAATCTATACAATACAAAGTCAAGTTCGAGTAGATAATGTCTATTAAATGTAGGTATTATTTATAAATAATTAATCAATTATAATTTATTTTATATGCATGTCAATGTTAAATTATAATAAGAACTAGTAACGTTATATTTTAAATAATGTCAATTAAAAGTACCAAATATTAATTAATCAATTACAATTTATTTTTACATGCATGTCAATGGTAAATTATAGTAAATAGCTAGTAATGTCATATTTGTTCATTTAAAAATTCTTCGATAGAGTAATATGTCTTATCTATTAGAAATAAATACAATTTACTTTTGAATTTGCGGATATTATCTTCATCCCTTATACATTTTGGTAATTTATTATAGACCCTTGGAGCCATTACAAAAATACTATTTCTGTATAGTGCAGTACTAGATCCAACTGTTTGTAACCGATCACAACGGCGCTGACTAGTGACTCGAGCAAATTTATGTGAATTCTTTCTGACGAACATACATGTTTCATAGATGTACAACGAAGGCATACTTAATATTTTCGTATTTTTAAAAAACGGTTTGCAGCTGTCTGTTATCTGCAAATTAAATATAGCTCTTATGCACCTTTTTTGGCACTTAAATACCATGTCTTTACCCGTGGCATTGCCCCAAAATATAATCTCATATCTCAATGTTGAGGCTACAAGACCATGATACGCTGTTAAGACTGTTGCTTGATTGGCCGTTTTACTTAACATGTGCAAAGCATAGGAATGTTGGTTTAGTTTACTGCATACTTTATCAACATGTGAATTCCATTTTAAATTGTTTTGTATGTTTAGTCCAAGAAATTTAGTCACATTTGTTTCATTAATAATTTTGTCCTTATATTTAATATTCAGGTCTAAGTTGTGATTTACTCTTTGTTGAAATTTCATTAATACTGTTTTATCAAGATTTATAATCAAATTATTATTTTGCAGCCAATTCACTACTGACAATAAGGTAGAATTAATCTCAGCCTCTAATGTGCTTGCCTCATTAATATTAAAAAGTAAAGTGCTGTCATCTGCAAACATTGTCATAGGATATGATGATGCTGATGGAAAGTCGTTAATATAAACAATAAATAGAGGCGGCCCGAGTATGCTACCCTGTGGTACTCCATAATTTACGGTTCTCTGGCTAGATTCATATGTTATTTCGCTTTTTTTAGAAATTCTACTAATTTTCGTTATTTGTTGCCTATCACAAAGATAAGATTCTATTAAATTTGATATATTTCCTCTTATTCCGTATGCATTAAGTTTTCTCATCAGTATTGTATGGTCTACGCGATCAAAAGCTTTTGACATGTCCATATAAAGCGCCAAAGTTGGTAGTCTCTTATCCACTCTGCTGCTTACCATATGTAAGAAATCGTAGATGGCCATGTCAATAGATCTGTTTTTCCTAAAACCTTTCTGGTTATCAACGAATAGGCAATTCTTCTCAAAGTACGAAGTAAGTCGATAATATATTGCTTTCTCGAATATTTTTGAAAAAATTGGTACTAACGCTATAGGCCTGTAGCAGGACATATCTTCTCTGTGGCCTTTCTTGAAGAGAGGCTTTATAATTGTTATTTTTAATTCCTCTGGAAAGTAACCATGGCATATGCACATATTGATGAGATGACTCAACACAGGAGCAATTATTGTGGATACCCGTTTAACAATGTTTGTACATATATCGTCATACCCAGTGCTAGACGTATTCTTTAGCGACATAATAATTTGGTGAATTTCTTGTGGTATTGTAGGCGACATAAACATAGAAGTAATTCTACTGCTTATGTTATGTTTATTTTTATTAATGTCTAAATTAGTAACTGGTTTAACGTGATCCACAAAGGAATCGTTAAAAGCTTGTGCTATTTCAAGGGGATTAGTTAAGATTTTGTCATTTGATTTGATTTTTATTATGGTGTCGTCTGGCAAATTATGTTTATTCTTATTTTTATTTATTACTTTCTATGTCGCTTTACATAGATTTTGAGCCGAATGTATATAACGATTATTATGGGCTATCTGTGTGAGATTTATAACTTTCTTTAGCCGATTTGAAAGCTTTTTAAAATTTGCTTTATTTTGCTTATTTGGTAAAGACCGGTATTTCCACAGCAATTCTCTTTTTCTCTTACTGCAAATCCTAATACCACGACTAATCCATTTTGGTTTTTCTTTAGTAGATATCCGTATTTTTATATTTGGAAAGCATAAATCATATAGCAACTTAAACAGGTCATAGAACAATTTGAATGCCTTAGCGGCATTCGTTTCCTCGTATACGTCAGAAAAAGTGATAGCTTTGATGTTGTCTATGAATTTCTGAACATTTTCTTTTGAGTAATCTCGTTTAGTTGAGAACCAGTAGGTAATTTAATATGCATGTTCGTTTAACTGGACATTGTAATAGTTGCGCCGTATGATCGGATACCGCCAGCTCCAAGACTTCTCCCTTTGATCCTCGTACATTATGAATTATGTTATCTATACAAGTCCCGCTGCCCAATCTTGTTGGGACTTTTATTTCAAATTTGAGATTGTAACCCGTTATAAGGTATTTGAATTGCTCTAAACAAGTGGTCTTTTTCAAAAGATCTATGTTGAAATCACCGCATATAATAAGTTTTTTGTTAGTATGTAATGAAAAAGCCTTTAAGAGAATATTCAGGTTATTGAAAAATATCTCAAGTTTACTTTTTATGTCCCTACTAGATGGACTCCTATAGACACACATCACAATTATGTTGTGGTCAGTGAGTTCCACTGCGCAACATTCAATTATATTAGAAACACAGCACTTGCCCACCGACTCCAAAGCTCTATACTTAATGCCGTTTCGTATCATAATACATGTACCACCATGTCGGGTTTTCCGAGTGAAATGTGTAGCAAGTGTATAATTAGGAATATGTAACAAGTTAACATCAGATAATATCATATTATGCTCTGAAAAACACAGCACATCAATTATTTTATTTTCTGAATTGAATAGTTCATTAAGTAAGACAGTAAACATATGAGATTTGTTCAAAAGACCATTTATATTTTGATGCAGAATATTAATATTTTTATACACGAAAAAAATTTTCATGTTCATTAAATTTTTCATCTGCAGAAGATTCATATTGGGTCGATGATAACTCTGTTATGGTTAACAATACATTTTGAAAGATATTACGCATACCACAGTCATTAATTTGTCTATTGAATTTAGAGAACATAGTAAAATCATAAAAAAGATTTAAATTAGAATCAAATGCAGTTGCATAGTTATATGTTTGTAAGTCTAGATGTAATTCACGTCAAATAACTTACGTGCGTGGTGAGGAACGTCCAATAATATATTGTTTATCTTTCTCTATGGTCTATTATGGCGGCAAGTGACACACGGTACTTTGATTCGCCTTGCATAAATTTTTATTTTGAAATAAAAACGTCAAGTTGAGAGAGGTAAACAACTGTGTAAAAATTAATTTTTCATTTTTTTTTATACAATATTATTTATTATGTATTTGTAAATATAATGTACTTTCTGTCCATGTCCTTTGAAACTATTGATGACAATTAACTTCTTACGAGTGTTAGATTATGGCTGAGTATTCATTTTTTTTTCTCCAACAGGGTGACTGGGTGTATCCCCACCGTCCCGGCGACTACGCAACCCTGACAAGAAAGTACCTGGGCTCCCTCTACTGGTCGACCCTCACGCTCACCACCATCGGAGACCTGCCGACACCAGAGACCAACGCCGAGTAAGTACGCTGCATGTTTGTGGAATGTTTTACTGGTTTTATACTAAAGCTGGGTATGGACGGGCTAACAAAGGCTAAAATATTATTTGAATTTTATTTTAGCCCATTCTCAATAGCAATCGACCTCTGAAGCGAGATACACTTATACAAGCATGAAACTTTTTCATACTGTGACGTCGAAGTGCCTTCATGATAGCGTTGTGAAAATAGCATGGTAATAATAATCCTGCATAGCTTTGTCTCTCTCTCACAATGGACTTGTACTTTGTCACTATTTATTGCAAGTCCACTATCTGGGTTAGTAAATTTCCGCAATAATTTGCCAGTGAACATCGCGCCTAGCGAATGAAAAAAGTAGATCAACAGTCTAGAATTTATTGTTCAGGGCTCTGTAACTCGTGAAAAAGGCTTTCCTTAAGCAATTAGTAATCTGAATCATTTGCCATGATAGCAAGCTCCAGTTAATTTTTTTAAATCTATTTAGTCTTCGTTAGCCGGGCCTGGATCCAACTTAAAAGTTGGGCAAATACATAACGGCACGTTGCTTCTGTCTTCTCTCGGAAAAGCGATTTGATTAAAACAAAACTTCTTAAGTAATACACGTGGTGAAATATTAATGCAACAGTTTATCTAGGAAAAATAATCTAATATACTATGTTGAGGATTTTAAAACGTTCTTTGGGGTCTAGAACAAGTCACTTTCTACAGCGAAAACGAATGTCATAAGTCCAAAAGTTTTGAGTTGACATCAATCCCGGCCATTTTGGAATTTATGACAGTTAGTATCGCTGCAAGATTGTCACTTTTGGCAAGGCTCTCTTGACTTTTTGTCTTTGAAACGTAAAGGGAGGGTTACGTAAAGGGACGGCAGACTCATTTGCGAAAATAAATATTTTGTTTCGTCGTCGGCACGAGACTTATTGACCAATTAACTAATTTTTTTCCTTAGCAACATCCGACCTGATTGTTGGAATTTTGCTATTAGATCTGTTACACGTTTAAACCTTTTTGTTTTCTATTGAAAGAAGTACTCTTGGCACTTTGCCAAGCCAATAAATTGGTCTAAAATTTATACTCTTCTCCGTTATTTTCTGGCAGTCTTTTACAAGGTTTAATAGCAAGTAATCCAAAGAAATGTTTTGTTTACGAGATGTGTTGGTATCCCAGCTCTTAAAATCAAGTGTTTTACATAAGACAACCCTAATTAAACGTGAGTAAAACAACCCCACTTGACCTAAAGGACATTTCACATTTACCTAAAACCTTTGTAATACCAAGTGTCACTTCACTCTAGTTCTACCAAACTTCAAAATTTGAACAAGAAGTACCAACATTACGGACTCGAGGAGGTGGACGGTTTCCAAAAAACCGGCAAGTGCGACTCTGACTCGCACACAGAGGGTTCCGTATATAATAAACAGATACAAAACATTACTAACGTTCATAAACAATGAAAGCACCGAAAATTGCTACAACGAAGGGACAAAATTAACTTTTCCATTCGAAACCTGTTGGTACCCATACATCAATATATTGTTTAATGATGTATGGGTACCATTTTTACTTTTCCAAGTACATTTTATAAGTTTATCGACTATTAATCGTAAACTTGTAAAGCCTACTTAGCTGTGATAGTTTTCCTTTTAATTTCGTTATATATACTACTACCGTGATTTTTTTTCACATATTCAAAAGCAACCATTTAGTTGGGGTAAAAAATATACTCTATTAAAAATTAGCAAATTAAAGCTTAATTTAACGCAAACGGATCCCTGAATCGATAAATAGTATTCCCAGACCCGTTATATTTTTGAATGGCCTATCCACCGATACCCCACACAATGGGATAGACGAGAAAAAAAACATCCCCAATTTACGTGTATAGGAAGTAAACAGAAAAGAAAATTTTATCACTTCGTCGGCGTGATTAATATGTATGTATATCTATGCCAAATTATAGCTTCCTAGTGATAAGAGTCTCTGAGCTAAACTGCGGACGGACAAACATAGCGATACAATAATGGTTCCTTGTTGACTACGAAACCCTAAAAAAGGCTCTTCACAACTGTCGTTGAGAAAGTTTGTTTTTTTTTTTCTTTTTCGTTGTCAAGAAATGAGGCCAAGGCGTCCCCTTGTTTATACAATTACAATTACCCTGCCACTTGCGTTTTTACTTTTTTATGTTATAATATTTTTTGAAGATAATGGGACGCCATTTTGTTTCACGTGTTATGAATTGTCGTGGAGAAATACATTAATGTTTTCTAACTTTTTAATGATTTTATATGGAAAACTAGAAGTTTTTGGATCCGCCAAAAGGTTAGAAATGCCCAAATAATGTAATTATAATGTAAATTAACATCGTCTGTTGTAATTTAAACAACATTTAGCTTAAATAATTAAGAACCCCAGGCAAGGGTTAATGAACCCATGGGTCTTTGTTGTAATGCAAAAGGTCCTAAAAAATGGTCTCATTAACTTGAACAAAATTCCAATTCGGTTCCCCCAATCATTATTAAGGGTTGAGATCATTAAAAACCGGAATTTCGTACTTCACAAAATCAGCAATACAACTCAAGAATGTGCGCAAGCAATTAGAAGTAGGAGGCGAATTACTTTTAACGGCGGAAACTGATAGCTATTAATTATTTTAAAACATTCTTATGCTGTATTACATAGAGTTGTTTATTGTTTACGTAAGCATGCAATACCAAAGCAATTAACTTGTTTACTAACAAGATTTTAATAACTTTCCTTAATTTTACCAGAAAGGTAACCTGGTTATTTCTACTCACATACATACGAGAATTGGACTGAGATTACCGTCACAAAATATTTAATCTTTAGAGGGAGATAAATCTAATATCTTTCTCATATATGTAGATCGTAGTGACGAAGGTGACACTGACAGCCCGTGACGTAGACTAATCAGAATGGGCCTTAACACAAAACTGCGAATTCAGGATGTAAAGTATATTTCAGGTATCTTTTTAAAAGCAACTAATTTCACTATTTCGAATCGCCGCCACTTAATGCGTCGCGTCATTAATTTTAAAAACAAAGTGTCCATCCATTCCATAGTACTGTGAAAAACTAAACGTCTTTCCGTAAAAGAGAAACTTAACCGAAAAATATTTCGAACTAAGATTTCGATGTTTTTAGTCTAATTATATTTTGCAGCTTCCTGCTCAATTTAATTGTTTTCAAACACTTTTCTTACCAACTGTACCTTCCATTGTTTACATAGAATCGAAAAATTTCGTGCATAGTGGCAATTTTTAGTAGGTATTTTTAAGTCGAGCATAGCGGGACTAGATCATAGCGGGACTAACCGACTAACTGGTTTTTTCAAGATTTAGTTACTTTTTAAAGTTTTGTTCGTGCTGACGTCATAAAGTAGTCTGATTGGCATAGGTCTTGACGTCTACATTAACGCTTGACACGTACAAAACCACAGCCCACTTGCACGAAAGACTTATAATATATATAATATAATAATAACTCGAAGTTGCTATAGTAGAGTAGTTGTATGACGAACTGTCAATGTAACCTCGTGTTGGCGACTAGCTCTGGGTTAGATTTTTCGTGCAAGTGGGCCTTAATTATTTCATTACAAGAGGCACTGAAAGTTTCCTTTATAGGATACTTTATGACGTCATTTAGAGATCATGTAAAAGTCAAGTGATTTTAAGCATATTTGTGAAAATAAATACGATCTTAAAATTTAAGAACAATAATATAAAAATAAGGCTTACGAACCCAAAATCTCGAAATGGTTTTCGAATTGGCATGGGCTAATTTTTACTTTACATACCGAATTGACGCGATCCAAATTCGCAACGCAAAAAACAGCTAAGCAGGAACAAGCTCTTAGATTTATACAATGCGAGTTCGCAAAGTTAACTTTGTGTTTGGGCCCTATTTTACATAAACAAACTCATTTTTCTTAATGTATTAACCTCACGACCAGACAGGAAACGCTTAGTCCAGAAATATTTATTTATTGTAAAGCACTTAAATAATTACAAGACAAACATTTATAAAGATAAGTGTACAATGGGCGGTCTTATCGCACAGGGCAATCTCTTCCAGACAACTTTTGGATGGAATGAACGAGAAGAGATAGTCATAGAGCTGTCAGTGTACAAATATATTATAAATAATTTTACTTAGATATAATAACATAAAAACATACATGCAGAATAAAATAATATACTAATAAATATCAAATATATAACAGAGAAAAGAGAAGAATAGTTAAAGTGAAAGGAAATGCTCCTTCACCATTTTTTTTAATGTAGGTAATGTTTGCGCACGCCTTAGCTCAATAGGTAATGCATTCCACAAACAATCTGCTTGAACCGTGAAAGATTTGTCGAAGAAGGATATGGAATGCATGCGAATGCTTAATTTTAGGTTTTTACATGATCTCAAGGACCTAGAATGTGTGTCACAGAGGAACTTAAAGCGTTCTTTAAGATAAAAAAGGATTAGATGAATTAAAGAGCATATTACATGAAGTATCTGGGCATTCCAGCGAAGGCGAATAGGAAGCCATTTGAGCTTGGTTCGAAATTCAAAATAGTGTATAGTTCGAAATACCTTCGTCTTATGTTTCCAATGCCCTTTAAAAAAACAAATAAACGTAACTTGCCACTTTTAAAACAATGCCTCAAATGGTATATCCATTTGAGGCATTGTTTTTAAAAGTGGCAAAAAAAGAGGCTGGAACGGATTCTAGTGTATTGAAAAGAAATAATAATGATAAATGAAAAATGTTCGCAACTGGACCGTGCAAATAGCCTATAAAAATATCAATTTGCTCTGTTCCAGTCTTTTATATGTGTTAATACTAAAAATGGGTCCGTGAATGTCGCTCTTAAATAAAAATTCCTTATCCCACATTTTATAGGGGATTTTAGTGCTAATACTTTTTACACTTAATGGTCTACGCTGTCTAAGCTTCCATTATATCCTATTTATAGATAGCAATTTACCAGAAGATTATATTTTAAAGGTTTTTATTTTTTTTTAAATATTATTATTTTAAGTGGCGTTTTTTTTTATTTTAATGTATATTTTGCTCCATTGTTAAATATATACATTATTTTACACTTAAATAATGTATAAGCACTGATTTAGTTAGGAATAAACATAGCTAGATAAATTATTTAAATATCATAAAATTAATTGTCGTAACAATCTATTGAGATGCAATTTCAAACGAAGAATTTAATAACTATTCGGCAATTAAGATGAAAGCTTTTAAAGGTTTAACATTTTATTTGATAACGGGAGTTCGTTTGTCGAATCAAATAAATTATTCTATCGGATTAGGAACCCAACTCGAGTAGAAGTTCAAACAAGATCTAGAATCGAATAAAGTTGGGTTCAATCAAAAATAAATCAGACTTCGATTAGATTAGATTTTTTTGAGGAAACATCAAACTGAAAACGTTAACTTTACCTTGATGTAATGAAATGTTAAAATAATTCAATTTATTTCAGTTAAAATATTTCAAAAGGAATTTTCTTTCTAAAAACATCTCTTAGAAAATTAATTATAATTGTTTTTGTTTCCTAAAAGAAAATCAGTTTCCCGGAAGGGCAAGAATCTTGACTTTGACATGACTTTTTTCTGACTAAAAACTCACTACGAGATATTTTTTGAACAATTCTACTTTGTTCAAAACCATGTTTAACCTTTTACGAAATATACAGATACCACGTAAGTAAGTCTATTCTTTGAATTGTTTTTTTTTCTGATTATATACATACAACAAATATATTTCCAAAGTTTTCCACTTATTTACCTAATCCTACCTTTACTGTTTCACAAAAATTACAGGTATATCTACCATGTATGTCTACCTACACCAAAACAATAAATAACCGAAAATAAATACTTACACCGAACATTACAATCTGTAATTCAATTAGGAAAGCGATACTACAGTTATTAACCCTCCCTTCACGTACGCACTTTGCTTCGGGAAAAATACCGGTTTTGTTACCGACAGCGCTCTTGTAAAAATACAATTACCCGGGATTGCTTTCCGAGAGGTTTTCCGCGTCCAATCTTTCTCGGCGTAAAGAGCGGGCGGCATTGTAGTGTTGAACTGGGGCTTTGAAACAAGCGACGGTCGGGCCAATGGATTTGCATGGCATAGTAAGCTAGAAATGGCATTAAGGTCCTTAGCTGTGTTTGCGTATTATAACAATGTAATTTTGAATTTAGAATATTTTATGTCACCGGATTGCAAACGCGGTAAGTTTAAAAAAATCGCGTAGGATTATTATTACTTTCTTCTCGTTTAATCGTGGTTTTGTATTTGAAATGTTCACAATATATCGAGAGTTTATATTCTCGATTATTTGTAGATTTATTGTAAACTTAGTGTTGCAATTATTCGGTGACATTTAGTATAGTTTTGAATTTCGGACTAATGACTAGAATAGAAACCATACCAGCGTAGAGAACTGTAGACTCGTTGGTTACTGGCTCACAGAACTCAGAATGATTGAAAATATGAAAATCGTACCGTCTTCCAAGCAACCAAAGCGTCTACAGCTGAAGAGAGGGAAAACTATAGCGTACTCTGTCTAACTCATAGTATTCTTCGTAAGAAAGTAAGAGACGAAATTACGTAAATTACTCTCTCTATAGGTTCTTATTCTGTCTCTTGTTCCAAAGCCTAGGTTGTCCCAGCGGTTGTCTAATGTTTGTCGCTGAAGATTAACAGTATTAACAGAGGTTGTATGTGTGGTAGCACGCAAGGAGGCCCCAAATTTCTGCCGCGTCGCGGGCTCAAGTCCCGTCTGCTGCAGTTCAGGACCAATCGAGGGTATGTCTCATTGCGCCGTGCGATTGGTCAGATCATTTTACGAGCCAACGTTCTTTAAATCAGCCAGAAATACGAGTATTTAAATTAAGAACAAGGTTTAATAAACTAAAACCCGACTACGGATAATTTTATGCGTTTGTTAATATTTATAGGAAATTGTGAAGTCTTGCATATTTCGCAGCCATCTGGTTAAATTAGCCAGCTTATTGGACGCCTAGGCCGTTCATTAAATGCCGGCATCCAATTAAATGGCTGAAGAATAACTAGCCATGACATTGAGCGCAACGTTTAACCAGAAGGCTGAATGTCGTGTAGTCATTTAGTTAAATTGGATATTGACGAATTTGTGATGTTTGGTTACGGTGACTAGATAGTTGAGACTCAAATATTTAGCGGAAACTTGCAGAAGACGTAGTAATATTTGGCACCTCCGTATTTTCATACTATTTTGACAATATCACACTTTAATTCCACTTAAAATTGCACACAAGAACACAAAATAACAATCACGGTTTGCGCGGTTGACGCCATATTTTTTTACCAACTAGCGCCGCCCGTTAAGGAAAAAGACTGAACTAAATTTGAATCACTTGGCTGAGTCTTGGTCAGATATCTTTAAAGGGCTGCCTTTCAATACGCCAAATTTTTAAAACGTTGATTGATTCTAGTTGAATTAACCTTTGCGTCCAATAAACTGGCTAATTTAACCAGATGGCT
Source organism: Orthosia gothica (assembly GCA_949775005.1). Taxonomy (NCBI): domain Eukaryota; kingdom Metazoa; phylum Arthropoda; class Insecta; order Lepidoptera; family Noctuidae; genus Orthosia; species Orthosia gothica. The sequence goes on from OX459068.1 coordinate 8,277,202, forward strand.
GCGACACATTCATTAAATTCATATTTTTAGAAGGTACGTATTTAAACCTTCAAATTACCAGAAGAAATGTTGATTTTAGAATAACCGAAAGTTGTATTTGGTTTCCCGAATTTCCGGAAGCCCGACTTTCGAAATTCAAGACATTTTCTTTAATTAAGCGAAGGCCACGAAAATAAAGTTGCTTGCAGGGCATTCTGAGAAGAGCACAAACATCGAGACTCGAATCGAATTTGTGATCTAAACTTTTTGACGTTTTTAATCAAATCTAAACCGAAGGATGAATTGTTTTTTTAATATTTATTGACACAATCAGTAATGTTTTTAAATCCCATGTAATAGGGGGCGTTGAAGACATGTGACATTCATGATCCTGCACTGGGCCCACGTAGTGGATTTGAGGAAGCCACTTTTTCTCTCTCACAGAGAGGAGGCCTATGTCCCGGCAGTGGGAACATTTAAAGACTGATGATGGTGATGATGATGAATATACGTTTCTTTTGATATCGATAGCCATAATGTCTGTGGAGTTATGCTACTTAAATTATCTTGATCCTGTACACACCAGCCTGGCCTGGCCTGACCTCTGCCTGTTTATGTTGTATCTGTGTATAACTAGAGCGCGTTTCACCTTGTCACACACAGACACACACACACACACTCTTGGGCAAGTAAGTGCGCACGCCTGGTGTTCACGGGCGCTGGGGTGAGTACTTATATTGCTCTCACGGACACAACACTCTCCAAAGACACACAAGGCATATCTCCTTTTGTTTTTATAATTATCTCTTCCTCTTTATTTGATACTTTCACATTGTTGTTGTACATAAGTGCACCATATTATTGTAATTTTAAGGGTGTGGGCCTGGAGATCTGCCACACAGGTCTCGAAACCAGTATAGACTCCAGTTCTCACAAAGGTTTGAATCTGCTGTACCGTAGATACTATTTACCAAAATGTACCTTTTTGAGAGAAATAAATTTATTCTAAACTTATATTCTATTCTAAAACTTTTCCACACATTTCAAACTAAACAACAACGTTCTAAAACATCGTGTCAAAATTGAGTCTGAAAATTAAGCCAGAATTTGTTAATCAAAACTTTTTGCACAAATTTTACAAGTTGTCCTGACTTAAGATTTCATCGCACTCTGACTTGTACTGCTTAGTGTCAATTATTATCACGATGTCAAAACTTTGATAAACACAATTTTGGATATTACCGCTTAAAGTTTATAATGGTAGTCACTTAGTACTATCAAATTTTCTGGCGAACGAGGTGCCTTTTATAAAGTTTCAACTGAAATCTTTGGATTAAGTGTAGTGTTTTTATAAACAAAACTTTGAAAGATAAAAAGAAGACAATAATTATGATATTTTTCTTCTTTTCGAGTAGATGGAAAACAAAACTCTTCAAATATTTTGAGCCCCGTCGGTTCTAAGTCTAAGCAGTTCAGGTGAACTTAGGTGGGGCTCTTCACCACACTCACTCTGGGTATCAGACAGGTCTATTAGATTATGATATTGATTCTGCTTCTTTTCGTGTGAGGTGTGGCCATCTCTGGTGTCAGAGTTAATTAAGCCGCCTCTGGGAACCCCTCAGGCCTCTGACTTGGCTATTTCAGCCTTACTAAGTCTAGATTTCTTCACGATGTTTTCCTTCACCGTTGCCTGTGATGTCCATGTTGAATTTAGAAAGTAAATATGAATTTGAAAAGTCACATTGGTTCTTGCCCGGACTTAAACCCACGATCTCGATTTTGATTTTTGATTGAACTACAATCAATATATCATCATACACGTAGGTTAAATTTCTGGGGCGAAATTAATGTGACAAATTGTCAAACGCGCTTTAGCTGCTGTGATTGAATAAATGAATTTTCAACAGCCAGTCGTCTCAATAATCTCACCCAGCATTGGTTAATAACAAGCTAGCAAAAATAAATCGATTCTCAGAATCCGGGTGGAAATGTTTCTTACTCAACTGCTACATACTAACCTATCCTATACACCATTTAGGCCCACTTCGGCATACGAGCACACGAGGTTAAAGGATGGTTTATGCTAGACCGTAGCGGGCGTGGGTCGAGCCCCGTGCGAGGCGAGGTCGCGCACGTGACGAGGCGGTCGGACGCGGACGCCGCACAGTGTAATATGGGCAAGTTCCCGTTGAGTTACACCATTTTGTATTACACTGTTACCCATTGGGATAAAAATTACCGATTAGTAACACTGTAACTCAATGCCACGTTTTTTTTTTCATCAATTTACACTGCAACACTGTACGTAATAAGGTTACATTAGCATATTATTAAATATAAAATAGCAGAACAACCGACGAGGTGACATCGCTATGCAGGGCGAGCGAAACGAGTTTGGGAACTTAGGACATCCCGACACGGATAGGTTAGGTTCACAGGGGATGACGGGAGCTGAAGTGGGCAAGCAAAGAGAGCGAACTCAGCTCCCGTTGACTTTGTCATTTGATATGTAACCCTATTACGTACTATTAGTGTTACTAATCGGTAATTTTTATCGCAATGGGCAACAGTGTAACACACAAGTAAAATTTCAAAATTTAAAAAACCCCCGGCACATTTATCTTGCGAAAACACCCCGATTCAAACAGTAAAACTCCCATAACTTTTAAACGGCCGAACCGATTTTATTCAAACATAGCTAAGAACACTCTCGCCAAATTCACCTTTCAAACAAAAAAAACTAAATCAAAATCGGTTCATCCGTTTAGGCGCTATGATGCCACAGACAGACACACAGATACACAGATACACAGCAACACACGTGAAACTTATAACACCCCTCTTTTTCCGGCGGGGGTTAAAAATTGTGTAAATCAACGGGAACAAAGGGTAATTTGGACCACATGACATAAAATGTTGCGGAAGTTTTGAATCCCTGTCCCGTCCGTGCCTCGCACGGGCCTCGGCTCGCGCCCGCTACGGTCTGTCATAAATCATCGTTAAATTGATAATAACTCATACAATATTGTCATATCTCATTCAATATTGTCAAGTTAGTGACTGAGTTAAGTTTTTCGTGCAAGTGGGCCTTAGTAAAATAAACTGTCCTCTTAAGATAATATTTTCTTACCAAACTCTCTCACAAAAGAAAGCATTTATATTAAATCTACAACAACACTTCTTTCTCTAAGCGCCATCTTGTTTTCACACAAAACCGTTCCCTGAGTGACAGGCTCCCATTATCAATAAAAGCAGCCTGTATATATCGTATTTCTGCACTCTCATCACATCACTTCCACATTGCGCACAGCCTGTATAAGCCCTTTCTATTTCCACAAAAAGTGTGATCTATTTGATGGATTGAAACGAATTAAGAAAAGGGACATTTGAATGGTAACCAGAGGAATATTTTCTGGAATCTAGATTTCTGGGAATAAGAAAATATTATTTAAAAAAAACCGGCCAAGTGCGAGTCGGACTTGCGCACAAAGGGTACCGTACCAATATCGCTAAAAACGGCAATACAATAACGTTTGTTGTATGGGAGCCCCACTTAAATATTTATTTTAATCTGTTTTTAGTATTTGTTGTTATAGCGGCAACAAAAATACATCATCTGTGAAAATTTTAATTTTTTAGCAATCACGGTTGATACAGCCTGGTGAAGACAAACAGACGGACAGTGGAGTCTTATTAATAGTAATAAAAAAAATACATAAATATTTTCACCCTTTGGGTACGGAACCCTAATAAAGCTGAAGTGAAGAAAGTCGTTTGAATTCATAAATTCAAATTACCTTTCTTATAGTGAAATGCCTGGAAATAAATACCTTCCTAGTAAGATCAGACTCTCGTTTGGGCCAGCTATATTCGCCAGCTACATTTACAATAATCCAATCATTCTGCCTAGCCTTTTCCCAACTATATTGGGTTCGGCTTCCAGTCTAACTGGATTCAGCTGACTACCAGTGTTTTACATGGAGCGGCTGCCTATCTGACCTCCACAACCCAGTAACTAGATAACACGATACCCCTTGGCTAGACTGGTGTCCGATCTTAAGCTTCTGACTACTCATAACGACTGTCAAAGATCTTCAAATGACAGCCGGGACCAACGGCTTAACGTGCTTTCCGAGGCACGGAGGAAACTCGGTATGTTGAAATGTCCATTAAATATATACGCCTATTAAAGGTCCAGGACCCTAAGGCCACGATTATTAAAAAAAAAGTCGGATAACCTCCTCCTTTTTGTGAATTCGGTTAAAAACATGAATATCTTTTAAGGACCTACATACTCGGTAGTGCCGTATAACGGTAACTTTCTAAAGCATTCTCCTTAGTAACGGCTAGGGTTTGAAAAATATATATATTTATTATTAATTCATGTACATAATTTTGAACACAATTTTTTTTCGTGTAAAGAATAATTTTGCTTTAAAAAATTATTAACAACACGATATTTTTTCTCAACTTTTTTATACTCCTCCAAAACGACTTGGATGTTTAAAACCATTTATACACAGAAAAATTGATGCCTGGCATTTCTTCATAACTAACATAGCATATGTAAATCAAATAATATTTTGCAAACTAAACTGTTCAAAAGGAGGTTCAATATTGATATTTTGGCATCGAGCGGTCGCACGACCAGTACTGCGTTAACATTAAGGCGTATATAGCGCCTTAACTACGCGATTAAGCTTTCTATATTTTTCAAGTGAGAGTTGACAGTTCAAGTTCATTGACGCAGATTTTCTAATTTGAAACGCAATATTACGTTATATTTACACTATCGTTGAGTGTCTTAGGCATTTTTTTATCCCAAAGTTTACGGTTTCTGTGGTATAGGCCACTGGACCGAAGGCCTAATTACAAAACAAAGAAATAATTATTATGTGCAAGAAATGTGCCATTATAAACCGCATAACCTTAAGCAAATTCGATAAATAACGTGATTTTGTAACATGTTATAAAACTTTAATCGTTTACGATAAATGTTTAATATATGTAACGAGATATCCTTGGGGACGGTGAGCACTTAAAAAGATAACCTAATTCCAGTCAATATTGTTCCATAATATGATTGAGTGTTCCGGAGAAAGGACGTATTATGTAATCAACTAAAGTATGAATACATGTTTATGGACGAATGTTTTGCCTAAAATAATGTTAGTAGATTCTGAAAAAGGAGATTCAGATGGATTAGAAAGTGTTATAGCGAATATGCGAATCATTTGTTGTTGTTAGATAATAAAGTTAAAATTATTAGGATGCTTTTTAACAAAAGTTTGTAAGAGCTGCTATAGCATATATTACGATAGTAGAAAATGAATATAACTTTTGCGCTTTTTAATTTCTTTCTTTTGATAAAAAATGTTCCCCCACACTAGGAATTTCTTCCTGTATCGTGGGTACGTATCGGAACAACTATCTGTAGGTCGTACAAATATTTGTTCCGTGTGGGAATAGAACCCGCGACACGCAGCGCAGCAGTCAATCGATCAACCTCTGCGCCAACCGTGCGCCCAAGAAGATTCATTCCATTTCTAGAAGATTGACTAAATTTTTACCACATCACACTAATATTACATAGGCGAAAGTTTGTGAGTGTGTGCGTGTGTCTTTGTTTTCATGTTTGTTACTTCTTTACGCGCAAACGGCTGGACGGATCTGAATGAAATTTTGCACAGAGATAGATTATAGTCAGGAATAGCACATACGATACTTTTTATCCCGGGCATATGTTCCGTCGGGATAATTCTCACCAATTAGGAGGGCGAAGCCGCTAGAAGAAGAAAATTATATTTATTCTTAGTACATACATAATCGTATTAACACAGCAATGCCATTTTCATTACTTAAACAACAATAATAATAAGCCAAATTGTAAAGACTTACCAAATTCCCCTTATTTTCCTCCTCAACATAAATTCTTCTTTTAACTTTCAATGGTTTACCCTCTAGCATCAAATAGCGTTAGGAAAATATTTTTTCTACGCGATATGCCACAAATACGCAGTGGCGGCCTTAGAAAGTGGCGAGCAGGGCAATCGCCCGGAGCCTTGCTCTTGACGGGGCCTCGCGCGACAACCCGTAAAGCTTACAATTGAAACTTTTTATTGTATCCTTAGCAAACATTTATTCGTAACAATAAAATAAAGTTGTTTAAGTATTTCATAGTAAAGTAATAATAATAATAAGTGTCAAGTTTTGCATTTATCGTCTATCATCACTTTATCAAATACTAGCTGACCCCCGCGGCTTTGCTCCCGTCAAAATTATAGCCTATGTTACTCGGGAATAATGTAGCTACCCATAGGTGAAAGAATTTTTAAAATCGGTCCAGTAGTTTAGGAGCCTATTCGGTACAAACAAATAAACTAATCAAAAAAATCTTTCCTCTTTATAATATTGGTATAGATACATTGCTAGGGTCTCGGAAATATAATAATATGTCTTCCGCCCGGAGCCTCGCAGCGGTTACAGCCGCGCCTGCAAATACGTCACTTTTATTTCAGAAGTTTCATCACTCCAATTTTCACAGTAGTGTAGGCAGAATCGTTTATATTTGTTTTAGTGTTTTGGGTAAACCGAATAAAAAAAAAGAAAACTTTCGAATATAGAACGTCGATTTTTTTTTCACATCAGCCGCCGTTCACAAAAGCGTGCTGGTGCCTACACTTATGTATGGAAGTGAAGGTTGGTATGGCAAAAAAGACATGAAAGTAGGATTAATGCAGTAGAAATGCGCTCCGTGCGGATTATGTGTGGTGTAACTTTAAATTATAGATTGACGAATGAGTTAATAAGGCAACGTTGTGGTTTAAAAGAAGATGTAGTGACTAAAATTGAAAAGAGTATGTTAAGATGGTTTGGCCATGTTGAGAGGATGAATGAAAGGCACATAACGAAAGGTATTTACAAGGCAGACGTGAATGGAAACGCCGGGAGAGGACGCCCTAGAAATACATACCTTACAGGTGATGTACTTCAGAAAGGCCAGGTGCGCAGTACCCACAGCCGGCGTGTGTGTATGACTAGATGAATGAATGTGTCTGAAGCAAAGAAGTATGTAAGGATCGTAGCAGGTGGCGTTATGTAGTTTCAGCCTATCCCTCATGGGAAAAAGGTGCTTATTAAATGTGCTTCGCTAGAGCGAAATTCGAAAAAGGCCCACAGGAAGGTACTGCCGAGATTAAAAGATTATCGAAATCCAGCAGCCTTATTGCGTAAATCACATAGACGAAAATCCTCATCGCGTCTTTCATCTTGCTTATGATTGGTAGATTGATGGGGTCAAAACCCTTTGCCTTGCCGTATTCACTTACGCAATTAGGCAGCTGGTCATGCTGAGTGTCAAGTGTTGCCCAATCCTTTCATTTATTTAGGTGTGATTGTTACACTAGTATGCATACAGATTTTGACATTCATAATATTGGAAGGATACTTTTGGTTTCCAAAGCGAATATTAAACATCCTTTTTTCCGATAGACTTTTTGAAGTCGCCAATTTTACTGTTGAAAACAAAATTAACTTTCCAACAAATATTTATAATGTAAACTTAAAAATACGTGAACTATGAAGGTCTATCCTAACTATGAAAGGCCGTACCCCGTCAGGGGCTAAAAAATATATCGGTGTGTACATTTTATATGAACTCGTTCACACACGTCCGTGCACGGGCCGTGCACTGGACAGTGACGAAGCTTCAAAGCCTGGGCCCGGCCCTGTCACGTCCCGGGCACGGCCCTGATATGTGTGGATAGACCTTAAAACAGCCAAACGCTTATTTGTCAGGTACAAAATATTTACGAAATACACAAACCAAAAAGCTCTCACAGTGTTACGTTTCGCCTCGGTATAAACAATAACAAATGCCAATGCACTCGTTTTCTGTAACAGAAATAAACTAACGAAACTTCTTGCACAATGCATCCCTTCCATTGAGTTAAAAGCAAAACCCCCTTTTATCCGTAACACGTAAAAATATTGCTATAACATGAGAAAACTTTCTACTTTTATAAACACCTCTCTGGATATCATTGCCTTTTTAAGTGTGCTTTTGCACCAACGCTGAAACGATGTATAGCTGAATGGCGCAATGATAGATAAAAAGATATTGGGCATCCCTTTTCCGCTTTTAGACTGCCATTTGGTACGTTATGGGGGTTCTGGCTAACATAGCCAGCCTATTTCCACCCAAAAGCACAGATGCCTACTTTTTTTTTTGTTGGGACCTCATGACGAAGCACGAAGCAGGAGTGCGTGTCAGACTTTTACTGACTAAAACCCACCCGTGTTCCTTCAATTACTTTTGCCAGGACCACGGTAACTCTCTTTCAAATTTATCCGCGACCCAGACAGGCATCGGCCCTAGCGGGCCCGTCACTTTTGCTAACATCTCTTTGAGGCGCGCCTGGAACACTACGCGCCGTAAACTCGGGCCTGGTCCTAATCGGATGGCGAGCTACCCATTACTTGCCGTCCGCAAGCCCGCGCCTACGGTGGCCGGGAATCGGCTTGCGACTCCCGGGGCGTCTCCTTTGCGTCTCCCTCACGCGTTCCGCCTCCTCCTTTGCGAGCATAACTGCTTCGCAGAAGGAGTAGACAGCTTCCCATGCCGTCTCGCTCCGTACCATGGCCTGGATAAGGGCCGGACGCGAGAGGTCGCCACTGCCGATCGCCTCCACGAGGACACGGCGGTGTTCCGCCCAAGCAGGGCAGACCTCCACCGTATGCTCCACCATGTTCTACGGGCGGTCCACATAATGGTGACACCCGGGCGTTTCCTCTCGCCTTATCCTGAACAGGAACCGCCCGAACACAGATGCTCCCTGGGGGCTTAATAGGATTCCGAGGATTTCTGCACTTTGGGAAGCCACGGCCTGATGGCATGAGGATACATAGCCGAATCGTTTCAGCTGTGCGTGGGTGGGTGAAATGTCCCTCGCATACATACCTCGCTCGCATCGCTAGGTCTTTTCCACCAGAGGCTGTAGATAGACACAAAGTGTCATTCCATTAATGATGGCTATGGTCGGAAGGGCAAAACCAAAGGGATTGATCAAGAAAGAAAGAAAGAAAACACATTAATTTGACACAAGCCAGAGCACACAACATAAAAATTAAAAAAAAAAAAACTTAGACTTAACAACAATAATATAAAAGAGAGAAAACAATTTATTAGTAACATTGTATGTCCCGCGGCTGCGCCAAATAGGATCGTTCAGCAAAATGACAGGCAACTAGTGCCCGACGCTGACAATCACGTGATATTGCGACGATGTGTCGCGCGTCTCGTTGCTTGTCGCGGTCTCGTGTTGCAGTGTCGGTGCCAACTCACATGTTAAGAAGTAAAAAATGAATAGAATTGCTAAGCGCTGTAGAAATATTAGGTAATCGATCCCTTACATTTTGGCATTATAACTAGCGCCATCGCTATTATTGAATGACACTTCGCTTGATCACGACGCTACCGTTGATGAAGTGAAAGAAGTGCGCGTAACCCATTCTGGTTAAGCGCACTTCATCCCATTCGCACTTCGTCTAGCGTAGGTCACATTAGCACTTCGTCCCATTCGCACTTGGTCCAATTCGCAGTTCGTCTCATCCAAGTATTTTTTAGGGGCGGAGGAAGGTTTATGGACCAAAAGAATTCGGTTCCGGTGACTACAAACTTAAGAGCAAACTTGTAGAAATATCTTCATTTCTAAATCTCCAGGCACTACATTTAATAAAACAATGTATGGTGTACCCAATAATTTAAGCATACCAAAAACAATGCAAGGTTTGGGTCAATGTCATTGTTTAGGGCCTCAAAGATAAGTTAAGCCAGGCTAGGTGAACGAAGTGATTGTTTTTTTTCCTCGCAACGTCTAGCTACCTCACATACCGCAGTTGAAAAAGCACTCTAATACTCTGAGTTCTCCCAGCAGACGAAATCGATTTAAATCACATGTCTGTGACTAAACCAAGTGACATGTCTGTCTGTTCAAGATTTCAAGGAGCTAATCGACAATGCTAGCTCAGTATTCATTTCTATTCGGTTTGAAACTCGATTTAAGAAAAGGATTTCTGTCGATTTTTGATGAGTTGTGGAAAAAAGGTTTGCTAAGCTTTCGTAGCATTGTGCTAAATAGAAAATATAGTTGTTTCGATTTAGTATGGCAACAGTGATCATTGACCCAACTGCACACATCACACATTATCATCAGCCTATTAAAGTTCCCACTGCTGGGTCACAGGCCTCCTCTCTGTGACAGGGAATGGGCCGTAATCCATCACGCGGGCCCAGTGCGGGTTGTTGGATGTCAAAGAAAATATTTCTTTATTTTTAAAAAGAAAGAATAATGCAATCAAAGATTTTCGAAAATTCGCTTGAATCGAACCGACTAAAATCTTTAAAATTACACCCTGTACTTTTATTGAATCGATCGTTAGGGTCAATTATAAGGATGAAATCTCTCTAACAAATTTGACAAATTAAATGAAAGGAAAACCATGAAATCTTAAATTATTTTAATTATTTACAAAAAATGTTAAACTAACTAATTAGTTTCTCGAAATGGGCTCCATTTTCTTGGATACACAAATTCATTCTTCTAACGAATTCTAGTCACCTAACTGCATTTATAACCAAGTATACAAGTAAAATTTAAAAATTTAAAAACCCCCGACACATTTTTATCTCATGCTACATAATTTCTCTAGTACATAGTAGATACGCTTCGATCGGCAATCTATTGAACACGTAATTATAACAAGAGATCTTGCAAAAACACTCCAATTCAAACAGTAAAACGCCCATAACTTTTGAACGGCTGAACCAATTTTATTCATACATAGCTAAGAACACTCTCGACAAAATCACCTTTCAAAGAAAAAAAACTAAATCAATCGGTTCATCCGTTTAGGCATTATGAGGTCACAGACAGACACACAGATACACAGCAACACACGTAAAACTTATAACACCCCTCTTTTTCCGGCGGGGGTTAAAAAAGAATTAAATCAATCGGTTCATCCGTTTAGGCACTATGATGCCACAGACAGACACACAGATACAGAGAAACACAGCAACAAACGTCAAACTTATAACACCCCTCTTTTTTCGGCGGGGGTTAAAAAAACGCAAATAAAGAGAGAAGTGCATGAGAAGTGCAAAAAGAAGCTTGAAGTGCAATGTCATTCCAACTGAAGTTATGGATTGACACTTCACGTAAATTACATGTTTGCAGATTAGACCATCTGAATCAACATCTATCGAGAACATCATCAATTGTAACTAATTAACAAAAACTTTGTCACAAAAAATAAATAGACTTCAAACACAAAACACTAAAAAGTGCAAAATAACCTTCGTATCAGAAGTCGGTGTCTTTGGAATCTCCTGTTTTTATCATTTTTCGACACCGGCTTCCGAAACAAAAGTTATTTGCACTTTTTAGTGTTTTGCTTTTGAAGTCGGTTTAATTTTTGTGAAAAAGTTTTTATTACTCTCTTTTTTGTTTTAATACGAAAATAACTCAATTTACACATTCGTGTTGTTTGTCACTAAGAAGTTCGTTTGTATGCTTCATATCTTGAAAACTGCTGGACCGATTTTGATGAAACTTGCACTTTTCCCTAAGTTGAAAGATACTCAATCCAACACAAAAAGAATGATCACAATCCTATACATTTAAGAGATGATACATACAAACATACACTAATGAAATTTGGCGCACGTGTTTAGAAGCCACATAGAATAACATATGTGAATATTGTGCAGTTCCAACAATATTACATATATACGTGTCAAATTGATAATATGATGAAGTTGGTAATTTATTTATTAAATAATTAATGTACACACACAGTATAATACATAAAGACAACACATCAAGACAAAAGAGTACAAGGGCACTGCTTATTTCTTAAGAAATTTCTGCCAGCAGACCCGCGAAAAGAAAAATGTAAAAAGAAATGTAGACAATAGTGTGTGAGAACAGGCAAATAAGAAAAGTGAACGTCTTAAACTAAGATATAAAAATTAGTGCACCTACACAAATAGTGTGATGGTGGACATATACAAATATAAATACATAACTGCAAAATATATAGATACTTATGTATAATAAAAGATGCGACTATAAAAAGTTTAGGGAAAGGGCAATGACCGCTTTAGCCATTCTAAAACAAAACAACTATAGTACCTATTATGTTTATCTTGAAAAATTGTAAAGATCAAAATAAAATACTCCTTTGTTCTTATCCGTCTCAAGAAACTATGATTAATTACCAAGACATTACTTAGCACTAACTTCTAACTTAATTCTGTAGCGGAACGTTTTTATCTCATGCTTTAAGCTCCAGCAGAATGCTTTTGTTAGTAATTTTGCAACTATGCTTAACTTAGACAGTTTCCTTCATAATTTCTTAATTGTTTTTACCCGAACACACTTTTGTTTAGGCAAACAAAATTAACTTATATATCTGATTGCATTCTGCGGTTAGTGCCAATGACAAGTTGAAAAGGCAATCTATTGACGTGACTTAATTATTATAAATATAATTTAAAAGCTTTAAACGAGCAATTCTTGTATATCTATACTATCTATATCTATACTTCTATACTAATATTATAAAGCGGAAGAGTTTGTTTGTTTGTTTGTTTGTTTGTTTGTTTGAACGCGCTAATCTCAGGAACTACTGGTTGGAATTGAAAAAATATTTTTTTGTTGGATAGTCCATTTATCGAGGAAGGTTATAGGCTATATAACATCACGCTACGACCAATAGGAGCCGAGCATAAATGAAAAATATTGCAAAAACGGCCAAAGATATTCCTTTTTGAGAGCTTCCATTGCGTGCGCTGCGTAAACGGTTTAAGTTACGCAAATATCATGTATGATGGAAATGTTCCTCTTTAAAAGTTCTACAAAAAAGTCCGCGACAGCATATGTCTATCTTTTAAGATTGACTCACAATAGCAACTTTTATGTTCTAAATTTTAATTAGATCGCCGCTGCCGGTAGAAACAAAAGTTGGTTACATTCGTATAGTAGAATTTTATTTCTTATTCAAATAAATAGTTTAACGAGTTGGTAGGTAGGTAGGGTAGAGTAGGGTAGGGTAGGTTAGGGTAGTAGGGTAGTGTAGGGTAGGGTATTGTAGGGTAGTGTAGGGTCGGGTAGTGTAGGGTAGGGTGGTGTAGGGTAGGGTAGTGTAGGGTCGCGTAGGGTAGGGTAGGGTATGGTAGGGTAGTGTAGGGTTGGGTAGGGTAGGGTAGGGTATGGTAGGGTAGTGTAGGGTAGGGTAGGGTGTAGGGTCGGGTAGGGTAGGGTAGTGTAGGGTAGTGTAGGGTCGGGTAGGGTAGGGTGGTGTAGGGTAGGGTAGGGTAGGGTAGGGTAGGGAAGGGTAGTGTAGGGTCGGGTAGGGTAGGGTAGTGTAGGGTAGATAAATGTTTGGTCTTTTTATGGCAAAACAAAGTTTGCTGGGTCAGCTAGTAATATTATAAACCTGAAGAGTTTGTTTGTTTGAACGCGCTAATCTCAGGAACTACTGGTTGGATTTGATAAATTCTTTTTGTGTTGGTTACTCCATTTGTCGAGGAAGGTTATAGGCTATTTAACATCACGCTACGACCAATAGGAGCGGAGCATAATAAAAAATAAAAATCCCATGCGAGACCAAAAATTGCTGATATTCTGATAGATCCCACTGTTGATGCCACGGACACACATACGGAAACGGATAATAATTATGTAATAAAATAAAATAGAATATTAAACAACAAACAAAATAGAATAAACACAGAAGGTGGGTCAAAGTATGTATAATTATGTGTAGGTATAATACAAATATATAAATAAATCGATCTATCTAGGTTTAATTTTTAGAAAACGTCGTTTTCTGTATTTTCACCCGAAAAGACCTCGGTCGGCCAGGTACTTATCTTTAAAACAAACAACCATCATCCTCTCCATCTCTTATTTTCTCGTGTCTCCTGTGCGGGTCACAAATAAATATTTTTCTTTCTTTCTTTCTTTCTTTCTTTCCCCATATCTTATTTCCCTTATAAGTTGCAATGGACATAGGTTTTTTTGTTCCAATATTAAATTCAAAAACAAAAGAAGTTAAAATCATCTGCCTAGCCTTTTCCCAATTATTGTTGGGGTGGACTTCCAGTCTTACCGGATTTAGCTGAGTACCGGTGTTAAACATGGACCGAATGCTTATCTGACCTCCACAACCCAGTAACTGGGTAACACGATACCTACCTCTTGGTAAGACTGGTGTCAGATCTCAGGCTTCTGACTACCCGTAACGACTGTCAAATATCTTCAAATGACAGCCGAGACCAACGGCTTGACGTGCTTTCCGAGGCATGGAGGAAACTCGGTATGTTGAAATGGTCACCCATCCACGAACCGACCTCGTCAAGCGTTGCTTAACCTTGAAGATCGACCCGTGCGGCTGTTATTATTTAGCCACGAGCTCCTCTAAAACAAAAGAAGTTAACATTGCCCGTATTTCCAAAATCTTAAACTGAACAAGGTCAAAAACTAATGGCCTACCCGAAAATTGGCGGATATAATACGACTGGACGTCGATAAATCTGCCCAAACGAAGGCGCCTCTCTATAAATAACATCAGGTCAAACTGCCCCAAGTGTCTGCCTTCCATGTCTGATATATGACATCCCTACTCCCTAGGCATCCCTTCGATTCGGGTATAAAACACCTTTTTGATAAAGGTTAACCGTCATGGGTCAGGTCGGAGATAAATGTGACTTTTGACTTTAGCTTCTTAATAGTTTTGAACTTGGAATTTCAGGTTATTGAAAAATAAAATCTAAAAGGTGTGTTGCCAGTGATGACATACGGCTCTGAGACGTGGTCGCTTACAATTGGCCTTATCAGAAAGCTTACAGTCACTCAAAGGGCAATGGAGAGGACTATGCTCGGACTTTCCTTGTGTGATCAAATCAGAAATGTAGAAATTCGCAAGAGAACCAGGGTTACCGACATAGCCCGAAGAATTGCCAAACTTCAGTGACAGTGGGCAGGGCACATTGCTCGCAGAACGGATGGCCGATGGGGCAGAAAGGTTCTGGAGTGGCCACCGCGAACCGGAAGACATTTCGTTGGAAGGTCTCCCACCAGGTGGACCGATGACCTGGTGAAGGTTGCGAGGATCCGCTAGTTGCGAGACTCACGGGTCCGGTCAATGTGGCGCCCCTTGGGGGAGGCCTATGTCCAGCAGTGGTCGTCTTTCGGCTGATATGATGATGATTTTCTTAAAAAGTGACAGTAACCAATGGTGATGCCCTGATCAAATAATAAGGGAATTGGTTTAATAGAAAATGTTTGTGTATTGAAAAGGCATTGCAGACGACCTTTCGATTGTCTACTGTTGTCTAAGAGGATGTCGTTAGTACTAGTATAGAACTCATTACATCCGTTTACAGTACAGCACTGCAGAATATAAGCCTTCACCAATAGGGTAGTTGACAAAAAATATCTATTTAGTCCGTCAGTTAGATAACCTAAAAATATTGGACACGTAGGTATTTTTCTTTTGCCATGTAAACCAAAAATTACGACGATGCAGTGCGTTGAAATATCGTGTGACATCACGGTGTGCTACAATTTATACTGACAAAGTGACGTCACAAGCCCCCACTCCTGAACTTTGATGCACTTTATCTTAGTTACAATCCAATACTATTTGATAATCTCACTGACGGACTAAATAGAATTATCATGTGTCTGCCTAGAAAACATCCCTATTGCACGTCACTGAGTTCGATCCTCAGATACCGTTGTATTTTAATTCATAACCACTGACACCAGGATGGCTGAAAGGATTTAAAAGAAATTAGCCTTTTATCTCGGTAGTAGGTTCCCTCTACGCTCGAGAATGATCCTACGATTAGAGTTGTAAAAAAACAGTTTATTTTCTGTGATGAAAAAAAAAACGTTTAAAAAAAACATGAAATAAACAGGAGTACGAAAATAGAAATATGGAAAGGTGGTTATCGCGTATGAGTTGATATTTTTGTTTAATAAGAAAATACCATTTGGTTTTTGTTAAATAAAACATAAACGTCTTAAAATAATTGGCAATACCCACTGAAGTTTACCATTTATCTACGGACGGGGATGTCCTAATTACAAAGAAAATATGATTCTTATTGTAACAAATTAAGTATTTTCGAAGTTCATAATAATAGGTACCTATAGATTTAAACATAATTTGACTTTAATTAAAACAAAACAACCAAATCTAGTTTCACTTTTTCTGAAAAAAAACCAAATGTAGAAAAAAACGAAAGTGCTAAGTTTTTTTTCATGTTTTTTTTCAAGATTGTGAAAAAAAACATTTGGTTTTTTGTTTCAATTTACATCTCTACCTACGATCATTATCTACTCTCACGCGTTAGTTATAAAATGCATTAGCTACGTTACATAAAACAGGCTTATCTTTTAACAGCTACTGTGAACAATATTTTAGACACTAAATGGTTCGACATTTTGACATAAATTAATAAACACTAACCCCCAGTTTCCCAGCTTAAAATTGTCAAGCACGCGTTATCTGCTGTGATTGTTTGAATGAATTTTCAACAGCCAATCACAGGATATAACGCGTGCTTGACAATTTGTCACATTAATTCTCCGATAATTTTGAGCTGGGAAACTGAGGGTGAGAAAGTCAAATCATAATCCGTCGTCAGTCCTAAGCTCGGAGCCGACGTACCTAGTGGCCATTAAAATGTCAACAACTTCGGTTCCACACAACTTGAACACGGCAAAGTCAAACTTCTCGTTTAATTCATAATCTCGTTGTTACACCAAACGGAAAGTTAGATTAAATTTAATTTCATTACTAGCTTTGACCCGCGGCTTCACTCGAGCGGTCTAAGCTGCAAAAACTGCGTATTTTCCGGGATGAAAAGTAGGCTATGGCAAACAGTGATAGTGTATCTTTATACCATACATACATACATAGATAAACTCACGCCTTTTTGCCATGGTCATCATCATCATTATCATATCAGCCGAAAGTCATCCACTGCTGGACATAGGCCTCCCTCAAGCGTCGCCACACTGATCGGTCCTGTGCGTTTCGCATCAATCGGATGCCCGCAGCCTTGACCAGGTCATCGCTCCACCTAGAGGGAGGCCTTTCAACGCTGCGTCTTCCGGTACGCGGTCGCCACTCTAGAACTTGTCGGCCCCAACGGCCATTCGTTCTGCGAGCAATGTGGCCTGCCCACTGCCACTTAAGTTTGGCAATTTTTCGGGCTATGTCGGTAACCTTGGTTCTCTTGTGGATGTTTTCATTTCGGATTCGATCACGGAATGAAACTCTGAGCATAGCCCTCTCCATTGCCCTTTGGGTGAATTTAAGCCTTCTGATGAGGCCCATTGTAGGCGACCAAATCTCTGTCCCGTAAGTAATCACTGGCAACACAGACTTCCCATGGCGGTAGTCAGAAACTACAGAACGCCACCTGCTACGATCCTGACATACTCATTTCGCTTCATTTACATCCATACATCTAGTTATATACGCATCTTTTTTCCTTCTTCTTCTCATCTTTTTGTATCGATGAACTCAAATTTTGACTCAACTATTCTCAAATTTTGTCTTACTAGTATGTAGCCACTTGGACAGCTCTGTCATTTGTCACGTTCAGATCCTGAAAGGTGAATGTGACTGGGCACGAAGGGCAGACAAGGAGGTGGGGCATATCCCCGCAATAGTACTGTAATAGTAATAGTATATAATATATAGTAATAGTGTGTGCGTGTTTGAGATGGGTCTATGAGATTCCATTTGGCCAGATTTTTTCTACAGCGACCAACCTGGACCCGCATATGGTTTAGGGCTTTCCAGATTCCAAATCTTTTACCCTGTGAAATAATTTTCGTAATCAAATCAGTTCATCCAGACATTACAAACATGAAATGTTACCTCTATAAAATTACATTAGATTTACCAATAAAACTTGCTTCAGTGCATAGATGCTCGTTTACGACATAAAGTCGGTAGGCAC